>JAWWEN010000038.1:6035457-6070733 GCA_035582955.1 Sycophila texana
AATTTATTTGTTTCAATCAAATATTAATTGAAACAACTAACCATCGATTTCGATTTCTTACTTTTTTTTTCAGTGTACAGTAGAAAAGTGACAAATACACGCATTTCTCTTCTCGGAGTTCGCAAGTTACGAAACTTTACATACTTTTATTATGTTTATACAAAAAAGTCCGAGTGCAAGAACTTTTGCGGCATTTGAAATCGAACCTGCTTATTTCGAACTATATATTAACATTGTATTTACTGTTAAATTAATGTACTAATTGAACTGTATTAATTCATCAGGTGAGCCTGGACTCGCGGGTGCGCGAGATAGTGAACCGCAACATGACCCGGCCGACGCCCCACACCTTCGATGAGGCCCAGCTGCAGATCTACACACTGATGCACCGCGACTCGTATCCACGCTTCGTCAACAGCGAGCTCTACCAGCGGGTGGCGCGCATCAACAGCGGACCGCCGAGTCCCTGTATCGAGTGCGTGGACGGCGTGGCGGCCACCTCGACGTCGCAGCCCCGCAAGTCCAAAAAGTCCATCACGTAATGGGGAGCTCCCTCTCTCCCTTGAAATTCAATCGATATTGATTAACGAGACGGGCGGAGACACACGAGAGCTCTGATCGACCGCGAGTCTCGCGCTCGACCATCGCGCTTTTCTACCTTGCGAAGACCGGGAGTATAACGCGCGCACCGAGCTGCAGCCGTATTATGGCTCTCGGAAGCGCAAAAGGCCCAGCGAACACACATATTCGTATCGAGGAAAATCGCGTCCGTGGCGAGCCGCAAACACACGGGTCAGGAGTGCGGAGCGCATCGCACACAGCGGAGGGACGATTAGAGGAAAAACAAGTCGTTAAACCAACGTCTTCTCCGCGTCCGTCGTTCGTCTTTGTGTTTGTTTGTCTGAGTGCGCGCGCGTGTATGTGTGTTGTTGCGCGATTGTGTGTGTGTGTGTGTGTGTGCGTACGGCAAAGCGTGCACGCGCGTCAACCATTTTTTCCTACATATATAAATATAAATATATATAAATGAACAAATAATTTAAAAAGAAAACCCGACGACGAAGCTCGACGATGTCTACGTGTGTGCGTCTAGCGAGCGGTCGCACTATTCTAGTGAAATTAAAAGGAATATAATTAAGTATGAGCCGTCGCGAGTATGTCGTTTGATATGTATACACACGCGCAAAATGAAGATTTAAAAACAAAAAAAATAATAATAATAAAAGAAAATAAAGAGAAAAAAATATAATGGGTCTTCCAGAGCGAAGCCACTCACTGGGGCCACAAGAATGAGACTTTACCCACACGCACACGCACACCCGCACATGCAATACACCAGGCCAACCGCACAGTCTAACACTCACGCGTGAATGTCACTTGAAAAGCGCAGCACCGGGTGGAATATTAAAAAGAAAAAGATTGTACTGCGACACACATACACACATCTATACAGAGCGGTAGGCTACTCGAAGTTGATGAAGAGAAAAAAAAGGGACATTCGAAAATCTCCCCGCCAGCAAATGGAATGTGATCTTGCTCTCGTGTAATTAGGGGCTTTCCAATTGTCCAGGGCGCATTGGCTGCGCCGCATGCCGACATACATATAACGCACGCACACCACGAGGAGATTAAAAAGAAACGGAGATTACGCGCCGTCGTTGCAGTTCTTTCCATCTCATTCAAGCGACGGACCACCACCCCCTACCCCACCCCATTCGATATATTACGCTGCGGTGAATTCGAGGCACAGTCGTCGTTGCGCGCTACAACTAATTATATACGCTGCAGCATCAAATGTAGGCGACACCGATAGCTCAATAATTCTGCACACGCTAAATTCATTCGTTTCGAAAAGTGAGATTATTGTTTAATTTTTTTTTTATACTGCAGCTGTCGAATAAGTACCTTAGTTGATTCAGTGACGTGTCGCGTTATTTATTTTATGCGGCTTTTATTTTCTTTGTTACCGGTTCACAGGCACACACCCGATCGCAATATTTTCCTCTACCAATTTAACGCTTTCGTTGCAGTCAGTATGTTTGTACATCGTGCGTGGAAGCGATCGTTGCGCGAAATATGCGAGGTCCGCTCCGGTTTCAATTCGGCACGCATCGATCCGAACGAAGCGGACGACGCAACCTTTCGTACTTTTATACCTATATGATTTTCCGTATATTGTACCTATACTGCATCCGAATTAATTATACCGACGAAGGAAGCGAGAAGGAACGGCCGAAGCGTCCGGGAGCAAACGGAGTCGAGCGCGCGTCGATGCTATTAAGCCTCGACTTTCCTTTTCGATTGGAAAGCTCCCCCCTCGATAAGTGCTCTCCGTTGCAGGCCGAAGTTCCCGCGCAGACGTGGAAATTGAGCAGCCCGCGAGGGAGGAGGGCAAAAACAACGAGTGCGCCGGAGGAGATTTTTACCGAGCTGGAGGCGTGTCGCGGAACGTGAAAACAAAAAATTAAATGAAGAACGAAAGAAGAAGCGTAGAGGTGGGGTTTATTGGACCGGGAGAAGAGCTAAAGCGAGAGTCTCGTCAACGCGGTGTCGTTGCTTTTTCGCTCGAGAAACGCTTTGCAGGTTTCGAATGGAAAAAAAGTCGTCCAACTCGATTGGCCGGACAGCCGTCGAAGAAGCTGACGCGATGTCGCCTTCACTCGATTGTGAATTCTCGCGGACTCGCACTCCCCCCGTAACAGGCTTAAAGTGAGCTATTGTCTGGGACACGTGAAAGCTCGCGCAAGTTCGCCGTGCGTTGGAATGAACAGGACGGCGGGTAACTTCGTTGCCCGGCTTTTTCGCCTCTGCGCCGTCGCAGTTTGGCTCTGCTCGTCTCGTCTTTGCTCGTCGGCGTATGCTCGCGCCTCCTTATGAACATCGCCACGCCAATATCGAATTTAAATTAAGGCTCTACCCGGCCCCTCGAGGCAACCGCCCGCGCGAGATCATCTCCTTTGTCCCGCGAAAATCGCACTTTCCTCTTCGCCGATTAGATCGAGAAAACGCATAAATAACTGGACATAGAATAACGAAAGGAAAAATAGAAGCACACGGGACGAGGTCAGAATGGCGAACGCGCGTTGAATCGTTAGGCAGCGAAAGAATCGCACGAGTGGAACGGAGAAATTAATGATGACAGAATTGCCGAGTACTGCCACGCGATACACCAAACGACTAAAAAAAAAGCGACGACCCACCAGAGGCGCTCGAGTCCGGTCGGCGATTTACGCAAATGATAGTGCGGCGCAAGGTATATACAGGGGATGGCGCGGTACAATCGTTGACAACGCGGTGCGCCGAGAACCAATCGCGCGAGCGCGAACACGCGGCGTACGGATATTTGCAGAGTAAATTTAGCGAAAATAAAAAAAAAAAATACGAGAGACTACGCGAACGCCCGCGGACGGTATCCTCTATAACACTGAGAGAAAAATTATCACGTTTCAAGTGGTCTGCTCGCAAGGTAATAACGACCTGAACAACGTCAAATCCGAATTTAATGCACACACTTTTGCATTCTAGCGATTAATCATTTTTACTCGGCGGCGAGTTCAATCGCGCGCCGGTGCACACCGATCCGCGACACTTCAATCGCGTAATTTTTCTCTTTCATTGTGTAATAAGCGAACCGTATATAAAAAAAAAAGGATGGCCTAAAACTTCTTCGGCGCGACAGACGCGCACGAGAATTTATGCACATAAGGGTAGCTTGGTTCCAAGGCTGCGACATTATTAAGATTTAAAAAAGAAAAAGTATAATAATAGTACCACGCACGACGCGCCTACGCACATCACGCGGAATACTTTAAAAAAAAAAAGCGAAGCGAATAAAAATGCGCTGGCGCGCGTGTGGAAGATAGTGAGATATAAAAAAAAAATGAGCCACGATACTTAAAGCAAAAAAAAGTAAGTAAGGATAAGGGAAATAAAGTAAGCAAGAAATGCAAGAAAAAAAAGTCGTATCTCCGCGACCCTTTTTTCTTGTTCCGCAGGAAACGAGGCGAGCGAGAGAACCGCGTCTCGAAAGATTTTTTTTTTTCGTCGCGCAAACACTCGCACAGTCAGTCACAGTGTTTGGCTACTGCCTTGTAGATATATATAGATAGGTATAATGCGCCATAACGAAACCAAAAAATACTATATATATTAAAAAAAAAACAAATGTATTATGTATATGCATACCACGCGTGCACGCAAATCCTAAGACACACGTAAAAACCAAAGCAAAATTAACGTTATACAAAACTTGAGTGCGAATGCAAAAGACACGACTGTTCATCGAGACACTGAATAAACAAATAAAGCAGCAGGGGACTAGCGGAGAGTAATTCATAAAAATTCACTGTCAAATCCGACGTAATTTTGCGATTTCAGTATTGATAAAAATTGTTGCAATTATCAAGAATTTTCATCGCACATTCAAATCTTCGATGTACCCCTCGAACGTCTCACGATTGCAGGGAATTTCACGGTTACTTTTTATGAAGCAGCATCTCCGTGACACAATACACGCAAAACACGTTTTATCACAAGCGCGAGGAGCAAAGTTGCACGTGCGAATTTGCACTCGGACATCGGCTATTCGGACACTGTATTATTAATTATTAAACGAGAACGAGACGCGTCTGTTACATAGAGTGATAACGAGAAGCAAAACAAAAATTATAATATGAAAAAAAAAATTAATAAGAGGAAAAAAGTAAATAAAAGTAAATAAAATTGCGTAAAAATACTTAGTTGTGCGACAGTGAAGTGAGAGCGTGACGATGTATTGTAGTAGAAAAGTGCGAGAATTCGTAATGACGTGATATATACATATAAATATATATATATATGTTTCCCCCCTTTGTTCCGACGAATCGCGCGGCGATCCGTATAATTTATAAGTAGGTTAAATCGATGCTTTCGAATAGACGGCGGCCGAATGCGCATTACGAGCACGCGAAGAGTGTGCGCGACAAATGATCATATATATACATGTATATGAGCACACGTACACTCACACGTACACACCCGTGCGCATACGTTCCCGCGCGCCCACACACACTTCTCGTTTCAACCTAGACGCGAACGAAATTCGTTGCTGGCGAATCTATCGGCGTTCGCTGACTCGGCGTTATTCACACTCGACTAATGCCGCTCGACCAACTTTTTTTCTCCACTCTCTCTTATAGTTTTGCTAAAAAGTATAAAATAAAGAGGAATCGACGAGAAAGAAAAGGAACAGGAAAGACAGTCGCAAAGAGCTCGTTAATGCGAAAGCGACGATGTATACAAGCCGTGAGCAATTAACTGCATATAGCGTTGGCGACGGACAGCCAACGAGGGGGTCTTTCCGTTTTGAAGACGCCAATCGTTGGCCCGGGTAATTTGTCACGATAATCGTCGACGTTGTATGCGAACGTATAGGTAACGAAGGAACGTCGATTTTTTTCGCCAAGTGCAACGAGATCCGCTTGCGTCTTGGGGTGCTCGCGATCCGCGATCAAGGGAGAAAAAAGTCGAGAAAATGCGTCCACGGATGAACGAGAGCAACGGCGGAACTGCGAAAATATCAGTTGCCTGTGTGCGCTCGTGTGTGTCGCATGCGTGTGTGCGTGACCGAATGTGCGTGCGCGCGCGCCACGATGAGCGAAACACGGGCGTGCGGATCGATGATACATACCGAAGTGACGAGAGAGTGTGCGAAATTGCGAGAAATACAAAATGTCATCTTATTACTGGATACAAACGTAAAAAGTAAAAGGCTATCAAACCAAAGTAAAAAAAATAAACTTATATGAAAACGACAAAAAAAAATTTTAATCAGAAGTATAAAAGCTGGATTATTGAAGGAAACAAGACAAGTGGGTGATAAGCGAGTATCGAGCGTTCGGATGGGAGATCGCCCGGCGAGAGTCTTGCACTTCGGTCGGTGTTTACTATGCTTTTTGATATTATTTATTAGGATGTAGCGAAACCAATTGTACCGATATCTATAAAGAAAAAAAAAAGAAATCGACGTGCTAAAAGTCGTAGTAAAGCGTCCGCCGAGTTGGGAGTCGCGACGACTCTCGTCGGGGGCATCCTTCCCTCCGCTCGCCAAGTCAGATTAAATAAAAAAAAAGCTCATAAAAAATGATTCTTTTCTCGATATTTGGCCCAGGCCGACAAGACTCTGCATGAAACCCTTGATAATCGTGGAGATCACGCATAAGAGCGCGACGGGACGATTTTTCGAGCGATCGACCGTACTGTCTGACATGGTTGCCGCGTTGAAAAAGGAAGTGAGGAGAGAGAAAAAAAAAGCGGCGAGTTAGCAATATGCGAGAGCGAGGAAAGTGGAACGCGAGTGCGCGCGCGCGCGTTCACCGCGAAAGAAGGAAGAGAGGCCGGCGATAAGGAGGGAATGTTGCGCGCGCGCGGGTGTGTGTGTGTGTGTGTGAGTGTGTGTGGGTAACTGTACGTGTATGTATGTGCGTGTGTGTGTGTGTGTATGTGTAAGATGCGTTGCGAAGGCGCGCGCAGCTGGAGTATAATGTGCATGTGCAGTCGAGACCCTCGAGAATCGCCGATCGTCACGTAATACCTAGTCTCTACGTCTTCATTAATAAACGCACAATTTTTCTCAATCTTCGATCCCGCCGCTTTACTTTATTTTTCTCGTACACCCCCGAGCCCCCGCCATCCACGTTCCCCGAGCTACTGCCATTACCACCCACGCCCACGCCTCAACTTTTCCCCGGCGTCATCGTATCCCCATCTCTAGCGCGCTCTTTCTTTCCTTCCACCTCGATTTTTCTACCCGGCAATCGACCAACTTCTTTATGTCTCTCCTACCTTTCTCTCTCTCTCTCTTTTTCTCGCTGTCGCTCTTTCTACTTCACTCTGTTCTCTCCTTATTCGTTTTCCAATATCTGTACATATTTGAAAATGTCGAGGATGCCGTTCCTGCTGCCGGCGCGAACTTGTTGAGATGTCTCAGTTGTTCGAATATTATTTTCATCCTTAACCTTTTGCAGTCATTTTTTTTTTACTTATTATCAACGTTGTATTTTACGATTTTTCAAAGTTACGTAAAGTAAGATTTGTACATTCACGTGAATGTTTTTTTTTTTTTTTTTTTTATAAAAAAAGGCAGCTGATGTAATTGAACGTTGATTTCGATCATGCTCAAATGCCTAGTAGCTTTTAACTTAATTTAAAGAGACTTTTGGTCAAGTCTGATTTTAACTTATATAATTTAATAAGCTTTCAATTCGACTGAAACTTTATTACGTTAAACGAGAATGATTAATTGATAATAATCTGTTCAAATTGCAACTGCTATCGGGCTCTCCTATTCCTCGACTTGGAAGTAGTACTTTATCTTTACAATTAGAAAAAAATGCTTATAAGAGATAGTATTCGCTCAGTAAAAGGTAGAATATTTTAACTTACAAGTTTACATGATGTAATGGGTAGATGAATGAGTAAATTTCTAAAGATTAATGTTTTTTAATAGCTCAACAACAAGCGTCGACGGCGGTTAATTTTCAATGTTATTACAATGTACGATGATGCTTTGTATGAGAGATCTAACATATACATGGAGGGCACACTACTTTTGGCTTGTACATTTCTAAGATTTTATACGTATAATACTGTGAGTTAGATGAAAAAAAAAAAGAAACAACAAAGTAATGAGAAATTCAAATCTTATTTAGTTACATGTGCATAGATGTAATTTTTGTTATGTTGTGATCATCATTTTGTATTTCAAATCTGTTGTTGTTGTTATCGATAGCATTATTGACGTTGCCGTTATCATTTTGATTTTTAATATAAAACTTTACTCATATAGTTGACAAATGGTTAAACTTTCTTTCCGCAATTTAATTTCTACACAACGCCTCTCTGAAAATCATTTTACGCAGCTCTGACGAATTTTCGGTTGTCGCTCGACTCAAAATTTCTTCATTCGCCGCTGTCCTTTGTTTGCAAACATCGCTGCCTTATATAATTAGCTCGCGCATTGATCAAGCTTCAAGAAGAAGTTCACTGGAAAAAAGGAGGATGCAGGGTAATTGATTTTTAATGAGATCGAAAGAGAAGGGCGACGCGTTCTGCGGAGCTGAAAGAAGAAAAAGGCGCATGAGAAGGAGAAAGCGAGGCGTGATCGAAAATTCGCACAATCGATCACGGGATCATCGAGACGGTCGAGCGAGCGGAGCCGTCGGCTCGCATCGTGCGAGGTGCGAGATTATCAATCGAAGCGAGGAGTGAGAAGGAAAACCGACGCCGAGGGTGTAAGCACTCGATCTCCTTGAGGCTGTGCGTTTTCCGCGCATAATCCAGCAGTAAAGATTTTTATTTAGCGCGGATTCGCACTGGCGCGCTCGCAGGCGAGGCGCTTGTCTTTTAATTATTCGCGCGTGTACTTATTCAATTATCTTATCTCAGGAAAACCTTACACGTCTCGCGGGTGTACGGAATTTTTCACCTCGCCTCATTATGTGATTTTGTTCTTAGCGGATTTTTTGATTGATCTGATGTTTGTTAATGTCTCGCTGCAGACGATGACTTTTCAACGGAAGGCTGAGAAAGAGACAGAAGAGAGAAAGATAGAGAGAAACATCGTCGACTCAGCATGGGAGTTCCTTGTCGTGTCCCTTTTATAGGGATTTATCTTTTTACCGTTCAAGTTTTTTTTCTTATACTTTTTATTCTTTTGTCGTGCAGGTGAATGGTGCTATTTTTACTGCACGTTCACAGCGTCGAATGGAGTTTAATATTTTTTATAATAAACCGTCATACCTATAATTTAAGAGAAATTTTAAATTAATTTGTTATTTTTATTTTTATTTTTTACTTGCTATTACTATTTTTATTTTTTTACTTACAATTATTATTTTTAATTTTTACTTACAATTTTTATTTTACATTTTTTTTTTATCATTGTTTCAGATACTTTATTTTCTTGTAAAATGATATCACGAGATTTCGCACCTTGAAGATATAAGTAAAAAAGGAGTTATACTTTTATTTCAAGAGATGCTTTACATAATTGTCGTACCGCAAAAAAAAGGTAAGTAATTATGCATACTTATTCTTTTACATACTGATAGTTTAAAAAAGCGTCCCCCCTCATTATTATTAAACATTGCCTAATTAAATACAGAGTAAGTAAATATCAAGGTTAATGATTTTACAAAACAAGAACCCGAAGCATTCGCTTTTAATTCCCGTTTTATTATCCCCGCCCCCTCCAGAATATTATATTTATATTATTTACGAAGTAATGATAAAAGTAACCGAAAAAACGATAATCGCCAAAGTTGTAGACGCTAATTGGAGCTGACTCGCACTCGACTGCAAAGCACACCGTGACGGTACACTCGAGCGCGCATTTCGTTGAGGGAAATCACAAATTCAGAGTGGCGATCGGCAATAAATCGATTTGCCGCGATTTTCCGGGAAAAGCCTGAAGAACGGGCCCAATTAAGCCGCCGGCGACTGGGCGGGGATGGAAAAAGCGCGTATCGACGTTTCCTGCGCGGAATGACGACGACCGGGCCATTAGAAGCGCCGCCGTCGATCCGCACTTTTCCGAGCGAGTCGTCGGCTGCGGGGCAAAAACTGGACCCTGCGCCCGCTGCACCTCGCTCGTCGGGAATGTCGCGTGCGCACACTCCCGAGAGTTTTCTCCGAACGAAATTTAGCGACGACGCGCCGGCTTTCCAATGCTCGCCTCTCGATGCTTTCCTTCGCGAATTTGCAAGAAAAGGAGTAGTTCTTGCGAAGGACGCCACCTCAATTGGCACTTTTTTTCCTCTTTTGTTTTCTAAAAGCGAAGATAGTCTACTGCAGCAATCATTTTCTTATCTCGAGGAATTAGAGATGATTAAACATCGATGCATCTTTAAATTACTTTTTCAACGCGGCAATATTTCACTTTACTTTTATACGCGCTCACGACTGTCCCGGCATAAAACACTCGGCTATATTATCATTCACCTTCGGCTCCCGACTGTTTTTTCTCTCTCGAACCGAAGGCGACTCTCGAGTGGACAGTTTTCGCTGCTCCTTTTGGCCGCGTCGCAGCAATATTCGTTCGGTCAACTTTGTGTTCTTAATCGGCGCGCAAGCGATTATCGTCGATCGGCCAGAGTGTAGCTCTCCTCCGGCTGCACGGAGGCGGCGAGCGTATCCTTGAGAAAAATCTATGCAAATTGGCCGAGCGCGCGCGCGTCTCCTCGCGCCGGCGAGGCATCGTCGGCGGCTACGCGCGCCGCGCTAATGAGTTTCTCCCCGCAAAACGATCGTCGTCAATTTATTTCAGGCTCCGTCGATAGGCGAGCATTCGTCGCAGGACTCGCCTACATTTCTCATTCGGCCGCTCAAATGGCCGAGACAATAATTAAAGGAGGCAAACGGAGAGAAAACTTCGAAGGGGACGACGCGTCCTTTCCGAGGAGAAACGAATGGGCTGTGTTACATAAAGCACCGAGTGGGAGATAAAGCTCGGTGATTGATTTAATGGAGTGTCGAGGCGAAAAATCGAAATCGCTTATCAAGCCTCGCGAAGGGAAAGTAATTTTTTCCTTCTTCGAATGACGCACTCGCCAAAAATCAATGTCGTCGACGCTCCATCGGCGTGAGAAGCAGTTCTCGCTGAAAAGTTTGAGTTTGTTTTTAATGCAATGCGATTTTTTTGCGAAGGGCACTTTAAATAGACAATTGTAGCTTACGCGGATTAACCTTGTGCTTTGGCAACTCCTGCCTTAGCGACGGTGACTGTCGAGGGGAAAAAAGCTGCAGGTAGCTACGTTACCCAGGGAGGGTGGGGTGAGTTCCCGCGCCGCGACGTCCCGGTCCGAGCCGGTGTTGCTCTCTCCTTACCATCGGTTAGTCTGGAAGCTTACGCGCGTCGCATCACTTTCTCCTCGGTGAGGTCGCTTTTAAAATTTCACGTTTTTTCTTACGTCCGTTTGGGGTTTTACGATTTTCCTTATCGGTCGATTAAGCTCGCGGCGAGCCTTTGAAGCATATTTTGGTTTAGCCAGACGCTTGTAATTATCTTGCGTTAAATATTAAAATCGTCGTAACATCAAAATCATTTTAAATGGCCGGCCGATTTTTATGCGATTTTCGTTTTTAAAACTCCTTACCGAAGTGTCTTTATACTTTTTTGGAATAGGTCGTAACCTTCCGAAGGAATAAACAATTTTTTGGGCATGAGCTTTTCAAAATGACAAAGTTCGTTAATTTACTCCTTTTTAAAGCAGCGAGTAACATTTAAGAGGCATATAAATTACCTCATTTTTTTTTCTTTTTTAAAAACGGGCCACTTTGAAAATTGAGAAATAAATCACGATTATAATTATGATAAAAGCAAGTGAGATCATCGTTAACTCGCGACTAAGAAAAACGTTCGAATAGAATTTTAGCAGTTTTATTTGACGAAGACAAGTTTCGCGCGAGCGAGCAGAATTTTCTTATCTAGTGTAACCCGGGAACTATCAGAATTAATTTATCATTAGGTGCTTTTAAAAATCAATCGTTACGAGACATTTTCTCCGCTTTAAATGAAATCCCGAAACGTTTTTATCAACGGGGGTTTTATAAGATCACGCCGATTAAATTTAATAAAAGTGCGCGCAAGAAAGTCTTTTTGCATTAATTCAAAATTTAATTACGTGTCCGTTAGACGGGCAACGATTGTCGATTTTTTTCTCGGGATCATTTTTAAAGTGACAAATTAATGTCCCCGCGTTCGACAGAAAGGCAGCCATGCGTTAAGCGCAAATCGAGTATCCGACACGAGACTGTGCAATTAAAAGACCACTTAATAAAATTTCATATTTAAGCGCGATACAAGCTAAGCCGTGTGCTCCGCGCAGTGTTAAGCCGACAATGTGTGCCGTTAAACTAACGTGAAAGCGATTTTCAACTCTCGGCTACTGTTTTCCTATCGCCTGCCTCTATCGCCTCTCAAATTTGCATTCAATTTTGCAACATTTTCCGTTTTCATTCACTTGATCGATTATAGCATTTTAGAAATGCCATAATAGCGCCTATATATCAGGGGGCACTTAACTCGCTACGGTTAGCAGAATAAAACAACCGAGCTCGTTTCAATCATATCGCGGCCGATATTTTTAAAGAACAGCCTTCTCGCGTAATTACTTATTGAAGTCGGAAAAAAAAAGAACTGTGTTTTCGCTCCTCTTAGATGATTTTATTATTCATGAGATACATTTCGAGCAGTCTTAATTAGTTTTATTTTCCGCTCTTTTTTGGCGCGATTAAATTGTATATTTATGTGCGGCCGATCTTACGGCGATCAAAAAACTACCGTCGACGAAAATATAATCCACGAGGCGGGTATCCATTCCCAAAGAACCGCGAAGCTGTGTGAAATTCGATGCGATATCGGTAATAAGGTATCCCCTCGTTACGTGCCTTTACTGTGTCTTCTTGCATACGGGCTCGTTGCGTGCATCCTTTACGGGCTACTTTTTTTTTACGATCGCCAGACGTAAAAGTAAATCGCGGCGCATATATAATAACAAGAAATTGAACCAGCTTATAATGAAAAAAAAAGAAGCAATTTTTCGGCCAACTAAATTTTTGAAAGATATTGTTGAAACATTAGTCGTTACGCTTTTTTTATGCAAAAGCGAGTGTATCGTTAAAAGGAATTGAATTTTTTTTTTCGTACCTTTGTGAAAGCGCTGCTCAATTATGACGACTGCATTCGGTATTTATCGCGCTTTATTCGGGCATCAAGTGTCTCGTCGTGGTGCGTAAAAACGAACGTTTAATAAAGAAATCTGTTACAATTCTTCAGTTCATAAATAAAGATAAAATATGCTATAAAAATTATATCTTTATCGTAATAAGCCACGCGAGTATTAGCGTAAAATATTGGAGTACTTTGGGAGCGGAAAACTGTTATCGTAAAATCTTAATAAAACCGCTCGCTATAATAATCAGTACTTAAAGTGCCACGTAAAATCAACTGTCTTATTATAATAATGCCAGTCATGTTAGCTTTCAAAAATCTGCAGAAAACTGAATAAAATCCGGTCTCCTGCGTTTACTTCGTTCATTCGAAAATAAATAATATAAAAAAAAGTTGATCCCTGTTAATAGTCTGGACATTTTTTTATGATAAAACGTTTTTTACGATATGAAGAAATCAGTGGTAAAATCCTAACGTAACTTTAGACGGCTGCCTGCTTGGGTTTGATCGCGAAATGTGCATTACGCCCGTCGGCCATTATCATCCAAGTCGGGGGCGAAGTCGCGACCGCATTGGACCGCGGGGAGTCTGAAAGAGCTATTCACGGAGGATCGTTGAGATGCGAGTCAAGCATGCGAGAATTTTTACTACCAGCCATGGACATATATATGCTGTAAATTTTCGTTTGTTTTGAAAGATTTTTTCGGTTGACGATCTCTTGCGATTTTTGTTTTTTTCCTTAATTTGCTTTATGTCATACAGATATTTCTAATCGGAGATTGCGGCCGTCGTTTTTTTTTTTTTTTTAACTTTTGCATTCATAATCAGTGGTTTGCATGAAAAAATCAACTGTTCAGTCAAAACAGAAATTAAAAAAAATAATCTTTTAATAAGGATTAATGATCAGATCGTTAAATAATTATTTCGTCGGGTTTTTATTATATTAAAACACAAAAGGCAGAATTTAATGTGAAAATGAATTATCACAGAAGTTGTTTTTTAAAAAAAAAGAAGATTCTTCAAAATTTGTATATAAAATTGCCTTGTCAATGTGTTCAATGTGATGATGTGTCGATGGCCTTAATACCGAGAAACGCAAATACGGAATTTTTCTGATCGATCGATTTAATGACGATACTCAATTACAATGAACGCCATTCTTCGTACGTTTTCGAGTTACTTTAATAGCAGTCAATTATCAGGTACTTACTTCAATTAAATAAAAGTTACATAAAATTTCGCAGAAAGTATATTAGGAACCGGTATAATATCAACAAGGTACACTAATTCAATGTTTGCTTTTTTTTTCCTCCCGTGAAATTAAAAGTGCAGGGAATACCGCGGTCTAATAATTATGCAATGTAAATCGTAGCAATAATTTACGTATCTCGTAATACTTTCTTGCAGTCGTTAACAGATCGATAAATCCGAAGTCGCTCGCCCACTCACGAAATAAGAGCAAAAACGAAGCTCACAAGCTCGCTCGGCGCTTACGCAACGTTCGCCGCCAAATTACCGCGGAACACCCGCGCACCAAAAAGCACCGATTCCTTATGCTCTCTCGACGCGAGCAATCGCCGCGGAAAGTTTTCCAAGCCGAAGGCGCGTAAAGGAGCGAGAAACGCGCAGCGCGATTCCCCCCTTCTCCCCCCCGGGGCGCTTATTAAAAAAATGTTACCGAACGCCCGGTGCAAATAAGAGACGCTCGGCCGGGAGATTGCCCAGCGAGTGCAGCCGAAAAAGAGAGGGAAGAAGAAGGACGTTAGGGAGGCCCGCTCGAGGAGGAAGAAATCCGATTGCTCCTCTTTCTCTCGCCGTCTCTCTCTTTCGCTCGGGCGGACACGTGAACGAACGGACGAGAGAGGAGAGATCGCGAGCCCGAGATTACACACATTCGAGCCTCGGACGGGAGAGATCGGGGTCATTTCGAAGCGAGAGAGAAAGAGAGGATGAGAGAAAAGGACGGTCCAAGGCCCGGCCGCTCTCCTCAAGGTTCCTCTCTCGGATATGGCCCCCTCGGGGAGAGAGCAAGCAGCTCGCCGATGAGGATTCGAGCGAGCGGCCGGACCTTTCTTTCGCCTCTTCTCTCGGCCTCCCTTCGCCCTCCCCCCTTCTCCCTTCCACCCGTTGGGGCCTGATCCCTTGAGGAGGAGAAAGAGAGCTGCTGCTGCTGCTCTCTCGCCTCCTTGGTTTTTGCATGGTCGGCGGTGCGTGCGTGAGGCGCAATGGGCATCCGCGGAATCATCCGAAATTCCGGCGAACCCCGCGGCGGCGAGATCGATGTCGCGGAGCCGCGATTAACTTTGGAATCCCACCGATTCCGTGGCGAGCCGCGGAATTTTCCGCGAGGAGCAAATTGTCCCCGCGCTTTCGAGAGAGATCATATACGCGTGGAATCGGCGCTTGGCTAATTGCAGCTGATGCAGGATATCCGGAACGAAAATAACGATCGGTGTTTTTTCGCGGGGGCACGTAACCCTGAGACGTTCCTGCTGGCCATGAAAAAATTTATAATCCACGCTTAAATTTGGTTATAAATTCAGCGCTCGGCGTGTTCGTTTTTTAATCTCTCACGTGAATTAAGAGACTCGTTGACACTGCTGCTGCTGCTATAAAAAAAAAATAAATAAATAAAATCGACCAACACAAAAAAATCATTATTTAATGTTTTACAAATAGCTTGAAATGTATCACTCGAAGCCTGCAAGAAGCGCCGAGACTCTAATCCGGTTTCACCGTAGCACTGGCACTTTTTACCATGCGCATGAATTTTTTTTTTCTCACTCGAAAAATATCGCTTCCGATCTCAAGGCAAAACGGAATCGCGATAACGCGGCTTCTTCCTTTGATTTTTCGAGATCGCGAATCGAATGAAGGGAAATAAAGTATATTCAAGGGGAGGGACGTCGCGCAGGTATCCAACGCCGCGACCGTGGCCGAGGCAAAAAGAAGGATGCACGCGCGGGACGACGAAAAGGGGAGAGAAAGAGAGTGAGAGGTAGGGGACAGTACGCGACGGGGGCAGTTTTTGCCTCGCCTTCCGCTACGTGCATCCGTCGTCGCATGCAGCAAAGCCAGAAAATAACGCACAGTGCAGACACTTTTCCCCGTATAAGCATCGTTCGAGGGAGCTTTTTTCGTAGCTCCTTTTGCAGATTCGGACGATGTTTTTCTTTTTACGTTTGAAGTTAATCAACAAAATTCTATCGATAATAAACTATGCTGGAAATGAAAGTTTTCTTTTTTAATAGCCGATGTTCACTGCGCAAACAGAGTAAAAAACTATTGCTAATCAATTTACAGTTAGCTACTTCATACTTTATTAATTATTTCCGATAAGGGTAGATAACTAGTATTTATTTTAATAATAGTTCACATTTTATGTTTCTAAATAAACGCCTGATGTACCTGAATATATGGAACTTTTTGTTGACAAGCGAAGACATTTTATGTTTATTTTTTAGCATTTTCATCCAACTCATTAGTCTATCTAATCAATGATAAAGACTTACATTGATATATAAATTTACAAATAAGGGTAGATCGACGTTGCATACTTTTAATCTGAAACATTCTTTTGGCCGCGATCAAAACAAACCTGAAATAAGAGTGAACGCGCGTGAACTCATCAAAAAGAGAGAATAAAACGCTAAAATAACGGCAACTGAAGAAAGATTTTTTTTAAAATATCGTTTTTAACCGAGATTCAAAACAAACCTCCAAAAGTGAAACCAACCACTGGCGCGAGCAAGCAACGGTAATAATAATAGTATCAAATTTAAACTGCTCCTCTCCGCGGGGCAGGACAAAAAGTCCGTTCCCTCCTTATCATTCAATGAAAGAGTCCGCCTCCCAGCCTCCACGCTTGCAAATTCGCGCGCGGAGCTCATATTTCTCGGTGAATTATCGCGCTCTCTCGCAGCCCCCTCGGTCGGCCGGCTCCGCGCGCCGCCAGCAGCAGCAGCAGCAGCATCCTCACTCCACTTAACTCCATTCAAATAAAATTTCCGCCCCACTCGCGCGTGTCGCCGCGCCGCGGAGGAAGCGGCGCGCTCCTCTCGGAGGAGGAAGCGCGGCTCTCTCTCTCTCTCTCTCTCAGTTCTGCGCGGCAAGCGAGGCACGTAAGATAAGCTCGGAGAGGAGGCGACCGCGAGCACACGCCGAGCTATGGTAGGTAGGGGGAGAGAGATGGAATCGAGAGCAAATGAAGCGGAGTTTCGCGGCACTACCGAGCGACCACGCCCTTGCGCACGAGTCCGCACATCACGACCAAATCGAGAGCCGCGCTCTCGGTGTACCGCCGCCACAGTGTCGTGTATTTACACGCGCAGCTTCTCTGAGACCTTGGCATGAAGATACCTCACCCGCGAGGTTCTTACTTTTGGATTTTGGTCGCGACGGTGATGGATTTTTCTATCCCTATTTAACGGATTCGATTTTTTTTTTTCGACCTTCGCGATAATAGTTACGCGTTCGCTGTCATTAAATTTTGCTTTGTGCTTGTCTAGAACAATATTGTCCATCAACTTAACGGGTAATTTGTTGTTTAAATAAATCATTGTTCAGAAAAGGGATCAAGGGATAGTTTTAATAAGAGCCTTAATTGCCTTCTTTTTTAAGCAAGATAATTTGCTGTGCAGCTTAAACATTTAATGAAGTTAAAAATAAGTATATATTAATTATAATCATAAATTTAAAAACGCTAGTGTCCAATTAAGTTTCAGAAGGCTAATTGCTGCTGTTAAATTCAAATTTTCGTTGACCGAATGAATTGTTGATGAATCGTTTTGATAATCTACATAAAATTTTTACCGGGCTTTCTTTTAAGGCGACGATTATACGCATTCAACTGGGCGAACCTTTGATGCGTCCAGCAAGAAAGCTGTTAATTTCGCCCACAGAATGTATATAATTTTCAAAATTGAATGTTGTGATCGGACGGAGGGGGTGGGGGAGACGCAGACGGGGGCTAAGTCGCTGCAGCTCGACTGGAAGACACGCACTCTCGTATCCATACAATTTGCGCGAGGGGCTCGCGGGAATAAAGTATGCGCGCAGACGAATGAGACGGAGGCGCGCGCGCCGCTCGGGAGGAAGTGCGTTTCTTTGGGCTTCAAGAAAACTCCTAACCCTCATCCTCTCGCCGACGGAGAGGAAGCGACCCACGCGCGCGCCTGTAAATCCAGCCGTCCATTAGAATGGGAGAGAACGTCATTATCCGGAGCTCGTAATTCACCCCTCGGACTTTCTGGCTACCTGGAAGTCGCGGCTTAATTGGAGCGTCCGTTTGGAGGAGAAAATATCGCGGCCATTGTAACGCCCGCCTCGCTCGCCGCTCTTCCGATGATATATCGGTTTGAAAAAGTGACTTTTCTCCGGTGCACCGCCTGGGGTGTATACCGGGTTCAATATTCGAAAACGGCACGCGGGCTTTCTAATTTTTTTTTTCTCTCGCGGCCGCTCTTTAATGAAGCGGTACCGGGAGACGCCGCGGAGCAGAGTCAATTAGAGCGAGAAAACGGCGCCCAAATCGATTCCTACGGCAAAAGTGCATTAGCGACGTACGCGCGGATGTGTATCACGGAGGAAATCGAGCCTGCTTACGGATTGATATCCGCGGCCGGCGAAGACGCGTCGATCGTTGCAATCACACGGGGCCCTCCTTAGCGCGCGCGCGCCGGCGCAATTTCGCGGGCGAGCCGCGCAATTTGCGCTCGGCGAACTATACCGGCGCGGTCGCGGCCTGGGCCGATTCGACAATGGCCTGTAATTTTCTGCGGCGCTCTATCCCCTCGGCGCGGCGCACGAGAGCCGCCGCCGCCGCCGCGTGTATCCCCAGCGGGGAATTGGATTCCCTGAAAGTAGCAGCTGCGCGAATCGATTCTCTCCTCTCCCGTGTCTCTCCTTCTCTCTCCCTCCTCTGTTCAATCGCGCATCGCCTTATGAGGTAGGGAAATGCCCATAGTCTTAAGGGAGGCGTCCCCCTTTGTTTCTCCTCGCGGTCTGCCCTCTTTTTGCGGATCGCGCGCGACTGGCCCCTTTTTTCCGCGGTGAATCGCGCGAACGCGCGTGCGCGGAAACAGTAATTGGATCGGCGTTCTGCCTGATGAGTTCGCGCATAATGGCCATTAGAGGTGCTTTTTTGTGAGTCGCGTGCGCCGGGGGTATTGTTTCCGCGAGGTCGCGAGCGTGCGCGGGAATCGCGAAATTGGGCCACTTTCGCTGAAACACTTCGCATTCCCATTGCTCGTTACAAATGCAACTTGAACGCTCGGTCTGTGGTTATTCTGAATGGCAGCTTCTTTTATTTTTTTTTTTTTTTAAGACTTCGATGCGTATTCACGAAATTATATGCCTCTTGAGCGTTGTTATTTATTTACTTGAATAACATATTCGTTAAGGATATTTTTGAACGCGCGTTCATGCGTAAAGGATATGAAAGTATAATACGTATTATTATATTTTTAATGACGTTTCGAACTTAAGCCTGGGGAAATAAAAATAATTATTAAGATTATTGCGCGGCCAATTAAAAGGGAGTTTTATTTATCACTTGGTTAATTAAATAATAAAATTGGTAGCCGTTAATTCTTCGCTCCTCCGGATTTTTCTGCTTCAAACAATTCGCGATACTTTAATTCCCCGCTTTATGAATATCTCTCTCTTAGTCGCGTAAAACCGCGGAAATATGCGGAGATGAAATGCAAATTATTGCGCTTTTATTTTATTTGCTTCCCCTCCCCACCACAACCCTGCTTGCGCGAAGTAATTTTTAGCGAAGCCGCGTCCTTTTGCCATTCGCTTTTCACCGGCGAGCAAGAAAATTACGAGGCGAACGGTGCCTTCGAGTCCGGGGGAAAATTATCCGGGTGCTCTCCGGGAGTATACTTTTTTTTATTGCTCGATCGTAAAACGCCGCCCGAAGAAGACATTATGTCATTCATGCGGCCCGATGACACTGGTAAAAAAATCGCGCTTGCGCGTTATTTATCCCGCCGGTGCCTTTTTAATGAATTATTAATAAAATTTATTCAAACAGGAAATCGCTCTAATTTGACTGGCCGCAATAAACTCCGCCGCCGCGCACTTTTTATTGCATTGTTGAAGCTTAATCTTTGTAATATAACTTACGCGTTGCAATTAAACCTCTGTGGGTACCATTATCTAACTTGGCTATAACAACCTACATTTAAATGAATTAATCGTCCGATCTCGTTTAAGCCCGTCCGAAATACAACCGTCAATTTTTTTTCGTTTAAGTGTACACTTCGAAAAATTATACAAAGCACTGGAACCATAATACGAGAATACACACCTCGGCAAAAGTACAAGCGCGAATAATTCAACGACGCGGGACGATAACCCCGTAGCGGCGAAATTATCAATGAATCGGCGAAATTGTTAATTATAGATGCCGGCGCGTCCTTGAGCGGCTCGCGGTCTGCGCGAGCCGAGCGGGAGATAGAGCGTGCTTTAGCATTCAGGAATCCCATTCACGAGCTCGCGAGCTCGGGCCCCCTGTGTATCTTATATACTGCATGTACACGGGAGGCGTGCCTCCGGAGTCTCGCTGTGCGCGCCGCGGTGCATCTCCCCGCGCGATATGGGCTTCCAGTTCGTATATATACTAGATCGCGCGCTCGACCGATCTAACCGCGAGTTTCGCGCGGTAATGCCGCGCGAGCCGGGAGTCCGGCTTTTTCTGCGTTAAACATCAGGTGCACACCATGAGGCGGCTTTTTCCGGCCACCTTTACGACCGATTTCTCCGCGATAGTACCTTTCAAGCTCCTTGCCGGGGTGGACTTCGGATGATTGAAAAAGAAGAAACTTCGGAGTATTTTTGAGAGTATATTAGCTTGTTAATTCTGCAGTGTCTCAGTATTCTCGACGCGATAAAGTTAAGATACGAGAAAAGTATTCGCGCGAGGTCTAATTAAAGAACTAAGTGAACTGTGAAATTAGTTTAAGAATGTTTGAAAAATATTATTCATATAGACTTTTATTTTTTAGGGGTTTTCATAAATTACACTTGTAACGTTGTGGATAAAAGTAAATGACTCTTTTAGGGTGGTCGCGAGAAGTTTCTTACTTACGATGTGTATAACTATTTTTTCAATGCTGATTCGGTACTTCTAGATAACTTTAAGAATCATCTAAAAATAGCTTCTTGCCATGTGGCTGTATACAAAAGTTAAGCTAATAAAAAACTATTATAATAATAAATAGCTTCTTTAATTAATAATAATAATAATAATAATAATAATATACGTTTTATAATATACAGTGCAGTCATTTTCAGTTTTAGTATTTTTTGTTGAACATTCTAAAAAAACCGCTGTCAATAGATTAGATTGGCTCTTAGCTTCCTGAGACTTGATTTAAGATTTCACATTTTAAATTTATTAATAATCATCTTTTTTTTTTAAATTTATTTTTATTTGTCCATTATAACCGTGTTATAGCTTCTAAACATATAGGAATCAAACGTAATTAAACATCCTCTTTATTTCCTCCCAGATATAGGAAATTATTAAGCTACATAAAAATTAGTTTTAATTCTGTATCAAAAGCTTTTTTTTTAGTCGATTTATTGTTAATGGAAGGCATCCACGCGACGGTGTATACAAAAGAGGGCCAATTAAAAGAAAACGCAGCAGCAGGAAGAAAAAGTTTTGGGCCCGGTGTCCCCGCTACTCGTAAATTAAATTAATTAATCTTTTTAGCATAATCAGATTTAAGTTCGCTCTCCTGGAGGGTCGATAAATTTTAATGAAAAGTAGATTTTGCATTGGATCCCGGGCGCTCGCGGGCGAGTCGCCCTCGCCGGGGCACGTGTTCGCCGCGCTCTAAAAAAGAAGCACACGCGCCTCCTCTCGCGCTCGCGCGCGCGCGCGCAAGAGAGCCGCTCGCTCTGCGCGCGCGATAAGATTCGAGGCAGTCGAGAGAGACCGGTGAGGCATGTTCCCGAATTAAGAGTATCTGCACAATCGATCCGGCCCAATATAATTCTTTTTCTCCACTGCGGAGGCCTCTGTCTCTCTCCCTCAGCCTTCCTCTCTCTTCCTCCCTCTCTTTCTCGCTCTCGTGTTAGGGCCCGGCTATCGCGGACGAAAAGAAAACCTTTCGCATCGGTCGTCAATTACCCGAAGTGGCGCAGCCCGGAGAGGCTCTGTCGGGCCGCGGGGCCGCCGGGATGATAATGCCGGGGTGATAGCGTAACGAGGGCAGACGAGGCGGAGGAGAAAAGCGCGATTATCGCGGAAGAGGCGAGGAGGCGGGCACCGCGCACCTCGACACTTTTCGTATAATGTATATTGTGACATTGCCCGGGTGCGATACGCCCGGTGCGCGAGTCATTGCCGGTCGAGATTTATAGCCGCGCACGAATTTATTTTAAATTTAAATCGCTCGCGCGTTTTATTTTGCACCGTCGGCACTAATGAGTAACGACATTGTGTTGCAATTAATTCCCTCGCTTATAGCGCATATCGTGCGTGAAACGTTATGGCTATTTTCAGGAAATTTTTCGTGTTGCAACATTTATAATTTGTAATACTTGGACTATTTGTTGAAAACCTGAAAGTCTGCGAAGACCGTTATTTTAAATTTCATGTTGCCATTTTTATATACGTAAATATTGTTAACTTTGTAAAATATCGGATGTTTACTTCCAGTTGCGTTGCGCTACACGATCCTACAAATCGACCTCCCTCCTTTGAGATCAAATTTCAAATCTCGATTTTCAGATACTTACAGGTACTCATCGTAAAAAGAATAGAATAAAAGAACGCGTGATTTAGCGTCGGTGGAGTGGATACATGGGGAGCGCGTCGGTCTTGCGGATTGAGCGAAAGAATGACATATGATGATTGGTCATCGCACTGACCAATGAGTCCCCGGCGACGCGCCGTGATCATGCGGGTAGGAGAGCCACGGCGCCGCCTCCTAGTGCCAATTGAATATCGACTTGATCGATGTGCCTGGTGCACTCGTAGGAAAGTTTAATACATATACATAGTGGTCGATTCTATCGTCCAATGAGTCACTGGCGATTTCGATCTTTAGACTTTTTTACTAATGAATTACAAGATCTAATTTTTCTTAGATACAACTTTTCACTTAAAAAGGTGGATCATTTTTTTTTAAACAATTTATTTAAATTAAAAAACTTATTTTTTCTTCAACTTTAATGTACATATTACACAATCGAAGAAATATTTTTCAAAAGTAAATTTATATTTTTTTTGTAATTAATATTCACTTACTTTCTTGACATTCAACAAGTAAAATTCATAAAAATGGTGTTTTGTCATGTCTTCAGAAAAGTACTGCAACAAAAATGAAATGTTAAATGACACAGAAAGAAGTTTTGGTAAATTTAAATTTCACTTAAAGAGTTACATTCGACGCTGTAAAATGACGTAATGTTTTCAAAAATTGCCG
This sequence comes from Sycophila texana, assembly GCA_035582955.1. Lineage (NCBI taxonomy): Eukaryota > Metazoa > Arthropoda > Insecta > Hymenoptera > Eurytomidae > Sycophila > Sycophila texana. Next base: position 6,058,612 of record JAWWEN010000038.1, read on the forward strand.
CAGTTGAAGTATCTGGGTGCACGCTCGAATGCTTCCAAGCGTAATCGCGTTTTTAATTTGGACTGCCAACTTCAAAAACGAAGCCGAAATCGAGCTCCCTTTACTCTCGAGTAAAAGCTCGATTCGATTTACGTAAGATCGAGGTACGCGCGTTGAGCGTCACCCGATACCGGCTCTCCTTCCTCATCCCCTTCACCTCTCGACAAATTAGAGCTCAATATACATGTATACATTGCGCCCGGAATCTCCGAAAGATTGATCACATTTTGTGCGTTATCTGACTCGAAAAAAAATCAAAGAAAAAAGTAAGTCATCATCATCGCGATAAGCGAAAATTCGCGCGCGCGCACGAGAAGGGGTCAATTCGGAGCAAAAGAAGATCGAGCCGGAGGTGGGAACTTTCATCCTGAGACTCTCGGGCGGGCGAATCGCGCGAATTTCGCCGCCGTGTGAAGAGAGCCTCGATTTGGGCCACTCGACCCTTCGGGCTTTCTCTCTCGCTCCCTCGTTCACCTTTCGAAAATCCTCTCCCGCGAATGGAGTCATCGCCGAGATATTCCTCGCGAGATAAAGTGCCGGAGAGAAACGTGAGAGGGGGAAAGGAGTTGAATCAAAGGAAGCAAGAGCTACTATTTCACTCTCGTGACTCATGCAACGTGTGCAGCGAACGTTTTTGCACTTCCTTCCAGTCGCTGTCGTTTCAAATCCTTTCGCGAAATTGAAGCATACGATGCGTAAATCGGATAATACAAGCGTTTACGACGAGTCGAAGCGACATAGTTCATAATTCCGTGGTGAACGCGAAAAATCACCGAAAGAGAAAAGCACGGAGACTTTGAGAAATGATATTGTGCGAAGGAGAAAAAAAAAATTGTTAATTAAAGTGAAAAATCTCATGCTGACGTCGAACTTTTAAGGGCAAAGTAATCTGTCTCTTGTAATTAGCTTAAACAAAATAATTAACTGCGCGCTCAGGGCTACCCTAGAGCCTTGAGATAAACGACGAAATTAAGCTGACTCACCAAAGATTATTCGACTCCCGTGTACCTTCATTATGAGTCACATTAATTTTTACTGCGGCTCCCAAGCTGACCGCTTTATGCTTTACGATAATTTTAATAAGTATCACTTTTCCGAGAGCAAATAATAGCCTTCCGACTGCATCTTCGATGCGCACGAGGCACGCGATGAACTCCCCTTCGAGGATCGCTGGAAAAACCGCGCCGCCTACCCAATGTATGCCAGAAGCGCGAAAAATTCGCCACGGCGACTGATTTTTCAGCGCTGGCATGATAATTAGCGGCGCGTGAAGGGAACGCGCAATCGCGGCTCGGGGCGCAGCTGCGCACAGGAAACGACCTCCGCTCTCGAGGCGTGCGCATACGTGAGCCCCATGCGAGAGTGAGCCTCCGTCCCGATAAATAATTGAGCCTCGATCGAGATTGCGCTTTAATGAAATTCGTTGAATCGCGTGCGACTCTTTTTTGTCCGCGCTCCCGTTTTCAGGACGAATCAAGCGAGCGAGAGAAAGAGAGTCTTTTTTCGCGTCCGGACACGTGACGTTGCGTCAGGAAGCTTTATTAAAAGATGCCTCGCTGATCTCTATGCGCGATCGCTTTTTCGTCGCGGCGATTAGACGCGCGAGTCTATTCGTCTACGCCTCGCTCGAGCGCCTAGGAAATTCGTAATTACGACGGGCGTTTTTACGACTGCCGTCGTGGCCTCGCTTTGAGAAGGATGCGATTTTCTAAACGGAACTCGATGGAATTATAATCAATGGGGCTCGCTGCATCGTTTTATCGAAAGACTCCGGTAGACACAGAAGTGCAGTTAACGACGCGTTACAGATTTAACGATACACGTGTCTCGTGATTTTTCTCGCTTCAACCACCTGGACATTCCCCGTAATCTTTTTGTTTAGAAACAACAATAGAATGGCTGATCGAAAATGACCGACGCAGCGGAAAGTGAAACAATACCTCCGAAAAGTCAAAGATCAAGGCGACCCGATCAACAATGGTCAATCATGCGCGGCCGCTTTTTATCCGCGATTCCCCTCGTTCGATATACTGTTAACGGACTTTTTATCGGCGCGCGCGCGCAACACGCGTCCCGCTCGTTCACGCATGGCCACAACGGAAATTAGAGGCGTGCAAAAGCCGGGAGCGCTTATCAATCGGCCGCTGAAAGATCGCAAAAAGCAGCGGCGCGCGTTCGCGCGTAATCGATATACAAATTGTTTTTGCCGCGCGGCCTCCTTCGCGCGGAAAACGACATAAATAACCGTTTTTATCGCAGATGCGAGCAGCGGATAAGGCGCGGGGAGGGCTCGCCCCGACGCGGACGAATAAACAACATCCGGTCGCGCGCGCGCGCTGCTCGAGTAGGCGAGAGTCACGCATGCCGCTGCTGCCCCTCGTGACGCGCGCCGTCCCTCTCTGGCCAGTCTTCCTTCCGAGGAGGCCGACAATTACCGGCGCTTATCTCGCGCGCTCGCTTAATAGCGGCGGCCCCGACGCGAGCCGGCTCCCCCGGTAGTGCGGGGCACAATGCGCGCCTCGGGGAGCCCGCGAGCGGATGTGGCCCGTTTGTTTTCTGGACGCGTTTCGCCAGATTCGCCGGGGCCGCCGGAGGTTGAGAGGTGAGCAGCCCCGGCTACGCTGCTTTTGCTCCTCTCGGAGTAATTAATTTTAATGAGGCTGAGAGATGACGATGACGCACAGGAAAGTTTGCGTGGGTCCTTTTGGTGGTCTGCGCGGAGGGAAGAGTGATGTCCGGTCGCGTTTTTTTTTTTCTCTTGACTGCAGGCGCGTTTTCGGCGATTATGACTTCATTAATAAATGAGTTTTATATTCTTGTCGGTATTTTATTGTTTCCTCCGCGGTATAATTGCTCGTTTAATTAGGCGTCGATCAGTGTAAGGTTTTGACTGTAGAACTCGAGACAATTGTCAGGAGTTTGTTTGTCGACGTACGTATAATTTGAGTTCGAACGGCCAAGGCGCATCTTCGCCCTCTTGCCCGATTTTTTTTTTTTTTTTAAGCATTATTAAGAAAATTATTAGCTTCGGAGACCGATTCGACGCGCTTACATCTTCCGCTTTCGAAATTTTCGAAATTGAAGATAATTTCGGATACTTTTATATCGCTTGATTCTTTTATATAATTTGTTTTTACGCATAATAATTTCCAAGATCCGCTGCTATTACCGTACGGAAGAATCCAAGCGAGTGCTATTATTAATAATTTATTGTAATTACGAGTACGCGACTCGCTGTTTATTACATAATGTGCACTAACTGCTAAAATGCTCGAGCATATTCTCCAAGGATAAAATTCGGTTAAAGAAATCGTTATACGACAGTCAAATTTTCGCGTATCGCCATCCCCTCCGGTAATTCATAAAACGCTCGAGTAGAACCAAACAGTCTTACTACGGCACAACGAAAAACTTCCCTCTTGCAAAAATAACATCGCCATCCCCCGGCGAATAACGAATATTATCGCATCAAACCGTCACCCGGAAGCATAACTATGCGCATCCAAGGCGCGGATTTAAAAGCTCCCAACGACTTCCTCGTACGCCCATCATTTATATCCTCTCCTTCGCGCCTCGAGAATCAAGTTCCTTCGCTCCGGGACGGAAAAAATAAAGAACGAGCGCACCAACAGCCGAAATACGGGCCAAAAGGCAAACGTTCCCCGTATAACCGCGCGTCGCGGCGTACGACCAAACCAGAATCGCACGCGCGCGGCCCCAACGTACTTAGACAGCGGCCATAAGCGCGCGTGCCCTTATCAAAGCGCAGTGGACGAGTTCCGTTGGGGCGTCCGGTTCGTCCGGTCCCTTAACGAGCTCCCGGTCTTTCGCGCGCACGCGGAAGACGCGCGTTATTTCCACGTTTCCATTGTGACGCGCTGCCTCTCCTCTCTTCTTATTTTTTTTTTATTTTGTCGTATATACATATTGTACGCATACATGTGCGTGCGGCCTATCCACCTTCCCTTTGACCCCTCGCTTCCATCCTCGTCGCGCTCACGGGAGCAGCAGCAGCACTCGGTCAGCGTCCTTATCCGCGTCTCACGGAAACGGAGTCGAAAAGTGCGAGGCGGCGGCGATCAGGTTTTCGTTCCCACCGAAACTGGACTCTAGGAGGAGCGCTCGGGCTATCGGGGATATAAATGAAAACTGCGGGCATACGCGGAAGGGAAGCGGCGACGGTCCTCCGACCCGCGGACATCGTCGTGGTCATCCCTCGCGTTAACCTGCGCGCGAGAGGGGGAGCGCGGAAAGCAGGTTAATTTAGAGGCGGCACACACTGTCCATCCCCGGGTCATATTATCGCAAAACCGGATTCGCGCGCCTAATTTATGCGCGCGCCGATGGACGGACGGGTAGGGGTTGGCGGTCACTCGGACCCCGCGCGCGCCGGCCCAAGGGGTTGGTTCCGGGCTTCATTGTGCATAGTCGAATGGCCGTGGAGAGCGAGAGAAGGAGATAGGTAGATAGAGGCCCGGCGAAAGGTGACGGCGATGACCCCCGGAATCCGGAAACTTGCTAAACCGGATCTATTGGTCAGTTTCGCGGGACGACTGGCTCTTCTTTTCTCATCGTAGATGCGCCGGCCGCTTCCTTCCTCCTGTTTGTACACGCGCACACGTAAGGACATTTCGTAAAGGACGAGCGCGTACCCCCTTTGGTGAGAACTGGACACTGGCTGCACTCTCAGACGGGATTCGCGCTCGCCTCTCCCTCCGTCCTAGGTGTGGGCATTGTCCGGCTCTCCGGAGCTTTCGATTCTTCTGTCGCGCGCTTCGTACTCTCCTTTTTTTTTTATGCTCCTTCTCTCCTCCTTTACCTCCTCTTCTCATCGAGTCCGCGAGTAACGGAACGAACGATCGGACGCCTCGACGCGTCTATTTATCTTCTTCTCTGTCTTTTGATTTCACTTTTTTTTTACGAGGAGGAAGAAGGACGGAGAGACAATACTCGGGGCGGGCGCGAACTTAACGGAAAGCGTAATATTCCGCGAGCGAAGGGGTAGGAGAGACGCCCAAAAAGTCCACCCCTTTTTTCTGTTGAGTCGCGAGCATCGCGGAAGAGACGATGAGGAATTCGTTTATATGGCCAGCGGCTCGGTTTTTTTCTTTCGAGTGCGCCTTTCTCTACCGGCCATTCGGTTATTAAGCGGAAGCATTGATGCGATCGCCGCGAAAAGAAGGGACGACCGCTTTCTTCACTGGACTCTTTTTTTTCGTTGCACTCGTCTCTCGTGATAAATGTTGAAGTTTCAGTCGAAGAAGAATCGAGCCGTGAATGCCCTTTGTGTCGCGATAATTTTTCAACGGTCCCGAGCATAATAAGCTGTTGCATGCAATGCCATTCGAAAGTACTTCGATCGAAGGATCGCCAACGAAGTCGGAATATTAATTGAATATCGAATATAGAATTTTGCACTTAAATATTTTTCGCTTTATTTACTTTCTCTCGTGCTTCGTTTCTTCAACAGCAAAGAGCAAGTTGTTGCTGCATGGTGGCGTATTCAGATGTTCTACGCGGCGATTCGAAATGTAACGATCCCAATTATTTGCATATTCAATTAAAGTATGTTTTCTTCCCCCGTCCGACGGCGCCTAAGAGTTTGCAGTTTTTCGTAAAATAAGAGGAGAGAAATATAGTCTATGATGTGGCGTAACGCCTCTGCTGCTACCTGCGTTAAATATCTGTTAATTAAAGTAATTAATTATTGTAATCAACCGAATTTTTTTATAGTCGGTATCGCGATAAAGCAACAAAAATCTTCTGATTGAAATAATTAATTATATCGGTTATCGGTAGCCGCTCGGCAACCCGTGACCACTGTATATTTAATTTTGCGAACGATACCAATATACTTCCCATCGGTAAATCAGCCGGCAATTAAAAAGAATCACACGCATGGCTAAAATTATTTAGCTTTCATGCAAATATCAATAATTTTTCCGTCGGGCCAATTTGTTTTCTTCTCGTCTAGTCTTAACGATCGCTAAGCCTCAAGCCGACAAAGTGCATTTTCCGTACCCCATTATCGTAAACACGGCAATTTCATAATTTTGTCAGAGCCGATTGTACGCCAGATTATGCGGCGCGCAGTAATCTCCGATGAAGGAAAAAGGCAATAAGCCGGACCAGGAGACGCCATAAAGCGATACAATTAAAATATTATGCTATCGCTAATTTTCGCGTAATTTGCGCTGAGATTTATCCGGCGCGCTCTGGAAAACACGCGCGATAATATAATACACTTCGGCGATATCTCGCAAAGGCCTTTTTTTCCCCCGAGTGTATATCGAGCCTGCATAAGCGCTCCCCCGCCCAGCCGAGCCTTTAAATAACGGCCCGTCGGGAAATTTGTCACGCTCGCGGCCCGCGGCGCGGGCGATAGACAGGATACGCGTGTACCTGCACGCCGGGCGTACGTACACGCCGCATTAGCGGAACCCGCGAGCATATAGCTTTCCCGCTTTTTTTCTATTACAGCCACCTCTTATAGCTCCGATTCCGCGGCGTCTCGACGAGATACGCCGGGTATTTCGCCGCGGCCGAACGGGGCGTGTTTGTTCACCGGGTTTCACGGCATCAAACGCGCTCTTTATTGTGCGCCACGGCGAGTGCGCGTTTGTTACAGAGTGTGCATAAGCCACGCGGAAATTGAACGTAGTGAAAGTTTAATGGACTTTGCTCTCGGATATCGCCGGCTTCCTTTATCGGCGTTTGTCTTTATAATTTCTGCTTGTTATTCGCGCTAATTGGGAATTTATTGGGACAACTATCATTTATTAGGCCGGCGCGCTATTGAACAAGCGCTTCTAATAAATAAAATGTTTTAATATTCGCGTCGGCCCCGCAAGCGGTATTTACACGGCGGACTCGTATTTATCCGGCGTCGTGCGCTCTTGTTTAAAACAAAACTTTTCATAAATAAAATAGCTTGTATGGCCGACGTGCTGCCCATTCGGAATAAAACGACTCGGGACATATATCACGGCACTCGAAAATACTGCATCTGCGATACTCCGTTTCAGTTACGTCTCCATAAATCACGCACTTTTTTTCTCTCTTTCTCTCGCTCTCTCACTCGCCGGTCGCTCGGAAAAGCCGCGCTCTTTTTACGGGATCCTCGCGAGCCCTAATCGCGCACGTTCACTTTTGATTACGCCGGCATTATTACATAAATTGTCCTTAAGGAACATTATAATCCGCGCGCGGCGCTGGACATAATAAAGTATATCTACGTCGGGCTATCTGCCTATCGATCTAGTTCCCCCCCGGGCGATCGAGACATTATACGGCGGCGTATAACGAATCGCCGCCTCTTTCTCTCGCGGATTTTTCCGGCGGCAGAGTCGGCGCGATAAATAAGCGATTTCAAGCGTGGCAAGAGGTATGGGCTACCGCGGCTCGCGCGCGCTTTTTCGAAGCGGCGGAGCACCGCTGCGACAATTTCATCTGTTAATGCAATTGGACACGAAGTTGGGTTGGTCGCATTGGTTTGCTTCCTTTTTCGGCGCGAGCGTAATCGCGCTAAGACCTCTCGGTCGCGCGAGGCGAGGCGAGCGGCGAAAGCGGCAGCGCTACTTTTTCGCGGGCAGCTCGATTAACGACTCAATTATTGGGACGTATTTTATTGATAAAGACCCGGTGTACCCGGGTGCAATTATCCGAGGAAATTGAATTTTTAGAGATTTACACGTGTTTCGCGCATAAATTCGCGGTGCACCGATTATTGTATAAATTTTATATAAGCTCTCCGTATATATACGCGAGCGCACTATCGTGTACCGCTGAAAGTTGCCGTTCGGCGGTTATCGCGAAACTAGCCGGAGATATGTCAAAATCGAAGCAAACGAACTCGAGAAATCCGGTCGTAAAGTAAACATTTTTCCTTATCTCCCTTGCCCGGCAGTCTAATTCGAAATACCGAGTGCGCGCACGTGCTATTTCGATTTCTTTTTTTTTCTTCTCCATTTTCGTCGTATATAAATACGGCGACGTCGAAAAAGTAATTACATCGCCGGGGATAACATCTCGCGTTTGTGCAATCTCGAACAATTAGAGCCGGAGCGCAGAAAAAGTCATTAATAACCGCGTACCGCAACGGAGCCTGAAAGAAAAAAAAAGAGAGAAAATCGGTCGATCGAATTCCCGACATCGCGTTTTACGAAACGTCACGTCGCGAACGTCGACGTGTCGCTGGAGCGCAATCGAGAAGCCCGCGATCTCTCCGGACGCGCGCGTTCGCCATCATGACACGGCGACTTTTACGCGCTCTTTGTGCAGCGGATAAAATCTCCGCGGCGGAAATTCGCCGCTCGGACGAAAAAGTCAGCGCGAAGTGGACGGGTCGTAGATGTATGTATGCGCGGCGCTATCGCGCGGAAAAATCGATCGCACGTAGCGCCAGAAGTCACGTGTCGCTGCGCCCGGTGCAATTACTCGGGATGAAAACGCCGCGACCGGATCCCCCGCCGCTCATAATCCGCGAATATGCAAATGCGGGGAGAGGGGCGCAGGCGCCTTTATATGCGCGCGATTAAAGAAAATATCGAGAGCGAGAAACTCGAGCGGATAATACTGAGGCCCGAATAGAGATAAATAATCCCCGATGGTAATTTATGTGCCGGCGGTAGCCGGCATTCGCACGGACTTGAATAACGGGCGACGCGACGAGAAAAGCAGGCAGATATCGGGGCGCGATAAGCGCCGGAGAAAAGAAAGAGCGAGAGGAGGCGGAGGTTGGTTGGTTAAAGAAAAAAGAAAAGGGGGAAAAAAAAAGTGAGAGGAAGGGGCGAGAGCGCGTGTAAGGACGATACGGCGAACGTGTAGGTCGGGGTACGGGTGATAATGACTGAAATGAGCGAGACATCCGTATTTGCGTAATGCATAGATAAATGCCGCATTACGTGCCTCCGGCTCCCGGACTTTGCCGTGGCGGTTATATTTTATAATTACTCACGCGCGGGCACTTGGCGCTGGACGACAAAATGAAAGGAGATTAATTGAAATTTACTGACTGAAAAATCGTAATTAACTATACGTGCGATTTGTTTTTTTCTGTTTTATTTTATTTTTTTTTTTTTTTGTTCTCTCGCGAGCGCGGGGTGAAATTTAGTGCTGAAATCGGAACTTTTGCCGTTGTTAAAATTAACATAAATTTTTTTTTTTCGAGAGCCAGTTCGCAGTCGCTGCGCTTTACTTTCGAGTTACTTATGCAAATGTTAACACGTCATAAATTTTCATTTGAGTACGAGAAAGTTGGGCCCTTCAGCGTTTACTTAATTTATTTGTCCAGGGACGTTTGTTCAAAACAATAATGTACGACACCGCGTAGCGCCCTTGCGTCGTAAAATAACAATAAATCGCGAGTAACTCGCGATACAAATTAAAAGAAGCGCAACATATCATGCCGAGCGGAGGCGATAATGCGCCCGATCCAATTACAGTGGCCGCGGCACGCGACGCTAAATTATTTATAATTAAGCAGGAACACTTAGCGGCGGCGGCGTCTAAAAAAATTCGAGATTCCCAGGCGCCGCCCGTAATAAATGCAAAGAAATACACGCTCGGGACGGCCTTTGCGAGTGCATAACAAGAGCAAAACAAGCCGGGCATAAAAGGCCGGGCTCTTTCCAGCGAGCGAGCTTTTCCAAAAAGCCGAGCGCCGAACGAGATGCGCGCCGTAAAACCCACCGTCCCGCGGAGCTTCGTGTGCGCTCCGAGCGGAAATGGCTTATGTATGTGGGGTATCGCGGCTCCCCGAGGCGCATTAAATTCCCGGCGCGACGCGAGCCGAGCGACGCCAGGTGACGGCGGGAAAAAAAAGGGGGGAAAATCGTTTAAATCGAATTCCGTAACTCAGATTCATTCCCGAGATACGGAGGCGCGCGCCGTCGCCTTACGAGGAGCGTTTTAACGCTCGGCGCTTTTTCTTTTCGGCCGAGGTGGAGACGCTCCGGTGCACACGCTGGAGCGACGACGATGTCCCTCGGAGTTTTAACAGTCGGCTGAGCCGCTCTATAGGCGCGTGGACGCGTTCCTCTTCGGTAGAGATGGCGCACGATTGACGATAAAACGCTTGGATTTACGGCTCTCCTTGATCGTTCCTCGAAAGTGTTGCAAACTCTTACATGCAAAGAATTTTAAGTACATAAATCCATCAAATTTTGACAAAAAAAAAATTTCTTTTGCTTCGTTTTGTTGCGTTTTAGTGCTAGAAACTAACAAGGGGTATACAGTACGTAGGAGTATTTTTTACAAACGAAGAATAGAGTAGGGTCATGTAAACAAGTAAGAGGAAGTAAAGTCACTTATTTATCATCATTTTTAATTGAGCCGTTGTCATAGAAAGTATATTGTTCCTATTTGATGACTTATATTTATTTATACAATATAGTGATAACAAAATATGATTACAGTCTATTTTTAAGTTCGTTAGCAATTATAAGCAGTGCAGGAACTTTGTTAATTGAATTGCTGGAAAAATTCAAATCAACAAGTTAATATTCCTCAAGGCACTATCACAAGTGCACTCGCTTTAAAAAATCGATAATTGATTACAAATAATTCAGGGCTTAATGGTAGGAAATCGATTATGCATGCCGGTAATTATCGTGAACGCGTAAAATAAACATAAATAAGCAGCGGCAATAAACTTAATCTAACGGCAAAAATATGTCTCTCCGTGTCGGCCACTGAAAAATCTGCAGTCAAAACAAAAACAAACGAAATCTTCTGTTATAGTGGCCCGATAAATACTAATTATCAAATAAATATTAATAATAATTATAAAAGTCGAAAGCACCGTATTTTATAATTACCGCAGAACATCTAACTAAGTGTAATGGGGTGGCAGCAAATGCAATAATATTAATGGAGTAACTAAATTTAATAATACGACTGTGCGCGGAATGAATTATTTAATATTTGTTTATGTTTACGATGCAATAACAATTCTGAAATTATTTTACTAGTCACGGACGTTCTAATTCCAGTCACTTTTAAAATAATCACGTTGAATCTCATTAAAATCGCCGGTAAAAATTTTCATAAATTCTGACCGACCATAAAGGCTTATCAAACCTTTGGAATAAATGAATTTTAATGGGAAATCGAAGACTTTCCCCATTCCTCTGTTTCTACAAAATCCTCGAGATATAAAAAAAAGGGTGGCAGCAGCTGCCCTGCTCCCATATATCATATCCTCCGCGCTCCTTAGCGGCCGCCTCCGTCGCGCCGATTCCTCCCTCTGTGCCTTTTTACCAAAAGAAATAATTAAAAATCAAGATGAAGGAAAAAAAAACGAGAAGAAAGAGAAGGAAATCCACGGTCGAACTCGTTCCCACACGCGGGCCCATAAGGCGACGCAGAAGCCCGACTTGGAAAATGAGGCACGACGATATACTGCGGCTTCGGCTTGCACTCATCGCGCCGCGGGTAATCGGCCGTCGTAAATCGGTGGCGCGCGCGCTTTCGATAAATCGGGCCCGCGCGGTAGCCGCGACGACTTACGAGCGTCGCCGTCGCGAGCACGAGACAGTCTCGCATGCCTGATCATAATTAATAACGGGGGACGCGGGAGCCCCCACAAAGCTGTCGATAGCTGCCGATCGATAGAGGCGGCTCGCGGAAAAAAATTTCGTCCACCGGGTGCTGCACACGCGGGACGCCCAAAGGCGCCATCCAAGGCTGCCTCGCGCGCGCCGGATGCATTATGTCCCTGATATTGCTGATGGCTTAGGGGAGCGAGCGACTGCTTTAATGGGCAGCGGGAGATGATTTTTTTTTTATTTAACCTCTGGCTGATAATTAACCGATTGCTTTGTGCGATCCGCTGTTACGTAATTGATGACGCGGCTGCGAGCACCTTTTTTTTTTTTTAATTAAGCAGGTTCTTAACTCACCGTCCTCGTGATAACGGCTACATTCGCTTAATTTGATACACTCTAGAGAGGCTGCTTCTTCATAAAACGCGATAAGTATTACATTTTGTTTAATGTTTTGTTAAGAAGGTTGTACAGATTCTACGCTAGTCAAAAAAAATTTTATTCAAGTAGTACTTTGATCTGGCAACGTTGCTCTCCATT
>JAWWEN010000038.1:6070833-6083741 GCA_035582955.1 Sycophila texana
ATGCAATAGTCTTTCATCCTGCACAATTTTATAATTTTCTATCCCATTTTTCTATTTCCTGTACAACCTCCTTAAATACAATCAACGCGTTCTTGTTGCTACTCGAACTTAAAACTGTCGATCGCGGTGAAAATTTTCCAAAGTCTCGATCGTATATAAACAAGGTCGATCCAAAAGTTTGCGTCGATTATAATTTCCAGCGCGTCGATAAATAAGCCGGCGGTCTTTCATTAATAAGCCCCGGTGTAATCTTAATCGGCGCACTCCACTTTAGCAAAATAGTTTTTCTCATATCGCGCTGGCCGCGTATATCTAAAGCGCGACCGACACCAACGAGGGCCACGACGGCCGCGCAAATCACGCCCCCCTCCCCTCGCCGCGAAAATCGAGCAACAAGGGCCAGCAGCGAAGCACCGGGAGCGCGAGCCATTCGTCGGCGGCCCATTAAAGCTCGCTCGCTCGGACTACCGTGCGACTGCCGCGCATAAATTCGAGGCTCCGCCATCGACACCCTCGCAGGGATGTATCCCGGCAGGCGAGGCCCCCTGATAGAGCGCCGCGCGTGGTCCTGGTAGTCTATCATAAATCCAGAGGCCGCGAGCCGCGAGGGGGCCCCCGATAACAGGAAACATAATATCGCGTGCGCGCGTTACGCGTCGCCGCGGAGAGTAGCCCGAGCTACTTAGTGCTTTTATCGGCGACGCGGTCTAGTTTTTTTCTCTTGTCGAGTTTTTCCAGCTCGGCGTCGTTTACGCTTCTTTTTTTATTTTTCCTGCAGAAGGAGGGACGATGAATTGGATGGCTCGAGATAATTTGCTCTGGTGCTTTAGAGTATCGGTTCAAAATTAGCCGCGCGAGCGTGGAGCGCTGCACTCCGTTTATTGAAAATCGACAGAGTCGTTTATATACATACGAGAAACAATTACCATGCGTTATTATCATTGATTAAACGGAATTTTTTTTTCAAAGATCGAAATTTGATGCGTATAGAGCAGAAATCAATTTAAGTGAGGAGTTCATTTTGGAGTTGTAGATCTTCATTACCTTAACTCGGATGGTTCGAATAGATTTGTCCGGGCGCCTACATGCAGACTCGTGGACGAAATAGAATCTTTCAGAGAGTAAAAAAGAAATCACGGCATCTCGGTGTTCCCGACTATAAATATTCATTGGCAATTTAGGAATAAAAAAAAGCGGGGCGAGCACAATCTCTATTTGAATGCGCCTTGACAAAGACCTTACTCCCAATTATCGTTCGTCTCATCGACTCTTCTTTACATATACACACTTTATTGGTGCTGGCGTTCATTTCCCCTCTGGCAATCGGACCGGCTGATCTTTCCCAGCCACGAAAAGAAGAAAAGATAAAAAGGAGAGCCCAAGCAATTAAGGAAAAACTCGGACACGACCATCAACCCCACGATCCCCATAAATCCCCTCTGCGGCTTGAAGAGAAAGACAGCGAGAGAAGAGGGGAGGGAGGGGATATAACGACGCCGAACACAGAACGTCAATTCCGCCTAATAGTCCTGTCACTTGAGAATTTTTTTTTTTATCGCGAAGCCGTAGGTTTAAGACACGTGAAGAGGAAAATTATTGATATTCATCTGATATGGTTTATTTATTTACTTATTTGATGCACTGCAAAAATAATGCATCAGATTATTATTATTAAATAAGCCTTCTCAACCTAGAAAATTGGAAGTCACTGAGAAATCAAGGATGTTGCCATTTTTAACGAAAACATTGCATTTTAATTTGCTCCAAAGCACATAATATTATTCGCGAAATGCACAAGTGATTACTTTTTTTTACATATTGTTGATTTTATTTTATAAGAGAAAAATCGTAAATTTTCTCTCATTTCTTCGTCGGGAAAAACAAAGAAATGTACTTTCCTTCGTTGGGAAAGACGATATAGATGCAAGTCTTAGATCCATTGTGCCTCGGGCAACAGTGCAAGCGGGCGTAAATTAATATTTTATTGGATTTTTCCCAACTTTTTAGCACCTCCTTCTTCAAAGCAACCGCACCGTAAACAATAATCGTGAATCTCTTCCCAAATCCCCTACGCACACTTGCGCGCGGACGCATTATTCGACGCGGGGCGAACAAGTGGCGGTCGGCCCATTTCCTAAAAACGAGTTCTCACGCGCAAGTGAGCAGGCAGACGGCAGGTCTCACTCTCGCTCCCCGTGCTCCGCTCATAAAAGGGTGACACACCCGTGCACTCACACACGCGCGGGAGCCGCCATTGCCTCCGAGGCAGAGTACGGTCCGGATTACAAGGTACGCGCACTCACACTCGCCCCGAAAATCCCCCTTTCCGACGAGCACGGACTCCCCCTTGCGCCGGATAAATCGGGATCGCAGGAGGGAGAGGGAAAAAAAACCGAGAGGAACGCACAAAAACACTCCAAGACGAAGGAGAAGGAGGTGTGGAGGAGGGTAGAGAGGAGGGGAGGTCGCCTTGGAGCTCATGCGGGGCGCGCCAGGTATATTCCACGCACACGCACTGGGGTCTTGACTCGGGGGGTGTCTCGCTCCCTGACAGGTGCATCGCGCTCCGCCGGGATTTTCTGCCGCAGCACGCCCACGTGAACGTGAGACCGGCGCGCCAGCGGGAGAGGAAGCGTCGACGCCGGTATGCGCCTTTCCGATCACCTCGGAGGGTGGGGGGGGGGAGGTGAGCTCGCTTAGAGTCACATGGACGAATATCCGATTACTCCGGTGTGTACACGCGGGGAGGACGATTTGTGACGGCGCATCGCGGACGGAGGAATTTTCCCCGACCTGTCCTTTTCTCCCGCGACTAATTTGATCGGCGGCTTTTGGAAGTGCGTGGGGGCGGTACGATTGATTGGTCGTTTGCTCGGGCTACCGATATTACGTGTTTTTCGCCGATGCCGGGGAACCCGCTCTTTATGAAATAACGGATGGATTTTTAGTCGCGGCCAATCGCGGTGAAAGGACACCCGTGGGTTGAATTTAATTATTCGCTCGCTATTTATATCGCTATCGGTGTAAAAATAGATTTTTTTTATTCGGCGCGCAATCGAAAAGTGCGAGTCGCCGTAAATATTGTCGCCGTGTAAAAACTTTAATTATTAATAAATTTTTATCGCTCAATAAAACGTACACGTAAAAGCTTTCAGGAGTATTCCTGCGCACTTAAAAAATTGAACATATCAGTTTTATATAAATATTTCGTGGTTTGAAATAAAAAAAAAAAACTCATAGTCGTAACGTACGTAATGTACTCGCCGCTCGATTGTAATTTGAAAAAACGCAAAAATAAATTCAGCACAAGAATCGACAGGTCCGTAAATATACGAGCCGTCCGAATTGCACACTATACAATTATTTATCTCTTTAATTTAAAGTGTCTACTGCGTGTGAAATTCACGAAAAACGCGCACGCGCGTCCTGATTTCACGCGACGACTCCGAAGTATCTCTTTTGTGAGAAAAATCACGGCTCCCTTATATCGCGACCCAAACTAAAGGTGGGCACACCGTAAGGGGCGAGGTATTCGCGCGTGCGTGAGGTTTCGGAGTTGGAGGCGCGGGTCACGCGAATGGAGAATTATGTAATCGCATTAAATTATATGCGTTGGAAATCACCCGCTCGTCGTGGCTTCTTTCGAAACTGCCGGGCATCGTTTGCGCCGCGCCAGGAGGGAGCGAGACGGAGAGCTAAATGTTAAAATTGAGATTTTACTTCGACGGGCACTTCGAGTCCGCTCGGGAATATATTAATACTAATCGCCGGTCACTGATAGCACGAGAATTATGCTATTAATATACACTCCGCTGGAGACGGAATTTCTTTTCATTCTAGTTTTTTTGTTCCCTCTTTTTTTTCTTCCTTTCTTTTTTTTTTACCGATAATAGGGTACGCGCGGCGTTTTAGCATGGAGAACACTTCTCTTTTCCTTGGTATAAATTTAAGAGTCGCTTTCATGAATCATAAGATTTTTTAAGCAATTTCGGTAAAAATATCAAGATTTTGAATTATCGCGATATGTCACGATCGAGTGAGTCATTTATCTTGGATTTTCTAAGAATATCGAAATTTAACGTTCAACTTGTGAATTATGAAATACGTATTTATTTTATTGAAAATTAAACGAACAAGTTTTCAAGTTTTCGTCAGTGTAAACTATTATTTCTCTTTTTAATAGAATTAATCGTTCCTAATTTTAAAAGCATTATGTAATTATTATAATATATTTTGTAATATAAGAACCTTTTATCAAAGGTAGAAACTAGAAAACACCCCTTCAATTATTTTCTCAAAGTTTCTCCAATGAATCCCTTAAAAGTCATTACTTGATTAAATAAAAAGGTCCAATTCCAATTTTATCCGACGCTCGACTCCTCACTCCGCGGATATGACCTTATCGATCAACAATGAGCATCGGAAGCAAGAAGCAGTTCCCAGTCTTTCTCGGGAGAGCCCACGGCTTTGTCCATGAGCAGAGGCGGCTTCCCCGGATTGTCGCCGCTTGCGGGACCCGAGGCTCGCGCTCAGGCCCTTTTTCAGCCGGGTTGCAGAAAAAGAAGTCGCGTCGCATGTCGCGAGTTGTGCTCGCCGATGAGCGCTCCGATCCCGCGCCGTAACTGTTTTCTGCTTATAAGCGATCCTCGGTCTCGCTGCTCCGCGCGAGACCATAATAAAGCATTGAGTGACGTGCGTTATATTCACTGAAAAGTGATAGATGACGGCGACGTTGATTAATTAATTTTTTTCGACGGTTTCGCTAATGAGGAGATTTTTTTTTTTTTTGGAAAAAGAAAATGGCAAAACGAAGGAGGATAAACCATGCCACTGATATGATCACACGCGATAGCCTTTGATTTTCATTAACCGATTATACAGTTCGCGTTAAAACGACGCTCTGAATTTTCATACTATGTTGCGTTAAAAAAAAAAAAAAGAAAATACGTTGACGAGGCTGCGGTAATGAGGAAAACATTGACATAACAGCAGCTCATTATGTCGAAAAGTGCGATACAGCATAACGCGAAAGATAAAGAAAAAAAAAACGTGCTTAATTGTTTTGTGCTCATTTTCCTGCGAGTATCTTATACTGTGCTGTAAAACAACGAGCTCCGTGACACATTTAATAACTTTCAAGCGTAAAAGCAAAATTATTGATAAAAGTATTATCATTCGCAGAAATTAAGTAAAAGAGAATGAGCGTAAATTGCAGACAATTAAAAAACAAACAAAAAAGAAAATTAATCGAGATTTACCCACGCAGTTTTGCAAAAAAAAAAACGAAGTTTTATTTGTAGTTCTCACGCTCGCGAGGTTGAAAAAGTTTGATGAATACATTCCGTGTAAGAGAGCTGGTAACATCAATTATTCCGCAGTGGCCACTTTGTTAAAGACTCGACGAATCGAGTATTATAACGGGGGCTCGCGCGACTCGACGCCGCGCCGCTCGCACGCATGAAAACGTACGATGATAAGCTTTATGAAGGCTGACAAACTCGATATCCTTATCGGAGCAATAACGTTTCACCGTTCATGAACCTCCGCTCGCCTCCGCTTCTCTCTCTCTCCTTCGCTCGCTCGCTCTCTCACTCTCCTTTTTTACCTCATCTCCCCGTCTCTGTCCACCGTTCGTTCGCCTCCTCGCCGCCTCCTTCGCATCTATATGTATAAGAGCGACTTAAGGCGCTTTCATTTTTTTTCCATTTGTCAATTTCGCAAAAGGAGAAAAAGGGAGGAAGCGAGGGAATGCGCTCGAGGGATGAGAGAAAAAGTGTCTCGGAGCGAAGAATCTCGAAGGCCAATAAGGGAATCCGAGGCTTTAATTTTCTCCTTTTTGCAATATAACGTTGCCGCTTTATCGATAACGCTTTGATGCAAACGCGCGCGATTACATTCCCTTCCTTATTTTGCATCTTCTTAAGCATTTTAAATTCAAACGCGATATGTACAAACGTTCTTTTTACCGAATTGAGGTTTTATTAAAAATATTCCTTTTACTGTTTTTTTTTTTCTTCAGATTTTGCAACGATGACTGAGGTTTATTAAGTTCAAAAATTAAATTACGTTTCACTGAATTTGTTGAAATTGGAAAAATTAAGAAAGTGTCGCGCCGAAATTTTAAAGATAATAATTTGACTCCAACTGCTATTACTTACGCGGCTGTAAATTACTGTTATTAACTTTTAAAATATTGCATAATATACAAATCGAATTGCCAGAAGTTCTCTTTTAAGAGTAATGATACCTTTTATGAATATACCCCTTTAAAAGAAAAAAATTAGAAATCAGAAACTTAATTTTAAATGCAAATTATAAAAAAAAAGTCAACTTGAAATTCTCCATATAAAACAAAGAAATAGTCGTGCAAAAAGGCCTGTTATTCGTGTAAAACAATACGGGAAGACGCACTGACGGGGCTTCCCCGGCTCGTCGCCCGTCCGTCTCGCGCCGCGCACGCGCGTAAAATCGAAGCCCGGTGATTTCAATGCGCGGCTGCCTGCACGAGCGACGTCGACCTATTCCCCATAGCGCCGAGCTAATTAGCCTCGCCGAACCCTCAGGAGCACTCGCAATCGAATTGCTCCGAAAAAAAATTTCCACCGCAGCCGATAACACCCTTTTCTCCCTCCCTCAGATAAGACAAGCCCAGGGTATACTTTCGCACGCGCGTGCTATCGTTTTAATTAGGCTATCGCACGCGCGTTCCTTTTGTCTGGCTCGCGGCTCAACGGCCGCCATTAAAGTAATTGCGGTGCAGAAATCCTCAAATTCGGAACTGGCGGTGCAATAATCGTTTAAGGCAATTCGCGAAATCGCTCGGCGGAGCGCACGTACACACGGGGCGGGGAGAGGGAGGGGGCAAAAGGAGGAGGTAAGAGTCGGAGCGCGGGCAATTTATCCTTACAAATTGCGGCCCGACGCGAATCGTTTTCTCGTCGTTTTCGAGCTTTCTATCTCTCGCTCGCGGCCGAGCCTACGCGCCGCGGGCTCTCCGCAGCCGCCCACGCGCGCGCGTAGGCGTCCTCGCGAAAACTCCCGGAAGGAGGGGGGAGAGCGGACGTCCAGCGCGGGACACCCTCACACGGTTCACTTCCTCTCCTTCGCGTAGCGCTCTTTATTCGCGCGAGCGTCGCGTCTGGAAGCGATTGAAAATTTTCCATGAGCAGCGCGTCGGTTCGTTTTCTCTCTCTCTCTCTCTCTCTCTCTCTCTCTCTCTCTCTCTCTCTCTCTCTCTCTTGCGAGCGCGCCGGCCGGGCCCGAGGGTGCGCACGCTCCGTCTCGCTTGCGCCACTTGGCTGCCCATTTTTCACCAGTCCTCCTTTTTTATCCCTCCTCTCGCTCTCTCTCTCTCTTTCCCTCCTTCTTTTTCCTCCTCCTCTCTCCGCCTCTTCTTTCGTCCCTCGCCGATGCCTTTTTTTTCTCCACGACTTTTTTAATTCCATCCTCCACCTTTTTCTCCTTTTAATCTGTCTCTCCTCCCTTGCCTGCCGAGCGTATATACGCGCGTTCGTGCTTCTTTTTCCCTCTCAAAAGTGTACTGCACGCTCTCTCGGATCTCTCGTTTCTTTCTTTCGTTCTCTCGCTCAAAGCAAGCCCTGAGTGCCACTGCCGGGGAAGCTACTTCATCGCTACACGCACACCGAAATTCATTCGTCCTTCACATCTCTCCCTCTCTTTCTCTATTTTTCTCGCTCTCGGCCGGCGTACAGTGAAATTACATACGCAGGTTAGAGCTCTTGAAATCAGGTGTCTTAATATACATAAAATCAGATAACCCGAGGTTTCTAAATGGAGTCTTCTCGAAAACCTAAAATCAATTAACTATCCGAGCTCGTGATCAAGTGAATTAAATTCGTCGTTTCTATCATCGGAAATTTTTTTTTTATTAAATTTACTTGTTTACATCGCATTTGTATTCATTGGCGATCGTTGCACAATTTTTCAAAACGGATAAACGTCATTGAAAGAATCGACGACTTATTTAAAAACCGCGTGAAAAACAAAAACCCCAAATGCTGGAGAATTGAATAGCGCGAGCGATGATCTTTTTACGAGCTCCAGCTGAGAAACTCCAACCTTGCCTCTCGAGCCCCCCGGACTCACTTTTCGCCAACCGCTGACGTCCGCGTATTTTCCTGCATTCATGGGCCCGTTCCTTTCCCTGCCCAGGTATCCTTCTCAAGGTAGCCCCTCGCTCTCCGCTCCGAGAAGAAAGACCGAGGCTGCGCCGTGGTTTCAGCCTTAGCAGCCCCTCTCCGGCCGGCCGACTCTCCCTTTTTTTTCCTCCGTACGAAAAGAAAACGCGCGAGCGAGCGAACGAGCGTCATTGTGCGGAAAGCGACTTTTGCCGATCAAAGCCCATTCAGGAAGCGTCAATACCGAGCCGATTAGCACCCGAACCAATGGGGCAGGTATACCGACTCGCCGTGTAAAATATTGACGGCTCGCTGAATGGAGCACATTTAAGACGCGAGTGGCATTAGTAATGGATACCACGCTTCTCTTGCACCTGAGCCTTTTTTTTTTGTGCGTCGTTCTAAACGAATACTTCGCAAGATCCCCGATAGTCACGATTTCACGCGCCGGTAGTGCATGCATACGCGACACGCGTTCGCGCGTGGATTAAAATTGAATCGTTCGAATGAAAGAAATTGTTAATCTTTGGACGGAGCTCAGTGTGTGGAATACTCCCGAGGCGAGATTTATGCACTCGCGCTTGCAGCCGAAGCGACTCGACGCAAAAAGCCCGGCGATCTAATCCGCGACGAGGATTGATATCTTTTTAACGAGCAGCATTCAAGCGTACTCGTGTGCTCTCGAGCTCGGCACGCGTCTCTCTCTCTCTCTCTCCATCTCGGAAACGTTTCGAAAGCACGAAAATATTAGCCGACCTATCGCAAATCCATCGGCTCGCGCGAGCGGTAATCCCCGCGCGCGAACCGACAGCGTCCGAGTCAATCCGTCATTAAACTGAATTTTGAAAAATACAGAGAACGGAGCGGGAGGGATGCACGAGAGAAAAAAAAAAGGAGCAACACGAGGACCAGGACACCGATGCACATCGACGAGCAGCGGAAAGTGGCGATCCATCAGAGGCGAGCGGAGGTGCCCCTCGGCCGGGGCAGGAAAGACGGAGACGCGTAGATGTCCGATAATGCCGGGTGGCCGTAGTCCGTCGCCGTCGTCTTCCTCCTCCTCGCGCCTGGCGTGCGTGCGTCTCTCTCCCGGGTCCGGCCTTTACGTAACGCGCGAGCGAGACGCGGCATCGTGCGCTATACGCGGCCAGCGAGAGGCGACGTCGCCGTCCTTATCTGCTCTCCCGGCTTCTCGTGTGTGCGCGCGAAGCTCGCGGCCCTCTCTCTCGCTCGCTCGCTCGTGCGTGAGCGGCCGGCGCACACTCTCACGCGCCGCTCGGATGCTGCGTGTACCCCCGGAGCGTATACCTGCCGCTCGCTGGTGGGAGGCGGGAGCGAGAGCCGCCGAGGGAGTCGACCCCGAGTGCGAGCGAGACCGACGGGCTGACGTAGCGCTTTAAGCTCGTGTGCATGTATCCGTGGAGGTGTGCGGCGACGGCGGCGGCGGCGGTGGCGGGGAGCTGGTAGGGGGTACTCTTCTCCGAGAGTGAGAGTGAGAGGGCGAGGGAGGCGATGCGGCGGCGGGGGGGTGAAGGGGAGCCGCCGCGCGTATCTCCGTTGCTCCGGAGCCGGCGGGAGCGAGACGGCGCTAGGGGCACAGGTAGGCGCGGGAGGGAGTCTCGGATGCTGGGAGAGGAGAGCCCCTCTGTGTCTCCGGCGGCCATGTTGCCGTGATCTCGCGCTCTCCGTCTCTCTCGCGCGTGCGTCCGTGTGCGTGTGTGGCTGTGGGAGCGCGCGCGAACGCCTCGTTTCTCCGGCGGCTGGGCACGGCCGGCCAACATTCGCCTCCTCCGAATATATCGTCTGGACCGTATAGGAGCGCGCTGCGCCCGCCGCCGTGTATACCTCTCCTGTACCTGTGCCCGCTCGGCGCGCGCTCTCTCTCTCTCTCTCTCGCCCCCGTCGGTCGGAGCGCCGCCGTCTCTCTCGCTCGCGGCGGCCGATGCGACTGTGTGCGTGAGCCGTGCTCCGGCGAGTTCGTGTGTGAGTGTCCGCGCTGCCGCTGGCCACGGCGCACAGAAGACAGAAAGAGAGAGAGAGCGCTGCGACGCGTCGTACGTGGAGCATCTCGCCGAAAGCCTCCTCTCCGAGGGAGAGAGAGAGAGAGAGAGGGACCAAGGGAGCCGCCGGCGAAGAGGGCCGATTTTCATCTCGTTTCCCGGGCGTGCCTCTGCGTCTCCATACGCGACGAACAGCAGGAGAGAAAACAGCGAGCGCGCCGAGGAGGCCCCACCGAGCAGGAGTGGTCACCGCGAGTCCGCTGGACCCCGGGACAGACAGTGTTTCGCGCGCAGCATCCGCTATCCTCCGCCGATTCAGTGACAGTGTTTTTTGTTTCGTCGACAAGGGGAATAAAATAAATAATTGCAAAAAATTAAACAACAAAAAAAGTAAATAGATTCCCGCGTGAACAGCGTACACAGAGTGAGTTAAGTTCGATTGCGCGCTCCGGGAACGGCGCGTCGTCGATTTTGTTAATTGCGGGAGGTTCGGGAGATCGAACGGTGCGCGAGCGCAAGGATGTCGAGAAGGCCGGCACCGACGCCGAGGACGAGAGCAGCAGCAGCCAAGGGATCGCCGGCAGTTTGTGGTGCCAGGCACCGATGAAGCAAAGGACGGCCACGGAGATGTGAGCCCCAGAGTGAGGAGGGACGCCCGTAGTAGTTTGTAGTCAGTGACACCAAAGTCCCCCTCCCCCCCACCTGTGGCCTTCCCCGAGGACACGCACACGCGCGCTGCCCACGCTCGCCTCGCCGCAGCTCTCGAATCTTCGGAGATTATGAACCTCCGCCAAGTAAGTATTGCTTCCTTCCAATACGACTCCTCGCCGGCAGCTTCTCCCTTCGCTCTTCTCCGGCCTCGGCACCGCGGAGAACACTTTTCGTGGAACCGACGTGGTGCGCACTCCTTCGCCGAACGCTAAATCGCACTTGCGATGACAGGTGGCAAGAGACGGAGAAAAGCGACGGAGAATGCAGTGAGCGAACGCCGGCACCTCTTTTTTTTTTTTACTGTTTTTGTCTTCGTAAAAAGCGAAAGAGCGCCGTACGCTACCCCTTTTATCGCGGTGAAAAGTAAAAGGGCTCCCCTTTTTTCCACGGAGCGGCAACGCGCTTTTGTCGGGACTTTAAAACACTCGTTGCAAAAAAAAAAACGAAGCCTCGCGTGAGCTTCGCTGTCGCTCGGTATGTATATACTCTCCCGCGACGCTGGCACACTATGTTCACTCTCAGTCCGACGCGCCGAACACCATCCGATCTCCCGCGGATAACCGCGAGGCTGCGGCCTCGGACGCTCGATATACGCACAGTTTGGCACGGAGTTGATACACGCACGGCTCGGGCGGATCGCCGCGACTATTCGGCGATCGCGCGGCTTTGGGCGCGAGCGAGGAGAAACAAAAACGCGGAGCGGCCGGCCGGCCTGCCCGGTTTCGCGGCTTCCCAATCTGATCGGGAGTCGCGTCGGAGGCGGCGGTCGGCGGTGGCGGCGGCGGCTTGCGCCGGTCAGGTTTGCCCTTTGGAGAGAATCAGGTTAGACCGGCCGAACCTGCTTCCTCTCGCGCCTCTCCTCTCCTCATACCGGCTCTCCGCACCACGCGGCCTCATCTCGCGCGCGCGCGCGCCGCGCCAGGCCACATAGTTCAAAGGAGAACAACAACAACAACGGGCGAGAGAGAGACGGGACGAGGAGGCAAAACGAGATCTTCCGCTTCTTCGTCTGCCGGTCGTGCGCGCATCTTCTTGTTCCCGTTCTTCTCCTCCTTCTTCGGCCGCTTCTTCCGCGTTGCACGGGAGGAGGTTGCGCCGTCTCCGGCCTGCACGCGGAGTGCCGGTTCGGCGAGTCGCGGCTGCGTCGGGGCCGGCTTTTTTGAGCCACCTGCGCTCCCCCGCGACAGTCCGCTGGGCAGAAAAAGGCGCCGGCGTTTTTGCACGTGCTTACCGGGGCTCCCGCGCTCTTCTCCGCTCCATTCCAGTTTCTCTCTCATCTGTTGTTTTTACCAGAAAACATCGACGCTTTTTAATTGCGCGCTTCAAGTGTAAACTAATCAATCACGGCTTATGTTGAGTAAATAATTTTTTTTTTATTACGTAATTGGTCTATTATTGTTTACAATCGAGCTCGCGACAACGTTGGATAATTTTTCAAGATTTCTTCTAATTAAGTTAATTAACCGGTGAATGAGAAAGCGAGGAGTCGCGTCGTCGCCGAGCAACTTATTACAGAACGGCTCTTAGAACAAAATGCACAGCTCAAACAAGTACTTCCTAAAAGATCAATTACCCTCTTAGAGCAAACCGCGAAAGAGAAAGTGCCTTTTAAAAGCACTAAATCCCTGTTTAGCGCCGTCGTAGGCCTCGCCTCGCCGCGAACACTCTCTGACCGCCGGCAGGAGAAGATGAACGTGGCGAGTGCAAAAAAGTCGCCCGTAAAGAGTCCGAGCGTACGACGCAAAATAATCAGCAATCTTTTTTTTTACCGAGCGCAAAAAAAAAAACAAAATTAATAACCGCGCAACGCTTATATCCATCAGCCGACTCTCGCAACATCGTCGCGGCGCCTCCTAGGCACACATACACGCGTGTGCGCGCAAAAAAAAAAAAAGCGCGCGAGCAAGCGAGAAAGACGAACGACGTTCACTCTCGATCATCGACTGGAACACCTCTCGCGTCTATTATTACACCTGTCCGTCCGTCATGCATCGGCGTACTTACTCAGCGCACGGCGCTCGCGGGGGGGGGGGGGGGGGACCGAGACCCCGTTAATTCC
>JAWWEN010000038.1:6083841-6126332 GCA_035582955.1 Sycophila texana
CCCCCCCCCCCCCCCCACCGAGACCCAGTGAATTCCAGTTTCGCGCGGTCGTTGCTCGATGACGATTCTCCCCTCGAGGAGAGCAGAGCGTCGAGACCAGTAACACTGGTCGGTGGACCAGCTGATCGACGAGATTCTCTTCCCGCAACACAAGCGCGCGCGCGCGCGAGCGCTCAGACACCGGTCTTCTCCCGCGTGCGCGCTTGTATAGCGACGCGGTGCCGCCCGCGTGACCCTGGCCCCGAAACCAGCCGTCATTACACTCGCGCGCACTGCAGAGTATTTTTCGGCGCCGGCTTTTACGGGCGTGCCGCCAATTATACCGGCGCGCGGTGCGCCTCGCTCTCCAACCTGTTGCCTTTTATTGCGTTTGCTTAGGCATCGTTTTTCCGCATGGCCGTGTATACGCGGTACCGCTTTCTGAGCTCTCTCTCTCTATCTCTCTCCCTCCCGACGAAAGGGAATCCGGGCTGTTTATAGCGGAGCCGAGAATCAATCAATGAACGCGAGCTTTCTCGAGTATACACAATTTGCTTCGCTTCTTGAGTACTCCACTATGCCGTGCGTTTATTGCTTTGCCGGTGTGTAATGAATGGCCGACGATAATTTTAATTTAGCGTAGATTATGATTTACGTCGCTGCAGCGAATGACACTGTGAACTGTGATTCAGGTCCTGACCTCAATCGACGCTTCCGCAAATGTGCCATACGAGAGCCTCGAGCAACAGCAGCCTGTGATACCGAGGACCGGAATCGCCAGCCGGATATACGAGTGTGCCTAGTTCGTTGTTTATTTCCCCCCGCAGCCCCACAAGCACCTTCTCCCCGTTTTACTCTTGTTTCTCCGCTTACCTCCGGCGTATCCCACTTTCGATTTTCACCGAAGAGGAGGAACCAGCGGCTCGGAAGAGGCGGACATACAGTCGGGAGGACAGAATGTCAACGTGCACCGAGCCGGACAACACAGCGGCCACGACCCTTCACATGCAGGACTCGCTCTCACCGGTCAGTATGACACGCATCGTCATGAAATTTTTCATTTTCACGCACACGCTCGTCATCGTCGCCAGCATCTTCTTCTCCCATCCTCCTTTTTTGATAATTAGTCGACTGCCGGCGAAATTCGCGTACGCACGGAGAAAGTGCCTCTCTCATTTTTGCAGCTATTGATGAGATCGAGGCACGCGAAGTGCCCATTGACCGAGCCGCCGTGTTTCACGCGGAGAAAATTTAGATTGTCGAAAGTGTGTGTAAAAACGCTATTTGTTGTAATCTCCAGCTAAATTGCTGTTGAGGCTGGCGAATTTTAATAAATAAAAAAACGGAAACGAGAGGTTTTCCCCACGACTGACCACAAGCAAGGTCCACGTCTTATCATTGAGTTATTGATATCGTTCCGGCGAAAATAAAGAATTTTGAGGGAACTTGAAAAGACGGATAAAGTGTACGGGGTTTAGTTTTTTTTTTTTTTTTTTTTTTAAATAAATTTTTTTCCATGAGTCAGCGACGTATTTTATGGCCGGTGTATTTCGGATAAAGACTCGATTTTTATTTGATAACATTTCTTTCCAAGTTACACGAGGGGACAGAGAGACACAGCTTTGGCCATCGGAAATTTATCTACTGAATCCTATTTCTCCAGACCCGAGAAGAAAGAGCCCGGAGACGCTGCGAGTTAATCGCTTAAATCCTTAAGCCTCGGGTCATTAATAAGTCGCTTTACTATATCAAACCGACGTTTCATTAACATTTTTCAGCGATTAGTGTGAGTCGCCTCTCGCCAACCGATAATAACAAAAACTCTCTTACATCTTCGAAAAGAGGAAAAAATATAAATAAATAAAAGTAAAAATATATATTCCCGATAACTTTGAGAAAAAAAAAGAACAACAAAAGACACCCACAAGAAACACCTGTCCTATCCAACCGCGCGTTAACCACACGTGGCTGGAATTGCGAACAATGGCCTGCGATCATGTCAATAGGTCGTACATATATCTCCCCTCCCCCCCCTCCGAACATTAAATCAGGCGGAAAAGACTCGTGGTGTTGCAGGGTCAAGTGTTTTACGGACTTTTCCACGTGCTCCTCCCTCTGCGGTGCTTTTTCACGGGGGCTGCCCTCCACCGCCCGCCGTGAGTATGTATACCTGTGGACCGCGGGGGATCGTCGGCTCCGGCTCGCCGCGAGAAAAGCCGACGGATTTTCGGGCCGTCGTTAAAAATGATTTAGGCCCCGTGGCCGTGTATTACAGATGCGCGCGACCGATAAATCCGCGAGAGGACCGCTCGTAAATAAGGCAATTAAATGGGAAGGGGAAAGATATCGAGTCGCGCGTTATTTACGGGCCTCCGGCTTTTATGCCCCGTCTCCGTGTGCGTGTACGCGCGCGCATTCCGCGGCTCCGCGCCTACGCGTCGCGCGAGACGGGAGAGAGGCCGGGGACAGGAGGAAGCGAGAGCGCACAGCGCCGTGGGTGCTTCTCATTGTTTACGTTGGCGGTGTACATAGGCGCGCGTTTTATTGTCGCGCGGGCCGAGCGAACGCGCGCGACTCGTACCAGACGACGACTTCATTCATTTGCGAGATGGTAATTTACCGTGCGCCCGCTGGGCCTCTCGTCATTACCCGGCTCTTCCTTAAATCAAACTCTCAATGAAACTCAAGCGCGAGCGATGGATGAATCGAAGAATTTTCCCCGTGGTTAATTTTTCAAGTCGTAAAAAGAGAGTTGCGTGTAGCGGCGCGCATGGATTATCCCGAGGAAAGGAGGAACCTCGGGAACCAAGATGAATTCAGGAGGAAAGATTTCTTTTGGTTTGTTATTATTATTATTTTTTTTTTGTTTAAATTCTCAATTCGGTTTCCTGCTGAAACGAGCGGAAAAATATTTATTCAAATGAAAACGCAAATCGAGCTGCGCGATCGATCGATAACTCACTCGACTTTTATTAATGAACACGCACTCGGAAGATGACAATAAAAGCAATAACCCGTGTCGCGAGCATCCAGCGACAGTCGAGACGCCCAATTAATGAGTATTCATGAAATCGCGATTCTTCGCGCGTCCAATTTCCCGTGACTTTGTTTACGATCTAACGCCTTATTAAATCAGTCGCGACGCCGCTTATGGATTTAAAAAAAAAAAAAGAGAGAGAGAAAAAAGTACCGGCGTCCTTGGGCGGAGTCGATTCACGTTCGCTCGGCTCTCTGCCTTTCGGATATAGCATTTCGTGCCGCGGCGAGCATACGGCACTGGCGGACACGCCGCCGCGCGACTCGAGGCGGAATGGCGCGAACGCCATTCTTGCGAAATGTCCCGCGGACTCCGTGTTGCCAGGCGCGATGGAGCGCTCGATTTCGTTCGGCGGCCGGCGCTGGCCAGAGCCCTGCGCTTTCGAAATTAATTAGCCGATTCGCGCTGGAAAAAGCGACCGTTTTCCCCTCGAATCTGTTGCTGCTGCTGCTGCTTGTTTTTTTCTTTACGTACTCGCAGGCGACTGTACACCTCGCAGCTCCCAGTTAAGTCATTCGACCTGACGTATATTGGGCTTAAATCTCACGTTTCGCGCGCTCGCTGATTACTCAAATGATTTATCCCGCGCAATCGGTGATTTAAACCGGCCTTTAAATCGAAATCGAATTATTCGTTTCAATTTGAGCACGAGATAAGAAGACGTACATCGAGCAGCGCCTCTTGATGAACGAATATTCGCTTTATAACCCTCGGCACGCCATAACTCGATAACCGTTAATCACATGGATTAAAAACAGCCGCTTAAATCATTCAAGCGAGTGAAAGAATCTGTTCCTTCATTTTTTTTTTTAATATTAATTTTTAATCAAGCAAGTGCTCTAATCTTCCGAGGGAAAAATTTCTCCGAATTCGCCGGACGTATAATGCCCGCGCGAAGGGAGATTTTTTGAATTCGGCGTGTAGTAGAACGAGGCAGTAGCTTATAAAAGGGCCCTTCCACGCGAAGCCGGGCCGAACGTTAAATTGCCCAAGGGAGAGCCCCGACGGTGTCCGTTCGCGCGCCGCCGCAGCTCTCATTGCTTGGCTCTCTTTCTTCTCCGCCAGCGGCCGCCTCGCCGCGTCTCCCTTCCTTCGCCCGGCGAAACTCGAGACGAGTGCCGAGGACGAAGAGCCGGAGCCATCGCGCGAGATGACTCTTCGGATTTCTCGCGCGCACGCTCGCTCTTGTGTATATACATTTATAAAAGACGCGGGGGGAAAGGGGGCGACCTTTGCCTGCCCGCACGCCCACGCGATATCTCCCGTGTACCCCCTTTTGTTTTTACCACCTTCCATTATTTCACTTTGACTTTTTCCTTACCCGAGCGCGTGAAATTCGCCTCGATTTCGTCCGGGATGTTGAACCGCGCGTGATTCATGCACTGTTTGCTCGGAGCGCGATGGTTAATGTAATGCCGATCACCTCGATCTTTGCTTATACCCGACTCTCCGCTTCCAGATCCTTTTCTTTTTATTCGGGCTGACGAGTACTCGGATGGAAGGTATATGGTGAATATTTTTTGTTGTTTTTTAAATTATATAGTTCAGCGCGGTTACGAGCGCGCGGCTCGCTCCGATATAAATTCAAGCATAATAAACAAGCAGCCGCGATGCAGCCCGAGAGCGAGAGAAATATTATTAATAAGCGGCATTGATCACGGTAAAATTGGTGCATTCTTAAAATCTAATTAGCCATAAGTCATACGAGGGCGAGATTGAAAATCGTAGATTTGTCGGCGCCGCTTGTCGGCTGTCCGATCGGAATCCGCCTCAGCGCGCGCGCGCTCGCAAAAATGAAAAGCAAGCCCGCAGAGACACTTTAATTCATTCCACAAGCGGCGTGAAAAGTTGCGCAGCAGTGCTACCCGGCCTCACCAGGAAATCTAAACTATATCACAGCCGCGTAATCTACGAAGGACGTAACTCGCGCACACTGCCGCGTCTAAATCCGACGTTGCTAATGGCGCCTAATAACCGTAAATATATAATAATTTCCCGAGCGAGCACGGCTTCTCTCTCTCTCCCTCTTTCTCTTGCGAAAGGCGCGAGCCCGTTGCACGACGGCCATCGTCGCCGAGTTTCATCGAGCTGCGCGCTCCTTATCCCCTCGACGCTTTTTTGCGCGAACTGTCCCTCTTATTACGGCGCGCGGCAAAAAGACACCGACAAAAAGCCGAGAGGATGACACGCGCGTCGCCGGGTGAAACTTAATGAGCAACGCGTCGCCGATTTCGCGACCCGTAAATTTCCTTGCAATTCTTACGGGGGAGGGCAAATCGCCGATATAATGGCGTTTTTATATTCTTATCGCGACCGCGTTAGCTTCACCTTTTTCTTTTATCGTTGGTTCACTTCATCGCGAGATAATTGAATCTCCCTGCCTTTTGAATAATTTTCCATTTTCATCGGTGCATTTCATATTCAAGCGTTTTAATTAACTGCTGCGGTAGATTCAATTTGTAGCCGTTCGATGTTTACATACGAGTCGCATATATTATTGTGAATGTAAATTTCGCGATTTTTAAGCGCAAACTAAATGAAAGACATTCGGAGAATCGATTTTTCCATTAGGCCGCTTCGAAAATTACTTTGCGTGACTACTTCGCGGGTCGAAACGCATGTATGTGTGTATCTATATACATTGCGGCGAGCACGGGGCACACTCGTAGTCCTTAAACAGAGCAAAGCCGCTGGCTGCTCGAAATCGCCCTCTTCGTCAATTTCCCCTCGGCAATTTTTCCGTCCGTGGCGTGTACCGGTCATTAGCTCACTTTTCTCGCGTCGTTACGTCGCCCGACAATTTTTTTTTTTTTTTTTATATTCTCAATTTTTGTTCCCTCCTCCACTTTGCTCTCCCGCAGAAATAATCGAACGACGCTTAATTGCGAGGGAGAGAGAGGAGGACGAGGAGATGATTAATAATCGGGACGATCGAGAATGCGAAGGGCGATCGAGAAGAGCAGCGGCGCTCGCTTTTAACGCGGAATTTATGTATAAGCCTGGATGCAAGCGCCTCCGTGTACTATCTGCATGCTCGATGAGATTAGACGGCAGCCGAGAGTTATTGACTCAATGTGGGGTTAGTCTAGTTTTTTTTTCATTGGATTTTGAATCTCGCTTTTTTAAAACTTGTTCTTTTCAAAACTTGTTCTTTTCAAAAATAATCCGATTTTTTTGTTGCGTAGGCTAATTGACATTACAAAAAAAGCAACATTTTTACTTACATTGAAGAAAGTTACTTTGCAAACATTTTTTATTTAATTTACGCCAGTCGTAAACGAGACAAACGATATACAATTTAAAATCGTTAGTCGCCGCCGGCCAAATAATACATCGCGGGTACGAATCGAAAAATTTTTCCTAAAACAAACTTGGCAAAATTTATACAAAAAGCGCATAAAATTTTTTAATGCTACAAACACTCATAAACATATCATTCCAACCATAAACTTCATAACGATAACCCGAGGCAACGAGGAACACTCGAGAGTCATAATTTTTTTTCCTCTTTTACCTTCATTAAAATTCTTCACCGGCATCCGTATATACATACGAAACAGTAAAATTAACCGATCGCGTCATCTATATCACCAAAGTTTCGACGCGACGTAATTCCATCCGCTACTAAGCCGCGCGCCGTCGCGCGATGCATATACCCCCGCGTCTCCGACTCCCAATAAAACGTGAAATAAAAAAAAATAAAAAAAAAAAAAAAGAGAGAAACTGAAGGAACGATAAAAAAAAGAGGATCGGAGTCGGAGAGAGAGAAAAAGGAGCCGTGGAAAAAAATCAGCGGGAGAGAGATAGAGGAGAGCTAATGGCGGAGAGGATGCGCGCTTATCTCTCGTCTAATCTCGGCCTCACTCTACGAACGAAGAAGACGGAGGAGGAGGAAGGAGGAATCAGTCGCGCTGTCCCGCGCGGCGTGTACGACGTATATGTACACGCGCACGATTAATTATTATGATCTCGCGCTCGCGGACGTTTTAATACATGACTCCTTCGTCTAATGCCATTCGAAAATCTCGCGCACCGCGTTGTATTGAAACGCCTCGTCCTTTTTTTTTCCGCGTCTTCTCTTTTTTTTTCCTTTTTTTTTTTTTGTTTGTTGCGCGATACACGCGTATATACTGGCGCGCGAGCACAAAGACGCGTACTCGCCGATGACGAAGCGCGAAGCACGCCGCGGTACCTCGCCGGGGAGATCTCTCGATTCCCTTTATCGCGCGTTGGCGCGCTCGCGTAATTGTTTGCGTACGAGCGAGCGAAGGCCCCTTTTGATTGAAGACTTAATTTAGCAAGATGGAGAAAAATAAAGCTTGCTTTTTTTTTTAATGACCGGGGAATCCTCTGCCGGGGGTCGCGGGTCGTTCGAATTTTGTGGAAAGTTACTACCTTTGCATTTGACGGTTCGAGTTGGTTGATGGTCTTGTTTACGGCTGGAATAATCAAATTTACATGTGACTTTTTTCGCTGTGCATACGCAATTTAGTGTTTCTATTTTAAGAAATTATTGAAAATAAGCAGGAAATCTCGTGGCTAAACACTCGTTTTGCTTTATCAACAGCTACGTTGATAAACTTTTATTGGCTTATAAAAAAGTTGGGATTAGTAATTTAGCCTTGGCGTATCTTAAATTAGTATATAACTAAAGGTCGTTTTTTTTGCATACTGAAGTCATCATGAAAAGTCTTACAATTACATCCTTATATAAATTAAGCACATGGTAATCTTAAAATATTCCTGAACTATAATTTTCAATATACGTAAAGTAAATCGAGCGTTCGCGTTTATTTTTCCTCCTCGAGAATCTAATGTTTACCACAATTATCCACTCTTTTACAATTTATTCAGTGTCGATGAAGCCCAAAGGAACGATGTATTATCGATTCACATGTGTGTCACTTTTTTTTGGATTTAAATGACTCACCACGCTCAATCATTTATTTTTTGCTCCTCGAATCTTTTTCCGTTTCTTTTTTTTTTATCCCGGCTTGTTATTCTTCTCAACAGCTCGTTCGCTTTTCGTAACCACAAGCTGCACCTGAGCAAAAACGCGCCGAGAAAAAAAAACATTTCGCGTTTCAAAATAACCTAACGCCACCTGAAAATTCGCCCCGGAAGCGTAATAACATCCTCCTCCCCCGTAACATTCCCGTGAATATCGAGTAACTCGCGGCTCATTCAAGGGCCCCGAGTCACGTTAATTAACCGACGCGGACTCCTCGTACAGGAGGCTCCCGCCAACAAAGGCTCCCTAAGCTCACGAAAAATCCGGGAGGCGCGCGAGAGCCGCGTCCACGCAGTGAAAAAGAGCAAAGGAGGCGAGCACGCGGATTGAAAAAGTGGAGGGAAAAAAAGTGTGTACGAGGGGAGCCGCCGCCGCCGCCGCCCCGGCGAAGGCCATTTTCGTGTGTTCTAACGACCGCTCGCTCGCGTTTTTTGTGGACATCCCCCCGCCCGAGAGTGTGTATAGAGGCACGAGAGTTAGGGCCAAGCCATTGTATAATCGGACCTCGACGAGAGGCTTGTCCGCGCTCCTGAGAGGGCACACACCCATAATACGCCCGGTCCGTCTTCCCTTTCCCGCCGCGGCTCCTCGCCGCTCTTCGATCCACTCCGACGCGTACGTGCAGTCTCACCCCCTTCCTCGGCCGGGCTGTTTTGGCTACGCGCTCGAAAGTGACTAGGTGAAAATGTTTGTTTTATCCCGGGGCGCTTTTTCCGCCGGTGTCATTGTTGTTACAGTGAGCCAGGAAGATTTAAAGCGCTCTGCGTGCTCTCGTAAAACGTGAGAAAATTTAATCGTATATACATACGAGCGCGGTATATTTATTTGTCCGACGTGCATCGAATAATATTTTGACGCTTACGGTCGTTATTTCACTCCTTAATTTGTTGTTCACTGGGTATTGGCTCCAGGATAAATAAATCGGACTTTTTCATAATATTAATAGAAAACGTTGTGCGGCGTTTAAGAGAAATGAAAAACAGTCCGCGTAATCTCCTTCGATCCGAGCGAGAGCGCGATATTTAGTGTAGCGCGTTAGAAAGTCGTAGAAGAAAAAAAAATCTTAGGAATCGCATCGGGGTATTGCAGGTCCAGGAGGGTCCCGTTTCGCCGGCCTCCTCGTCACTGAGCAATCCCACGCAGTCGGACCCGAACGAGCAGGTGCTGCTCGCCACAATGCAACCGGTGAGCGTGCTCGACCTGCATGATCACGCGGCCGGCCACGTGGTCGGCCTCCACCCCAAGTACCATCACCATCATCATCACCACCATCACCCCAAGTACAGTCATCATCTGCACAACAATCATCAAGCGGCGAGCCATCATCAGAACGCGCACTTGCAGCCGCAGTCCGAGCCGGACGAGCAGCAGCAGCCGCCCACGGACCCGGAGACCGACGGCCGGGTCACCCCCGAGGCCGGCGAGCACAAGATGATCGATCTCATCTATAACGACGGCCAGAAGACCGTCATGTACACCCACGACAAGGAGATCATCTACGAGAGCGAGGCGGACCGGGTCCAGGTGGTCGAGTACCCGCCGCCGCCGCCGTCGCCGCAGACCCCCTCGCCCCCCTCGGTGAGGAATGGCGC
Source organism: Sycophila texana (assembly GCA_035582955.1). Classification (NCBI taxonomy): domain Eukaryota; kingdom Metazoa; phylum Arthropoda; class Insecta; order Hymenoptera; family Eurytomidae; genus Sycophila; species Sycophila texana. The sequence continues at coordinate 6,093,461 of JAWWEN010000038.1, forward strand.
GACCGCCGGCCTGATACCGGTGAACTGCGTGGCGAGAGGTGGCGGTGCACCCACTGCCGCCACCACCCTGCATCTGCACTATCCTCAGCTGCAGCTGCAGCACGAGCAGGACTTGCCCAGGGCCCTGGCCAACGGCACCGCCGTCAGCGTAGCCGGGCCTGGAGCGCCCACCACCACCACCGTCCTCGTGCTCAGCGAACTCGTCGCCGCTGATCCTGGACAGGCTCCCACATCGGCGCATCTCGCATTGGCTACCGCTGCTGCATCCCTCAGAGCTGGGTAAGTCCAATTTTTTTAATTTTGATTTCTTTTATTTTATTTTATATTTGAATATGTATCGTAGTTTGTAAGTTTATGAGAAATTGTGTTTTATATTTTATGACCCTGTTGATATTATTAAATGATTAATAATGTGTTATTAAATAGTAATGGGAATGGGTAAAGAATTTTTTAGAATAAAGGCATTTATTTTATAATAAGGCCTATTATTATATATTTTCGAATGAAGTCTTTTCTTGCTTCCGTTTACGGATTTGCGAAGAAAATTATAAAAATTGAAATTTGCATAATTATCGAGCGTGCTCGGAGTATAATGCTTCGATTTAAGAATTATTTTTTTCTTAATATAGTTTATACATTCAATTTCTTATTTACCTCCAGCACTTGAGAATATTGTTTATTAATTGTAAACCAATTACAGAACACTTTTTTTTTTAAATAATTGCCGAGTCGTCGTTTTTAATCAATAACTCTTTAACAAGAAATATTAAAATATCAATCAGCTACTCTTTAACAAGAAATATTAAAATATCAAGACTACGAATGGCCTGCTTAAATCTCATCACTCGCTCTTAAAACTGACCCCAAAAAAAAAAAAAAAAAAATGAAAATTATCCAATTACGAAAATGCCATTACCAAGCCTTCGGTCAATGTAAAAAAAAAAATTGGAGACCGCGTGTCGTGTGCAACAATAACACGTCGCAAACGAGGCGCGTTATAAGCAAGACCCCCTATATCCCTTTCTCATCATTCTCCGAAAGGCGCATAACAATAATTCAGGCACGCGCTTGCGAGGCGGCATTTCCTCTCGTTATCGGATCTTTTCATCAGCGATGCCCGCGCGCTCGCCTTGGCTCTCGCGGACGCAATTTCGACCTCGGCGCAGCGCAGCATCCCGCGCGCGCTCGCTCGCATCAATGAAGCGGAGGAAGCGAGGGGGAGGCCGAGGAGGCGGAGGAGGAGTGGGAGGCAGGCGAGGGAGAATGGGCGTTCGCGAGGTGGTGGTGGCGGCGCGCGATTAACAATTAATACTTGCGCGAGTTGCCGGCGGCGGCTCGCCATGAGTAAGTCACGTTGCGGCGATAGAATTTATTATTGCGCCCGATGCGCCGCGCATGTCCGGCCCTTTGTGGAGGCCTCGGCTCTTTCGGAGCGCGCCGCGCCCGATGTATATCTATAGCGTATTGCAAGCCAATAACCATTAACCACTCAGCGTGCCACCTTGCCTTTTTGCGATAAATAAAAATTCATCCGCCGGGTAATCGGGGGGGTATGGGGGAGAGGGAGGAGGCTCCCTCGTTCCCTCTCGCTCTCGCTCTCTTCCACCGTGGCGCGAGCGCGCGTGTGTACGTTATGCGCGCGCCGGGGCCTTGAGGGCCTCAAAAACACTGTTGCTCGCGGGATTGCAGGCTCCGCTTCGCTCCGTTTCTTTGTGCGCTACTTTATACTTTTTGCGAAGGCGCGCGCGCGCGCTGCTATCCTCGGCTTCGTTTTGTTGGAATTCTGCACTTCTGCGCTTACGGAGGCTTTTAATAACGAGCCCTTCACCCCGATCGTTAAGGTTTTAGAACGCGCTCTCTTCGTTTTGCGAATGGGATATATATCGGCGAGGCCGCCTGCGCACGCGCGCCATATTTTCGAGGCGCACCGCCTCGGCAAGTGGAAAATTATGTTATTATATTACGCTATTAGCATAAATTAGGCAGGCATGCGGAATTTCTGTCGCGTTCATCGGGGATAGCGTATATACTCTTTCTTTTTTCGCTCTTTTTATAATAAAGCGCTGGGGCGAGGGGCCGCGAGGATCGCCGTCAATTCCATTCGATCGGATTCGAAATGCGTAGCGCCGAGTCTATAGATATACACAGACACATGCACGTTTTAAATTAGAAACGGAGCTCTTTATGCTCGTCACCTTCGCTCGCGTTTGATTCCGCTAGACAGTTTGTATATCATTCGAAGTGGAATTTTAGTGGCGGGGGATTACCCGGGCAGGCTTTCGAGCTTGCCTCTCCTGTCAGTGATTTTCTTTTTACGACGCACGCCTATATCGTTTCCCAGGAAATTCGGGATAATCTTCTTACATGATTGACTGACGTCTTTTCGCTCTCGTTCGAAACCTAAAAACGATAATCTCGTAACACGTCGACATTTTTTTTCCTCGAGCTGTATTTCCATAATAAGCATATCACGAAATGAACTATCAATTCCGGATAAATAATCAGGTGAGGAAATATTCAATTATAAACGTTTGTATGTCTGTAAAAGTGATTTTATTTTAAGCGAGTCCGGTGCAGACTGATTATTTCGGATTAAAGTGAAACCAAAGGAAATTAAAGAAAGTCTCTCACAATACTGCAAGAGACGGTAATGTGGCATCATCGAAATTTCGTTCGCGGCTTGTTTACTTTCACCGGGCCACGATGTAATTACTGCAACTTTAACGTCGGATCAAATTTGCAATAAAACGGATCTTTAACCGCAAATTCGAAAAATTTGTCGCCTTCGCACCGCGAACTTTCTTAACGTAACAGTAAAAATAAAGAAAGAATTGAATAAATATAAATAATCAGTTAACCTCCGCGCGGCACGAGACCCACTTTAACTCGATATTGCTAAGATGCATATTTTCGAATTTTCGAAATCTCCCGGAGCCGTGTCGCTTTTACCGTTATCCCTCGTGCCTCGCTCTAAGCGGCCGTAAAGCGCGCGCATCGAGTACCGGGCCTTATCCATCCTCGACTCGAGGGGGCGATTAATAATTTCGCTGGCGAACGCGACTCGGTACTTAAAGCCGCGGAATAAATGCCCGGCGACGAGAGCCAAATTTCTCATTTTCACGGGTCGCGAGACAAAGCCCCCACACGGTCGGCGCATAATGCATGGACGACGGTGCCGGAGCTATCGCTCACCTTCGCGCCGGCGACAAGAAGGCACTATACATACGTGAGCAACGACACTTTGGCATTGGTCGCGTCTCCTCGGCCCGGCGGATCATATGTACACCGTAGTGCATGAACGAAAATTCGCGATCCCTTTCACTCGCCGCTTGACCGCGTGAGGGACACGCCGAGGGGGGAGGTGGGGGATCGCGCGCGCTGCAGTCAAGGCTCTTCCCCGTCATATACACGCGCGAGTGCGTGTACGTATAATAAGCCTGACAGCCGCGTTAAATTCACTTTGGTCCCTCGATTCTTTTACCTCGCTCTTGGGCCCTTCCCTCCTTTTCCTTCTTATTTCTGATCCGCCGCCAGGGAGACCAGGAAAAAAAGTGAGCGACGAGCGGAGATAAAGGAACGGGGAAACTGCGGGCTTTTGTATCTCGCGGCTGATTTATTCGGTCTTTGTTGGCGGCTCTCGCGAGGGCCGCAATCTTCGCCGACCGGATGAATTGATTTTAATTCGAGTGGGGGGTGGCGCGCGGCTGTTCCTCTTTCGGCTAATGGGAAAGCGCGTTGGCGAAAATTGCCCGGATAGAGCGTCAAAATTGCTGATGAAATATTGTTATTCGATTACGTTCGCGAACTCTACTAGGTGTACTACAATTTTATCGGCTGTCGATTTTTCGCCTAATGCTCGATTTTTATCTTTTTACCGCGCGAATTTATAATTCCACCGGCGCTACTCACTTACTCACTTTCACCGAGCGCGCGCGCACAGTTTTGAATTTTCGAACGCGTTTGGAAATTCAACTCGCGTCCAGCGCATTTAGATTAGCTCGCGATCGAACGTTGCGTAATTATTAAAATGTGATCATTTGTCCGGCTGACAAATCGCCGAAATCTAAATTCACATGTCGAATCGTTCCGCTTACATGGTACGCGTATCAGCCTTAAACGAAAGGTAAATAAAGTTTAAGCAACAGTTTCCTTGCAGTGCAATTGGGAGGAAACTGCGCGTGATTTCCGCGAAACTGGAATAACCCACAAACCTTGTTATTGACGGTAAAGCTTTGCCATTACTAGAATCCGAATCGAGGAACAAACTCATTGTTTTATTGGGAGCACCCACCCGGGGCTTAGCGTATATATTCGTCGATACGCCGCCGGTGCAGCGCGTAATTGCGGGAAATCGTAAAGCCTGTTAAAATAAGGCGCCCGAGCCATTATCGCCTCCTGCGCCGCGATTATCGTTCGGCCAGGACAAACGGCGTCCGAGCGCAGAGCCCCGGCTTATAAAGAAAGGCGCGAACAAAGGCAATAATATTTTCAATTTTCGCGCGTATTATTACACACGCAGGCCAAGGTATATACGCGTCCGCAAAAACGATAATAGCGAGATCCTAGATAAGGGGAATAACGCCGGACTCGGCGATTCTAAGGAGGTAACGGCATTTCCGCATAAATATCGGGCTGCTTGTCACGTTATCTCTCCCGCGCGGTGCCGGGAATTTATTGGATTTTTCCTTTTTTCGACGTAAGAAAGATATATTCGCGCGGGCTCGCCGTGCCGGTGTACATAATAGTCAGGGCTGTGTGCCGCGCCAAGCGCTGCACGTGACACGCGCGAAACTTTTCGAGCGCGTTATTTACTTAATGCACGTCCCCGGCGGGGGTCTCTTAATGCGAGCGAGTACGAATTCGGGTCGGCGATATTCGACGCCGTATTTCGTCCGAGTTCATTTGCTTAAATTGCCGATCGACTGCACCCGCGGCGTGCGGCGCTGTAATATTATTGCCTTGGATGAGTTTTTTTCGCGTTCGCCAATGCGACTGTCGCCGATATGATCCACATTCGGATTTCTTTCCTTTTTTTTTTTCTCTCTTTGCCTGGTGCGCTCTTCGATGAAAAGAATCACCGGTAAAAGTTGAAGGCGTCAGATGGAGCGCAGCGTAAACGACACGCATTACTCCTGACCTCGAGAGGCGGCTGCGCGCGATATTTTAATCAGCGTTTAAGCGTCGCACTTAGTCCCGTAACTCATCGTAACGACCGCGCGCAAATAAATACATAAATATCCGTCGAGCCGAGCGAGCGCTAATTACAAACATATCCTTTTCTCATTACGCCGCATTTCGCATTATCGGCGCGCGGTGCTCTCGTGCGTGTATGCGACCAGATATACACACTCTCCTCCGCCTCATTAACGAATGAGGTCCAGGATCGCGATTATTGTGCCGGAAACGAAAGCTCGACCTCCCCCCGAAAGGGAGGGGAAAGGGGGGAACTTCACTGCATCTTCTCTCCGGCGTATAGAGTTTCGGCCTGATTCTTGAACTCCTCGAATCATCCGGACCTTTGATTTTTATTTTTATTTTTTTTTTTTTGCTCGTGCCTCTTCGACTTCGAGACCCAATTTACTCCTCCGCGGGTATCGAACTTAGCGATCGCATCTCGCAGTGAATTTCGACTGGATTTTATAAACGTCTTCGAATTTTTCTCGCTTGTGACTTTAATTAAACGTAGCCGATCTTTATTGGCGAGTCAGGCGTTATCGAGGAAACGCCGCTTACTCCTTATTATTTCCATTTCGCGCCCGATGCGGGCTCCGCGGCCCGAGGGGCTCGCGGAGTCGGTGCACGTATATACGAAAAGGCGGAGGGTCCCGTGGGCAGCGCGTAAGACGATACGGCTGCCGCGCGAACACACCCACGCGCTCGCCGAGCCAAAATGGCCGTTTATTCGCTTTCTCGTGGTCCCGTATGTGACTCCTACGAGGCGTAAAGTATACAAGCGCGTTTTCACGGACGCGCGGTATATTTCAGTTATCGCGTTTTACGCCTGCCTCCGCACCCTCTTTCTCTCCCTTCCTCTCTGTCTTAACGCGCCGTGCGCCATTGTTGAGGACGCTTGTTTATTTTTACGAGAGTCATAATCAATGGCTAAATATTTATGCGCGATAAAACGCGCCTATTGAGAGAGTCCGAGTTGAAAGTCCTCATTATGCGGAGTTTGTCTCTCTCTCTCTCTATGAAACCGCTTGATGAATTAATTTCGCATATATATCGACGGCAATTTTTCCAAGGAAAAAAATAATACAAGCGGAGAGTTAGTCATCGTCAAGATAAAAAAAAAAAAAAAAAACGGCGCGACTTATATTACTCGAGATTCGAGCTAATTGAAAAATTACACCGTCCTCTGGCCTTTTCAAATGGCGCACCGCAAAAATGCGAACCATCCCGCGTGTAAATCGTCCGCGCATCCATCACGTGCGTGAAACCGCAAAACTTCGGAGGGGAGAAAAAAAGGGGCGAAAAAAGTTAAGGCCAAGGGTGCGTGCTCGAGACATGCAAATATCGGGCAAAAGTGAACGATCCGCTATTTTTCTCACAGTCGGTGTGTGCACGTCGAGGGGGCAGCGCGCTCGCGCAGGGCCGCGTCCGAGGGCCGCGCAGACAGAAAATAAGGAGCGCAGGAGAAAGACAGAGAAGGCGGCGGTATCGGGGGCACGGACGAGTATAGCCTTCCTCTCTTTGCCCCCACAGAAAATTACACGTCTCGACGGCCTGCCGTGCGCCGTATATACGTGTATCCCGTCCCATCCAATCGGCCGGCACGAGATTAAAAATCTTGTTGAGCCTCCGTGAATTTTAAGTGCGTAACGCTGCTCTCTCTAGTCCACCGAGCCTCGATTTTTCGCTCGATCGGTGAAAATGTACGTCGAAATTATCGCCCGTTGCGTTTTGTTTATCTTCCCCCTCCGGCTATTCTGTTCGCGAGCAGTGATCAAGCAAACTTTCCAAGTTGTCCTTCCAGGGGAGTAATCACCTTAATCTCGAAAATTTTAATTTTCGCACAGCTGGTTGTAGCGCCGCCCGCTCGACGCGAAATTGAGCTTTGACGTATAGTAGCAATGATTTTTCACTCGAAATGCGTTCCTCGCACGCATCGAAATCTCCGGTAACGACGAAATCTCGGCTCGTGTAATACGTACGTGCTCGCACATGCCTTGGACCGCGGGGACGTTATTAAAAGCGCACTGCGGAACTTGCATACCCGCGGGTCGTATGTATTAATTACGAGCAATGAATAATTTTGCGTTACGCGCCTCCGTGTATTTTTGTTGCCGTAGATGCTGACGTATGATTGAACGTTCGTTCTCCTTTTTTTTCGCCTCTGTCTCGATCGTGCTCTTTTCCCTCTCCCTCTGGCTGTAGCCTCGTTCTCTCGGCGCAGTCGGTATTTAATTGTGGAATTCGTGTTCGTTCTTTATCCCGGCGCGGTATATCCTTTTTCTTCTCGGCGTCGCGAGGTTATTGACAGTAATTGGATTATTAAGCCAACATGTCGCGAGGACTCTCGATTGGTAGCGCGCGCTTTTCGATCGCCGAGATGAGAATAATTTTATAATTGTTCGATCGACCGATTTCTTCTTCCACTTTTCTTTTTAAATTGTCTTGATTAGAGTTATGCTGTCCAGCTATCCTGATCTATCGAGCTATCGCCCCGTTTGTCATAATTACGAGAGATGCATTATAATTTCCATTGATAAGAGAGATCCAGTAAAATTTTCTTACAAAACTAAAAAAAAAAAAAATCTCAATGTTAATCCGACGCCTCGCCTGGCGCATTGCAATCTATAAATCGCTGATTTATCTCTTTCCAATCGGGGGGATCGTTACGGCGAATCGGCGATAAATTTCCCGCGGCCAGTCGAAAATAAAAAGTCGCGGAGTGGCGGCGTCAACTCCTCGGCGGATCATAAATTCGTGCCTCCCCGGCAGGAAACCGCTGAAACCATCTCGAAAATACTCGATCGGAGGGAGGGAAAAACGAGCGAGGCGGAGATAAAAAAAAAAAGCGCGCGCGCGCCCGTCGGCGCGGGGGAAAAAAGTACAGCCACGGCGCATGCTCCATGTACTTATCGAGTGCGCGAGCGACTATATCGATTACGATCTCGACGGCGTATACTCGCGCTCGCGCGCCTGTGTATAGGTACTGATTATTCTCTCCTCGCACTACCGGCGAGGCGTGTATAAGTCTCTCCCCCCACGCGACCCTCGCGATCCGATCGATCTTGTTCAAATGCGCGCGCGCGCACGTCTTTAAAAAGCTTACGTGATTTCGCGTTGGTTACGCGTAATAACACCTTTTAACGGCGGCCCGCGACTGACTTAATGCCGCAATTACGCGGCCCGATGTTTCCGAGCGATTTCCCTGTCTCGAGCCCGGCCGAGGCTCCGGCGACGATCTCTCCGGAGCTCGCGCTGTGCGTGTGTCGCAAGGTAGCCCGAGATAGCGAGTCGATTTGCGCGAAATTATGCGCCGGCCTATTGTTTACCCGCTCGATCTCTATAATCGCAAGAATTGTCGCGTTTTAGCGTGCGAAATGGCGATCTGTTTAATGAAAGTTCGACCGCGTGATATAAAGCGCGCAGAGGTGTCGAACGGTGTATACAAGGCGGGGGAAAAAAGTACTTTTGAATTCAATGGGAGACAATGGCATTCTTCGAGGGATTTCTTATTGTGCGCACCTGCAGTGCCTTGCAAAATTTATGTAACAATTTTTTTTTTTTTTTCAATCAGATTCGTTTGGTGATACGTTCAGCTTAAAAACTCAGGTGAAAACGAAATATTTTAAAAGGAATAAGAATGAGAAAATTGCCTGTTTATTTGCATACCTAAATAGGAAATGTATAGTATTCAGTATCCATCTGCATATCGCAAATGGTGGAATAATTTTTACATACATTATACAAAGTATGTTTTAACCGATTAACGAAATTAGTATATCGTCAATGTCTTCATTGGATTTCAATTATCGCATGAATACTCATAGGACTTTTTTATATGCTATTAATACAAATACACGAGAATAAAAAATTAATAAACCTTTACAATTCCTATTTTTTTCTCTTCAGCATATCTGAATAAAATTCGAAAAATGTTATTGCAATGATTTTCACATATTCATAAATCCTTATATAAAAATAATAAAAAAAAAACAGGCTCTCATATCGTAAACCCGAGCATCCGTTCGTTCGATATGCAGATAAATTTTTATTGCATGACGATGTGCATCAAGATCGAACCGAGAGTTAACATATATTAACTGGACGCCAATTTCTTTCTCTCGTTGTCCACCGCTTCGCTTCGTTCCAATAAAGGTTATGATATATGTAACGCCTATAAGCTGCATAAAAATCAACGAAACACAGAAAAGACATCCTTGAATTATGTAAATTCGCTCTACCTACATAAAGAATCTCCGGTGCGGCATGAAAAGTTCGAGAGACGAACCGAAGAAACAACGAAAAAAGGACCACAACACTCTAGAGGTGTGCGCCTATCTCCGTGGCGTCGAGTGTTTCGATAGCACGGATTTAAAAAAAATAAAAACGAAAGAGAAAAAAAAAATTAAAAGTCAAGGAAAAGAACACAGTCGAGAGAAGAGGGGGCGAGAAAGAGACGCGCCCCGCATTAGGTCGCATTACCGAAGAACGTCGCGCGGCGGATCGCGCCGGTATCTTTATCGCGTCCCTGAAGCGAGAGAAGGAACGAAATTCCGAGCTCTCGCCGGACGCACACTCGTGTCCGCCTCTCTTATACGCCTCGTAAAAAGTCCGATTTGGAGGAAAGGTACGGGCGTAAAACCGAAATTATAGATAAAGGTGGAAGGAGGCAGACGGAGAAGTGAGAAAAAGCGACGTGGAATCTGAGGAACGGACAAGCTCGGGTCCCACACGAGCAATAAACGTTAGTCAACGGGGGACGCGCGGAGGAAAGAAAAAAAAATATCGGGGGAGAGGAAAAGGAGAGAATACGGCGAGAGAATACGCGACATCGGGCCGCGATTAACGCGCGCATGATTCATTTGAGCCCTAAAATAGAAATGATGCCCCGGGTTCCGTAATTGGTCGTGGGATTTCGGCCTTAAATCTTCGCGGCGAGCCCCGGAGCGCGCGAATGTCCCGGCCAAGGCCTCGAAAATCGCGGATCTTTACGAGCGTCTCGCGCGCTATTCTCCTCGGTGCGGCATTTTTTTTCCTTATCGCGTGTTTTCTTCTTCGGCGCGCCGCGTTTTTTCCCCAAATTCCCACTTTGACGCGCTCCTCGCGCATTATAAGCACCGAAAAAGATTCCCCGGTTCTCGATCGCGAGGCTTCGATCTCCGCAATTATTTATTTGCGGCATCCCGCGTCACCGGACGGAACGTTTTTCTCGTCGTCGTTTTACATCTGGCATAATTTTTTCATTCGCTATCTTTTACGACCTTTTTATTCGGCACGTCGATCTGTCTTTCGACTTCTCTTCTCGCTATCGGTACTTGGAAATCTTGCGAAACCAGCTAATGAAGTAAAAATTGCACGGACATTTGTAAAAAGTAACTAAGAGCGCAATTTGGATAACAGTTTATTTAATTGCTGAAAAAGGTACGAAAACGAGCGACGATATCGATGTGTCTGATCGTATCGTCTGTATCTACTTAAGCAAAACATCAGATAACTCCCGTAATTGAATATAATTGAAAGGTCCGATTTAAAATATATCGATTAGATTAGCTGCTACACATTTTTGCAGAAAGTATCGCTCGCTGATATCCATCGTTCATTAAAATCTAATCACCCGAAAGGCGGTAAAAAATCTTTTTCGCCAGTAATTACGAACCTTGTCTTTGACAAGCGTAACACGTGCGCCCCCCGGGGCACGCCTACAATTCTCGAAACTGTTTTGCGTTCATTAACCGCTCCTCCGACTCGATCATTCTTCATTAATCCTGCGTCCATCAAGATTCCCTCGACCGCAATAAAAAAAAAGGAAAAGCCGCGGTCACGACCAAAAAGCCTCGCCTCGAACGTAAACAAACAGCATCCTCCCGTCGAGCCCACCAAAGAACCTATCCTATTACAAAAAACACGATGATTAAAAAAAAAAAAGAAGAAGAAGTAAGACTCGAGTGTAAGAAGAGCGTGCGACCGGAGAGAAGGCCGCCTCGTTAACGGAGCGCGCGTTCGAGAGCCGAGTGACAAAAAAGCACGGCATCGGAGAAAGGCCCGAATCATCACCTCTCGAATATCGGCCGGTGGCGCGTAAACAAAAGGAGCCGGCAAAACCTGACGGAGGCCCGCGTGCTCCCGCGGCACGCGCCCGGCTTCCGGACAATCCGGACGACTTTTCGGAGCGTCCGGTTCTCGGGGCGCTCCCCCCGCGTGCGCGGGCGGCGAGAAGAGGGTACGGGGAGAGAGACGGGTATTGTAACGGTACACTAGTCCTCGTCCTCGCCGAGCGAGAGAAAGAGAAAGAGAGAGAGAGGGAAGCCGAGGGACTGGTATATGATCTTGGCGAACGGGGTTGATGTAATAAGAGGGGCAGCGGCGCTACCGCGAGATCCTCGGAAACGGAACGAGAAGGAGGGAGAGAGAGAGAGAGAGGAGCGAGTTTAGAGGAGAACAAGTGCAGGAGGAGATCTGGTCTGGAGAGAGGAAACCGAGAGAGCAAGAGAGAGCGAGAACGGCGGCGGGCGGTGCAGACAGGTTGTCCAGATTCCACGGAAGGTCGTTTGCTTTGCTTACCGCGGGTCGTGGCGCGCGCCGAGTTTACTCCGAGTCGAGTAGACGGAGACGGAGAGATACACGCCGGGCAGCCTCCGCGACTCGCGCCGCGGCTTCTCTCTAACGGCCGTTTTCTCTTTCCCTCTCGTTATGCGCGCACACGGGGCCTTCGCCGGGTATGTACACCTGGCCGGGAAGTGAGGAGCGTCCAGGGGGGAAATTAGCGATGTAACGCGAGTCGCGTGCTCGCCGGACTTTCTCGCGGCGCGGAGGGAGGAGTCGCGACTGTAAATTAGCCGGCGGAAAGTATTAGCTAGGCCGGGAGAGGAAGTTGAGGAATTAGTGTACCGCGCTGTGTTTGCCGAGTGCGATTAGGCGTTATTCGAGCCGATCGCGCTGTGCGAGGGAAAAATCAATGGTACGGGCTTATAGATCATCCGTGACGTATGAAAAATCGCCCGGTCGTTCGGCTCGGTTGGCAGAAAATGATGTGGCACATTTATCTTTTGGCGATAATGTTCGTTGTAATTAAATTCAATACCGGCAGTGCGTACAAAAAAAAAAACGTGAAAAATAAGTTTTAGATTTAGAAAAAAGATCGGTATAGGCCGTATTGTTACGAGTTTGGTTGTTAAAAAACATTCATTCAATTAGTCATGTTTATCTGACATGTAAATTGTTCGAAGAATGAGTCATACAATATATTTTTTATATATAGGTTATTACGAACGTAATTTATATAACTTTTCAGACCTTACAGCATTTAAGAATTTTCATACAAGTATATTGACAAAAAGCTGCATTTGTTACTATCAACTTTTTCTAATTCAAAAGTAGTTTCGACTATCCGGTACACTATAATTTCAAACAATTCGTGATATTTAAATCAGCGAACCTCCTTAGGATAAAAACAAAGCGAATAAAGAACCAAGCACTTTATAGTTTCATTAATCAAGAGGAAAAAAAAACGTTTACCCAGATTAAACCATTGCGTTTAACGTTAACCGCTGTGTACTCCACGCGGAAACATAAAATTTAATTTTCGCCAGGCTCCATAAATCTCTTCCCTCCCCCTTGGCTCATCAACAAGTACACCGGTTAACGATAAAAGTACACAAGCGCGAGGTACTTCCGCGACCGAAACCACCGCGGAACTCTTCGGAAACAGCGAATCCCGTGCATTGGGAATATCGAACAGCTGAAAAAAGCAGCGTTACATTGTAGCTACAAGCGCACACTTAACTCGGCGGGTATATGAGCGCGCGTCGAAAGGGCGGGAGGGACACGCGGGGGGGGGGGGAGGAGGGCACGCAGGTAGAAAGGCGACACCGACATCGACACCGGACACCGGAGACTCGCTGCTGCCGTGCATGCGCGCCTATGCGAGCGTATACGTATATACATATATATGCGGCCCGCGATCCTTGCCTCTCCGCGGGACGCGCGCGGAGAAAGCTTCCTCCGCGGCGCTCGCGCTAGCGACAACAAGCCACCTCCCCGGCATTCCGCGCTCCTTTTTTTTCTACAACGACGGCGCGCGCAGTCCCACCTCGTTCCAGTATCTTTCCGCCGTGATTGTGCTCCTCGATTTTACCGGAGGCTTCGGAGCTGTTTCTCTTTCGATAGGCACTCTCGGATCGATTTCGAACGGCCGTATACAGCGTGCGCTTGGATTCGTTATATTGATTCACGGGGGGAATTAAAGTGTGATTTATGCCGGGATTTTAGAGAAGATGCTGTTTATTACGTCAGGGAATAAAAATGGTTCCTTTACGCGTTTCCTTTAAAATTTACATTTCTAGAATGAAATTCGATGAAAAATCCATTCATTGAAAAAAAAAAAAAAAATTAAAAAAATAATAAGAAGAAGAAACTTCCAACGCGTGCGTTCGTTTGTTTCATTTTAATCGGCAAGTAGATTAATAGGCAAGAAGTGACTTAGGCTTGAAAAAAAAAGTTTAATTACGCACGAGCCGTATATCTAAAAACCTAAATTTTCCCGGGTAATTTACGTAACTTTTAATGACACGACGCAACGCTCGGAGCGTTCCACGAGCGGCTGACATAATGGGACCGCTATCCCGGTCTCGCGTCACTTTTTCACCGAACTCCTCCCGAACCGAGAGAAAGAGTGAGTAAGAGAGAGAAGGAGACAGGCGCGCGCAGGTCCAAAAACAAAATACTTGTCCCCATCACATAATTCCTCGGCGTCGATCGGCCCTCGATCGGCCCTCGATCGACTCGTATATATAGCTCTCGAGGCGCTCGTTCACCTGTGCGCGAGCACGCCCCTCTCGCGTTACATACGCTCACGTAGCTCTCGAGTCTCTTCACGTACGCGCCCGATGAGACGTAGACGGACGGCAAAGATCACGAACGGATTCTCGGAATCGTCGCGACTACGAGTAGCCGAGAGCCAGGCAGGGCAGAGTGGGGAGAACAGAAAAAGGACGAACGCGAGATCTACGCTCGATTGATTTTTTTTTTTCTTCTCTTAAGTGCCTGCTCGAGGAGGACGGTTTCTTTTTTCGAGCGACAGGCAGACATCCGCTCGCCGGTAGAAGGATGTTTTCTCAGCGAGCTACGCTCGCGCATCCCCCCTTTCTTTCCCCGCGTTGTATTGTTCTTAATCGCGAGATTTGCATTTTTGGCTTGCGTTTTGTTCGGTTTCAATTTAATTACGTTGGTAATATCGATTTGAGAAAGCCATGCGCGATCGGATTCTGCGGCTATTAACACATGCAGTTCAATTAACGATACGCAAGCGATAAATGTTTTAATGAAAATTTTATCTAAACAAAAAGAGGAGGCGAATCTGCGGATTCGCAATTAGTAATAAATAATTTTTATTTCCGGAGAAGATTTTTTATTATTTCGTTTTCTTTTTTTAAAAAAAAAAAAAGGCCACTCCGTGAACAGTTAAACGATCCATAATTAGATACGCAATGCAGGAGCATTAAAAAGGAAAAAAAGATTGTGATTGATATATAAGTAACGTACTTAAGACTTCGATAGATAGTGGTCACCTCGATTTTGCCTATTAATTCAAATTAAGTTTTTTTATTAAAAAATTACTCGCGGAAACATAATACAGCGAATTTACGACGATAATGATAGACGCCAAGCCGCGTTCGATCGACCGGGCGAATTTCACAATGGCGCGCGGCAATCTCTCTCGCTGCGGCATGAAATCAAACTAAAATATATTATCTCCCGAAGCGCGAGACACGCGGTCCGCGGCCGTTACGGGCAGCCTCAATGCTGCCAAGGAGTACAATCGGTCAAAAGGAAAGCGCGCGGCTGGACACGCGTCCGGCCGTACGTTATCCCCGGACCGTGAAAAACACCCGCGGCGAGCCGTCGCCTCTGCACGTACCCCCGCGTCCCGTATCGGCTTTTCGCCGCGGAAGCTCGCCTACGCGCGATTTTATACACCGCGCTGGAATGCGCAATAAATCCCCGGGGCTCGCGGCTCGCGCGCGAGCGAGCCGAATAATGATACGGCGCGCGCGAAACACTCGCTAATCATTTACATTCGCCGGGGCCCCGGCTCTTGCCGTTACGATTGTGGTAATCGTCGATTACGGATTTACGAGCGGCGATAATGGGCGTTATGAAAATTTTACGCTCGGCGTTTGTTCTCGCGCGGGCGATTTTGCCGGGGCCGCGAAATTGAACGGCTCGCGAGAGCCGCGATTTATTTGCTTAGCGATGCGGTAATTGTTGCCTTTTTCAACGATTGTTAAGGTAATCTCGGGGTACACTCACTCGCCTCCTTTTTTTCCCGTACCATCGTTCACGGTTTATTGGTAATAATGAGCGAGCGGCTGATTACGGTTTTGCTTTAACGGGGTGTTGAAACAACCGGGAAATTCGTTTGCTACTCGCGGACTAAATTGATTTTGTTATGCTCAATTTAATTTAAAAGCCTTTTTTTTTTTTTGTTTGATTAATGTTATTTGTCCGCGGTGAATTATGTAATTTTAAAATTAAAGACTTTTTAGAGGCGATTGTCGTCTTACCGGTCCCGGGCTCTTTCTACTTAAAGTTCGTATATAATACAGATGTTATCAATTTTCATTCTGTGCGACGGGAAAAATGGATCACTCAGATTAATGAGTTTCTTTTTGTTTATGCAATACTTGTAATCCGATTATGAAAAGTGGATGCATCGAGGATTTAAATCTCCAGTCCTAAATCCGAGCCCATAAAAGTCTACCGCACCAAGCGGAGCGGCGCGTAATTGCACCGATAATCGAATTCATTCAAAACCAATTCCGAGTCCATAAAAATTACTTTAATTTACCGTTAAAATCAATAGTTAAAATATGCCAAACAGAGCGCGCGAATATTAAACGTCCGGTCGGGAGTAATAACAGTTTCGTTGAAAAGCCCGGTGAAAAAAAGGCGGCGAAAGAAAAAATAAATCTACCCACTTATCGTTGCCGGGCAAAAACAAATTTCCCGGCTCGCTCGACCGAGTATATATATACGCGCACACCCAGACGAGGAGATGTACCCGACAGCTATCCGATACAATTTGCTGTTACAGTTCTGTAGAGACATGACTTATTTAATTGCCGGCCCGATAAGGAAACACAGGAGAGTCGACGATCGCTATCGCGCCGCCTCAATCTGCTTCTCTCTCTTTCTCTCTCGCTCTACCCCGTGGCGGCGCGGTGATATCCGATTAGCCGCGATCGCTTCATCTCTGTCTCGGCTCTCACCGCTTGATAGCCGCCCCGGTTGAGGCGAGGGATAAATAAAATTTAGTTGCACCAATAAAACAGAGTTTTTCCGCTGCTCCCTGTTTATTTAGAGAATAGTAAATCTCGCCCTCGGGGGGAAACTGGTTTATATGAACTATATAAATATAATCATTTTTTGAGCTGTAAAATTATATGACCTGCGGTATTTTACAGTCCACTTAAGACTTTCGTAAATAAAAGAAACGAGTAGTCCACTGCAATGCTAACTATTTCGCGATGTAGGGGTCTCCTTTATTTATTTATTTATTTATATTGTGCTTTTTTTTATACCGTAAACGCCGGATTTTCCTTGAGCATCCGCTCACTCTCAGTTAATTATCGAGTTTACATTTTTCCGCCTTAACAAAGTTGTAAAATTAAATTCGCCATAAATTGTTACCTAAATGCCCGATAAATTTTCCCCTCGAAAAACATATTAGCAAATGGTTCGGCATTTATATTACGTGTTGATACATCCGCGCCGCGAGGAGGAAGAAAAAAGACACAATCGAGCCACAATCTTCAGCGGAAAACTTTCTTATTCGCGTGCGCCCTCGCGATTACTTTTTATCGGTCGCGAGCGAGCGAGCAGCGAATGAAAAGAGAGCAGAAACGCGTGCTAAAGGATAACGTAATTGTCTTTATCGCCCGTCATTGACTTCGAAATGCGCGATAACACTTGCCTTCTCCTCGAAGCATTAAACAAACAATAATCCGATCGGCCTCGCATCGGGATCGGCTCCCCGCGCCGATCGCTCTATCTATCCTCCCCCCCCCCGCCCCCTCATTATCTGTCTTCCGCGCTCTTCTCGGCGGCGATGCCGGGAAATCGGCCCCTGCTAATCTCGATCGCCGCTTATCCGACGCCGCGGATGTGTCTCCCCATTGAAGGCGGGAATTTCTTATTCGCGGTGCCGTTCCTCGCTCTCGCCTCTCTCTCCCCCGTCCGCGCCGCGCGAAAACAACAACTCTATCCCGGGCAGATAGCTGGGCCCGCGCGACCACCCGATAAGACGGATATTTATTATCGCGGCTACTTTAGCCGCGCTCGTTTTCCCGCCGCGGCGCAAATAAAAGGTCGAAGATCGTCGTTAGTTCGGGATTTTTTTTTTTTGCGACGCGCCGTCGCGTATACTCGCCGCGCGTCTTGTACGGTAAATAGCTTCATTTCCTTATGGGCTGTATCGCCTTGGCGGCAGCCGCGGAGATCGCGGCCCGAGATAAGTCGGATAATTTCGCACGCCGTATAACGCTCAATTTAATTAAGGGTCAGAAGTATATAAGCGAACGAGCTCGGTGCTCTGATTTTTCGCCGCTCGGAGATTGAATGGATCGCGCTAAATTTAATTCGCCGATATAGAGCTCGGATCGGCAATGTACGTAACGTGGATTACGCCGATTACACGTGGCGCAATGTTTCCGTGAAAAATTTCGACTGGCGCAGTATATAAACGTTCATTTCGTCTTTTCTTTTTTCGAGGCAACGCCAAGTAGATAGAGTTTGTATTTAAATTGTTTAATTTAACTGTATAAATAGCTCCTGGATGTAAATAACTACTTTTTTCCTTCATCTGAAGTGTTTAAACTTCCCACGAAAGAAAAACGATGTTTACCACTTACTGGACACTGAGAGACGATTTATGTCCATCAATTACGTATAATTACGTCGATCAACGTTACAACGTCAAAAAGTTTCCAGGTTTTTTATAAGCGTTATAAAGCCAAGGTGCGCCTGGCGTTCGACGAAAATCAACTTACAAAAGTGTCGATTCTGCATGATTTTGTTGTCCGCGAAGCGGTGCAAAAATCTCAATAATAGCCGAAGATTAAAGAGACACCTCATTCGGAATGCAAAAATATTCGTCCGGCGGGCGAGGAAAAGCCGATCGAGGCGCGCGCAAAATCGAGCAGCGCGAGGCAACACACGGTCGGGTGCGCCTTGTACACGCGCAGACGTAAAAGACGAAAACGAGAAACCGGCCGAAACCCGTGATTAACATCGATCGATTAGCAATTACAGTGAAAAGGAAAAGAGGTTTCCATCGACGCGGTTTTCACTTTCCAGCCGGGAAAATTCGTCTCGAGGCGCGTTTACCCCGGAGCGAGGTTACACCGTCGCGCGATTCTTTTCCTCTTTTTTTTTTTTCGACGCTTTGCTGCAAGGAGCGTGGTGTAAAGCGCCGCAATGGTGAACAGAGAGACTCTTTAGCGCGCTAAATCTCATTTTTTTTCTGCGAGTACGATTAATGCCAGGCTATTATTTCGAAGGTGCAAGTTGCAGGGCGATTTTTGATTTATCGGCCGATTTAAAACCACGCGTTGCACGTTCGGGGAACTGTTATTTTGTGTAAAGAAAGGTACCTGTAAATTTTACTTCGTAGCTTTAAAAAAAAAAAAAAAAAAAAAAAAAACAATAAAAAGTTATGATACCTTACTTCAAAGCCGAAATTACACTCACTTCAAATTATTGGTATACTCCTCCCAGAATTTCGGTGAAGTCTCGAATTTTATCGATAAGCGTCTTGTGAAGAGAGAGCGCGCGAAAAAGCGGAGAAAGAGAAAAGGATTAAATCGATCCAACGTTAAATATTAATACACAAACATTTCAAATTAAAATATTGAAATTATAAATTTATTAAAAATCGCACGTTTAATTATTACAGCTATAAAAAGACTATTTTTTTTAGTCAAATAACAACTGTAACTCATAACAAGAAGGAAAGTAAAAAGATTTTATTATAGACTAAAGTAAAATTAAAGCTGCAAGAATTGAAACGTCACTCAAAGTTTAATAAAAGAGTTAATATAAGATCATAATCGAGCAGTTGTTTCCATGCCGCAATCATGAATCCGCGCAACGAGCGCAAACGCTTCAATGAAGAGAAGTCCGTACTAAAGACGAGTACAGTCTACATATACGTGAAAAGATCTATCTCTAGCTTCCGCAGTTACACGCGGTACGCGCCGGGGAATCAGAGGGAGAGAGAAAGAGAGCAGGAAAGAGGCGCGGCTTATCGCGCAGAGTAGGAGAAGCTCGCGAGAGCGATAAAGCGATCGCGGCGTGGAGGGAGAAGGACGCTCGTCGCAGGGCGTGGTCCAGCATTGCTCTTACTTCGTAATTACGCTTATTCGCGCATTGACACGCGGACGCGACCGGCCGCTCTCGTGCACGGCTCCCGCGGTGCATGCTCCGAAAACGACCCGCGCCTCGATATCGCACGCCCCGGGGATAGGTGGAGGGCAGCGGTCGAGTGGGAGGGGGGAAACAGCGAGAGGACTACTTAGAGGAGTCGCGCTTAGAAGTGACGGACGTAAATAATGCCCTGCGGGACTTACCGAGCGATAAAACCTTTTAATGTTGAATTATGCGAGCTTTCACCTCGAAATGAGGGGTGCGTGATATATGGGCGCGAGATAGTTAACGAACGGACGATAGTTTTTCGGTTTTTGCGCTCGAATCTCCGCCTTGATTTATTCCGCGCCCGCTGTTCTGTTTTGTGTACACTTTGCCTCGAAATCCGACAATACGATAACCCGCGAGTGTTTCTCCGCAGTTTTATTGCAGTGTGTAGCGCGGTCAAAAGAAATTTTATAACGCGTCGCAGAAAAGAAAAAGGAAAGGAAAGGGAGGAACAATCCCGGTGATTCTCAAGCTCGATATAATAGTCAACGCGTCGAAGGCAGGACGCATATAAAAGACACTCGAAACGAATCCGTCGGCTAACGAGGATCGCTCCCGGAGAAAAGGGAGCTTGGCTGTATAGGGTCATCGCCTCCGTACAACGCGAAAAAAAGAGGATATCGCGCGCGCACACACAAAAAGAGCGCGCCGGGAAAAAAGGGGCACCACGGAGGGAGAACGCAAGAGAGAGAGAGAGAGAGAGAGAGAGAGAGAGTGAACCCACCCCGGTCATCTCGCTCTTTATCTCGGCAGGCCGGGGGCGCACGCATGCGTGTACCGCTATAATCGGATGCACACGCAAAGCCCTGCATCTCGCTTTTTAAAGCGAGGAGAAAAAAAAAGGGAGGTGGAAGGGATGAGGCGAAGGAGACGCGGGGAGAGGGATGACCATGGGGTACCGCGCGCGGCCACTGTGTTCCAGGTGGTACTCATATACAAATTATGGTAATGACCGCGTCGATCGACTCTCGCTTCCCTCCTTCCTCGCCTTTGCTTTTTCCTCGGCTACTTGAGCTCTCGGCCGCCGCCGCCGGATATTTTTATTTACCCGCGGAAGAAGGCCCTGCGTGCACTGCTCGCCGGCCGCCTTTGATCAGCAGCGTCGAGATATATGCGTGCCGATTTATTATTAATCCGCCCGCTCCCTTTTATGCGCTCGCGAGCGGATATATCGGGCGGGCGCAGCGGCGAGGACGCGCGGACCGACCGGCTATTTTTTTTTTCTTTCTTTTTTTTGAGGGAGGGTGGGAGTCGCGTGCAATCGGCCGTACTTCGCTTCGCTTGGCTTTAAATATTGACACGAGGAATTACCCGTGAGTCAATTCGTGAGAGAGTAAGAATTGTTCAGGCAAAGCCGACGAGGAGCGACGAAGTTCGTATGGTAATGCGAAGGACGTTGCTGTGTGAATATTGAGGCACGTACCTCAGCACTCCGGATTGTTAGATTTTTTTTTAATATTTTCTTTAGCTAATGTTTCTAGGAGAGGTCACATTTTAAAATTTTTTTTGGAATCGCGAAATTTTAGTTCGGCCGTGGGTATATAATGTATACACTAATTAATATTACGTATTGGACTTGGCGACGCTTGATTGCATATACTGTAACCTGTCTACGTGAATTTTAAGCCAAATTTGTAATAACTTTATATAACTTTATGATTTTCCGCTCGATTGCTTGGAAATCCTTTTAATCGGGCGAACAATTTTAAAGCATACACTTTTATGCTTTTATAATCCACCTAACATAATTAGCATTAAAATGAGCGTAGACTAATAAAAATTTAGTTCTCGAATCCTGATCGATAACGGCTTGGATTAATTTGAAGGTTTTTTTTCTTAATGAAGACCGACGTTACCTAATTGGAACGCGCGTATGTACGCCTGGGAGATCGACATCAGATTATTTTACGCTGATCCAGTGTGACGCGTGAAAATTTTCAGTACTCGAGAAATGGACACCTTATCAATAAAAGAAATCTCGACAAAAATCCGCGAACAACCATTCACACTGGCGTCAATGTATATCTGACGTCAATTGCACATGTGCGTTTGCTGAAAATAATTTTCTTTCGTCGTCCACGTCTTACGGCAGGCGCAATTAAAACTTTACAGCCTCGTTAAATTAATGGAGTAAAAAAAAATGCGAACATGCTAAATTATGTTCACCTCGCGATAAAAAAGATCTCATTGATCGATATCGTTGAAATTGAGAAATTTGATCGAAAAAGTCCATTCGATTTTACAGAAAAAACAAAATTGTCTAATCAGCAACGACTGCTTATACGTACTGGAACTTTGTGATAATATTCTTCGATAGTAAAACTTTGTATATTTTCCATCTCGCCTTTCGCCGGTACTTTGAGTTTTGCTATTTTATTTAGTGCACGTAAGACGCTATCTAACGATATGCACGGTACTCTGACTTTTTGATATTTTAATCCTTAGTGGGAAACGACGGTAGTACGACGGTCGGTTCGCTCGAGATAGAACGGATCCTTTTTTTTTCTCTAAAATCCCTTTGAATTTTTTTAACCAGTCAAAAACTTAGCGAATCTAGGATCTTAATGCTCTGCTTCAGCAGATAAGGCGCTACTTTCTACCGCGGAGCTTGACACATCGGACGTTACCGTTTTCCTAATCCATCTTAAAACTTATTAAGGTATTTGCTCAGTCTTATTTTAGATCGTAATGTTTATGAAAAACTTTTATAACATTTAATTACTTCTTTACAACACCAGGAGTAGAGGCACCCATTAACCGTAAGCATATTTTAATATATGGAAGTATCACGGTGAATCAAGTTATTACATAATAATAATAAAAGATAAAATAACGTAATGACAGGACGAAATCGTCCGGAGTCGTTACTGTAGCCTATTATTAAGGTGAAGTGCGAAGATTGCACTGTCTATATCGCTTGGTATAAAAAGGCACGATAGTAAACAGGTTTACAACTGGCGTAAACCGCTGTATCTCTTTTAATCTACTTAAACCGAGATTATACCCGCTAATGAATAAACAGATATATTTTGATTTGTCGAAATCGTCGCCATTATCCAATCGTGCCCCTCGTCCGCATTTTTTCGCGGTCGATCGAAATTAATTGGCTCGGATAACCCCGCGCGCGCACTGCCAATAACTTAATTTATTCGCAAGCCAACTATAATCTCACTCCGAAGCGTAGCCGTCAAAAGTTCTGTCCAGCGGTGAACACCATTTCTCCGTCGAACGCGCGGCTACCGTCCGGGAGATGCCATCCGTACCTATATTCCCGTGGCGGAGGGAGCCAAATCGTCCAGCACGGAAATTTCGTTCGATTAATCACTCGGCGTGCCCTGGCGTCTGTATATCGTTCACTCTAATCGCCCGAGCGCATTTTTCCTCCGGCCGGCCGCAATTATTTATCCCCACGATTATCATTGATTTTTAATCGATGCTCGCGCCCACCATCCCGAGCTTTTTGCGCGGCGATTTGCAATTCGCGTGACAAGGCTAATTACCGGCGGAGTATGGGATGGGACGAAAATGAATTGCCGAGCGCGAGGCGCTATCTCCATCGCAGCGCGGATGAAGGAAGGCGGAGGAGGAGGGGGGAGGGAAGGAGGATGAATAAAAAAAGAGGCGCTGAAAATTCTCGACCGGTGCGTAATGCGCGCGCGCGCGCGCACAGAGGATGATTTATCGGCGGATGACGATGATCGGGACGAGGCGCCGTGTGTATATATATGCACGCGAGAGTAAAAAAGTCCGCGCGTGCGTGCTCTCGCTGGCCTTTTGTTTGATCGATCGGTAGACGCGATAGCACCCGCGGCACGATGACCGATGGGAGCGGGAGAGTGCATCGGAGATTCGGGAAGCTTGACTCAATACGGGCTTTATTGCATAATTGGCGTTTCCCTATACTCGCGTGAAAAAAGCCGTGCTAGCTGAACACTTTTTTTTTAATTGTCTCTCTTCGTATTGGTTTTATCGGGCTACTACGGCAGAAAAATTTCATTAGTCGAATATCATATTCTATAAATAAAGCGCGCGCTCAGAGAAAGTTACTAAGTTTTAATTACATACATTGAAAAACTTGATTGCATTGCGCAATAGCGTCGATTATATTTCATTCGTTAGCGCGACAAAATTAGCCGGGGGGAGCGCATAGCCCGTGAATATATTGCGAAAAAGAAACGTAGTCGAATGCATAACTAACCAGGCGGCGCTTCCAACCGGCAAAATAAACCACCGAATCTCCCAAGAGACACGAACGCATCCCTCGACGTTTCGACATCGCCGTGCCAACAGCTGTAAAAACAGGCGCGAGCGAGCGAGAATAAAAAAAAAAAAAAGAGCAAGACGCGGGGAATCTGATAAAAAAAAAAAGGTGCGCGCGAACGAGGTGGAATATTTCGCCGCTGTGCGATTGGATCCACGTCGCGCGGGATCGGGTGTGGGCCGCGACTTCTGCACTCGCCTTTTACGACTCGGCAAAGTGGACAATGAACTCCTCTCGCGGCCCCGCGAGACCGTTACGCGCCTCCGTGAGTGTCGGGCCGCGGCTGCGACTGACAAGTGTGGCCTTTTTGATAGGTGCTAAGCGCGCACCTGGGAGAGCCGCGACTAATTCGTCTTGGTTCACGACGTTCATCGTGGGGGCATGCTCGACGCCTTTCTGGCGCTTATGACTTCTCTCTTCTCGCTCGATTAAAATGTTTACGATTAGCGATCTGAAAGATGCCGATCGACAGCGACGTATCACTCTCTACGTCTGGAAGCCTGTGGATCAAAAGAAACGCTACTGTTTTTAACTGCGTTTTGATTGATCGTTTGATTTACGTAACTGTTATATCGATGCAAAACTTGGAAATTGAAATTTCAATTTGCTTCAATTAAATTCTACCGCACTGTGTACTTTTTATCCCCGAGGTATATACTTATGCAAATACAACTTGGCGCGACATCGGACTTTTTGCCAGCGAATCTACATGAGTTTGAAAAGTAGTTTGAAACTACGCGAACCATATCGACGTGATTATCGCCGAGCAACTAAGTATTAGAACGATCTTTTTTCTCGTCGCAAGAAACGCATTGGATTGCAATTTTTATGAAAGGCGACACGTGCCCGCTCTTTTTAAAGACGAAGTACGTTTTTTAGTCGTCAATATTTTATGCAACTATCCTTGGCTCGTCGCCGCGGCGCTTTCACGACCGCGCGTTCGTTAGCGAGCAATTTTTTTCCCGACCTCCCCGTGCCACCCCCTGAAACCGCACTTACATAAATTCCACCTCGCGACGCGCTCGAAAAAAAAAAGAATGGAAGAAGACACCACCGACCGCGAGCAAAGGAGAAGACGTACGCCGATGCCGTTCATGCTGCAGGGGCACTGCAGTCGGATCGATCGGCAGCGCGGCTGCAATAACTGAAAACGAGCGCGCGTTTAACGAGACTCGTCGTATCCGTCGTGGATCTCACGCGGACGAGATGCGTTTGACTCGGCGCGACATTATGCGACGCGCGTGCCTTCCCCTTTATTTGCCGCAGCGCGTGCACACGTACGCGCGACCACTTTACGAGGAGCGCGTATATATACAGAGTCTTAGGAAAAAATGCGGGGGAACGTCTAGCTTGACATTGTCGTTGTCTCCTTTCTTTTTTCTCCTTGTTTTTTTTTAAGTGCGCGCGATATGATGTATGAGGAAGAGATGCGACGGAGATTTCGGCGAACAATATCGCGGCTGCGTACCGAGAAGCAGGTTCGCCCCGTGCTGTTTATCAAGATGGTAAAAGAACGCGACACGAATATTACGAGTGTTATGCAAAATGCGAGCGCACGCATATAAGCCAGGTGACATCGAGCCCCCGCTGACTCGGTGCGGCGGGGAAAAATTGGGCGCGCTCGCGAAACGTCGCGTTTTCTAGGATTTATTTTTCAACGTTTTTTGGGACATTTTTGTATATATGTTCGAAATTAAAATCGCGTACGTGCACTCGCCGCGTGAATTCAAATGCTCATTTTTCGAGGATATTTGCATCGAGGAGGTTCGTCTTAAGAAACTTCTAGGACACGTAAAAATAAATGTTGTCGGAAAGAAACAAATTCTTTTGAAAAAAAACTGAGAACTTAAAGACACCGGTGTTCCGCCATTAAAGATAATTTATATTGTCCAACCTTGAGTTGGATGCAATAAAACCAAAATTATAATTTCAAAAATACTATCCCCGAAGCTACGCTCATCAATAATTACCCAAAGTCTCGAGGATCCCTTTGAGAAAATCCCCAATAAATATCGCAGTTAAAAAGAGATCCAAACGATAAATCTCATCGTCCGTGTAATTCAAAATAAAAAAACCCCGCCCCCCCCCCCCCCCCCCTGGGCGAGATTTATATCGCCGCAGCGCACGTTTTCCTCGCGGCACGACCCGAAATTCCAAGCCGTAGCTTCCGTCCGTCAGGCGAGTACCCCGCCAAAGAAACGCATTTCCCGAACTCTCTCGCAGCGGTGGTTCGCCCCGAGAGTCCAAGTAAAAAAAAAAGCGGCCTATCGGAAGGCCTCCTCTCTCTTTCTCGTATAGAAATCGCGTCTCCGCCCGGCCCGACGCTTATGGGCACCCGCGGCGATGCATAGGCTCGACTTTTTTTTCCCCCCCTATACAACGCGCGACAGTTATTCCGGAGCAACTCTTCCTACAGGGCGTGTGCCGCTGCCGGTGAAACTACGCGCCGTTTTCCCGTATACGTGGACGCGGCGCTGGACGATGGCGCGGTCGACGACAAAAAAAAAAGGAGATCGCGACGCGTTTCGAAACGACGCCGCCCGAAGCTCGCCTGGGGAAAAAAGGTCGAAAGTCCGCGAGAGCCGCGAGTGGCGCGTGATTGGCGCGTAAATCAATAATTGGATCGTCGGGAATTGATGAGCGTCGATCCAGGACCGCGGTGCGCACGGGAGGCGCGCGCTTATAAATTTTCCCTCATCGCCCCGGCCTCGTAGCGGCGTCTAATGAAGGAAATCGTTGGCAGTACCGGCGAAACTCCGCGAAACCTGTTGCATAAAATATAGATTTAGCCGGGAGGACGGCTTCTGTCGCTCGGCGCGCTGGAAAAGCCGCACGACGGTTTCGTGCGCTTATGAGTAAATAACAGTTCTCGCCGATGTGTTTATTGAGACTTTGAGTCGATCGCGCCACCGGGATGTCACGTATAAATCATATTTAATTTCAACCCTTTTCTTCCTTCAATGCGTCGATTAATGATTTTACGCGGGTTTTTGCTAAGAGACGAGACACCGGCAGCGCAAAAGGCGAGGTGATTAATGATTAAGGTAATCGGCGGAATGCAATTATCCGTACTTAATTAAACGCTTCTCCGTCGATAAAACGCAAGCTTCTCGAGGAAGTCTCGATTTTTTTTTTTTTTTTTTTAAATCGTCGTTCTACATATTGTGCACCGGCAATTAGTGCCCACCTGCTATCGATCAAAGCCGTTTGTCTCATTATAAAAATTAAAGCTTCGAGCCTGATATTAATACTTTGGATACATATAATCGAGAGTAGCGCCGTTTGCCTTCATTTACTATGCTCCTTGTTTTCTTTTCTTCGCCTTTAATATTTTTTCTTTTTTGTGTCGCGATAATTGAGCGGCCTTTTTTTCCATACGCTAATTAAAAGTATAACAAGGCAAGAATTTTTGCGATGCGCGCAAGTCCGCCGTGCAAATTATCGTCGCGGCGGTTTTATCGCTCGTTCATTGAGGAGGAGCGCGCGAGCGAAGAAAAGGTGCAAAAAGCCCGCGATAAGAACAATCGCGCCACTGTTTCGCCGAGCGCGACAGAGAGGGCAGTCGGGCCGCCTCGAGCACGCCGTTTTCCATTTAGAGAAGTGTATACCTGCCCGCCGAGTGTCTGATCGCACGGCTTTTACTCACTGATTCTTTTTCTTCTCCCCCGAGTGTTTGCTACTCGGATTAATACTAATTGCTTATATACATTTTTTATGGTAATAAATGCACTCTCCCGCGGATTTTCGCAAGCATTCGCGCTTTGGCGCGCAATAACGGTAAACAATGAAGTTGATGAAGATACACAAAAATCATTGAAATTTATTCTACTGTCAACAACTTAATTATTTTAAAATAGAAAGAATCTCCATGAGGGCGCTTTTTAAAAAAGAAAACCTTGTCATTTACCTATTAATTAGATTAAGTACATAACTGGCGCTCTAAAACTGACTTTAAAATTGTTCGCCTTGTTTACAAAATTACATTGCTAATTACGACTGCTCCTAAATTTCGCATAAGGGTAGCACCCGTGGTTCGTAGATTTTTGCTCCGAAATAAATTGCTCATGACGACTGCTCCGAATTTTTGCGTAAGGGTAGCACCCGTGATTCGTAGACTTTTGCTCCGAAGCTCATTGATCATGACGACTGCTCTGAAATCTCGCGTAGGTTAGAACCCGTGGATAGTGTATGCTCTCCCTCAGAAGTATATTGCTCATGACGACTGCTCCGAATTTTCGCGTAACCATAGAAGCCGTAGTTCGTAGCTTCTTGCTCCGAAACACATTGCTCATGACGACTGCTCCGAAATCTCGCGTAAGGGTAGAACCCGTGGCTCGTAGGCTCTCGTTCCGAAGTAGCGGCGAACACGTGCACCGCATGGGTAGGTATATAGACTCCGTTGGGCCAGAGGGGGGGGGGGAGGGGGAGAATTGAATCCTTGCGCGGCGCAGTCACGGAGGTGTTCTCTGTACGGCGACGACGGCGACGAGGCTGGGCTCTCTCGGTGGCAGAGACACGCGGGCACACATCGGTCGCTCTCCTCGAGGGACACGAGGAAGGAGCGGGCCGCTTGCGCGAGAAAGAGAACGCGCGAGAGAAACGGTCCGGAGTGGGGTCGCCGAGGGGCGGGTCTCCGGCGCTCGCTCCTCTCTCTCTCTCTCTCTGTCGCGCACGCACGCGGGAGAGGCGCAGGCGCGCGCTCGCGCGCCTTCCTAGCTACTACTACCGTGGGCCACCTCTTTACCCAACCTCTCGGCCCCTCTCCTCTCTCTCTGTCGCACTTGCGGCCCAGAGCGCTCGGGTCGGTGACGCACGTACATAGGCAGCAGCACGTAGTCGCCTGGAGGCAGGCAGGCCGCTATTCTCCGTCTCTCTCCCGTTGTGTGTGTGTCGCGGCGCGAGCGCGCGCCCGTCGAGTGTGCCGCCGCTAAAGCTCACACTTACCTGACAAGATGTAAGAGAGTAGTCCTCTCAAAGTGGAAGGTGCCCGCCACGCACAGTCCAATACAAGACGCCGAACCGGCGAGTCGGCCTTTCTCTCTCTCTCTCACTCACTGCGTGCCTCTGTCTCTGTCCGCGCTACCGAGCCGAGCGCTCGCGCGCCTTCCATTCAAGCCCGCGAGTGCGTGCGTGCGCGCGCGTAAAACGCGCCCGTCGTCGCAAGCTCGTCGTGCGGGAGCGCGCCGGCCGGTGATAAGCGCGCAACGAAAGTGCCGAAAGCTCAGCTCGCGGATTCGCGAAGGAGAGGAGAGGAGCAGCGAAACGCGCGTGTGTGTATGTGTCCGCCGAAGGCCGAAGGGCGGACCCCCGCTTAATTGCGCTCGGCTTTATCTGCGGGGGACGGCGAGCACGTGACGGCCAATTAAAGACCGGCGCCCGCTCCTTCCCCGGACGATAAGGAGCCGCGGCGATTCCGATCTGTCTCGCCTTCGGTGGTGTCTTGTGCCTCGCGAATTTATGCAGTGTGTGCCACAGTGAGAGGAGCCAAGGACGCGGGGGTGAATTTTTTTATCGTGGCTGCCTCGTTACCGCTCGGTGCTGATTCTTCTTTTTCTTTTTTATCAAACTCTCCGTTCTCGCTCACCCCGGTGCGAGGAGAGGGACAGCGGAACGCCGGTGGCGAGGACAACGACGGCGACGAGGAAGAGGAGGCCGATCGGGACGACGACGAACCTCCGAGACGAGAATCGCTCTCTGGCCGATTATCATATTGATGAAGGCGAGCGCGTAGCCTCGACTCGCGAGCGATCGCGAGAGGTGGAGCCTGGAGATCTTTAGCCGCGCGAAAGTGTGAGTGCGCACACGCACGGCGGGCTCGAAAATTTATATATACGCTTATCGGCCGGATTGCGACGCCATCGCCGCCGACGTCTTTCGTCTTCTTTCTTTTGCCACTCGTTCCGTCTCCTCGCTTTTTCATCTTTTCTCTCTCCTCTTTTCTGTGTTTCTTTCTCTCTCACACGCACGCTCGCTTCTCCTTTTGCTCGCGTCGCCCGGTCCGGGACGTCGCGCGGAGACGAGAGAATTTCTGGAGGAAATAGTGGAGGGATGAGGTGTTCGCGGATTTTTCGAGTGGAAGAAGACGAAGGAGACGGCGGGAGATACCAGTGGCCGCGGGAGTCTCCTCTGGAAGGACAGCTCGATTAAGGTAGGATATATGCAAACGCTCGGACGGAAACGCCGATTATTTTCTCGCCTCGAAAGAGCGCTGTCGCGCTCCGCAACAACGGGCCTGTTTTAAAGCTGGTATAACCCTGGAAAAATATGGTGTGAGTTTCGGTGCTCGTGTGAGTGTGTTTGTAACGACAAAATGTGTGGTGCTGCTTCGATCTCCGAATTACTTGTGGTGTTTCATAAACGACGAGGTGCGCATATGGAGTTCGCCGGTGTTCACGTTTGATCAGTAGCGTTTTAGGAGTATACGTATTTTCGTGGTTTACGTGGGCTCAGCTCGGATCTGACCGAGTCTCATTAAGAATTCCATCCATTTATTAGTTCGTAAACTCCGCAGTTAAAGAAACACATTAAGATGGTGTATTTAAAAGACTCGATATTCTTATCATTAAACGTGGCTGGAAATTTTTTTCAAATAAATTACCCATGTAAATTTTGACTCTGTAATGTAAAGGGTATTTGTTATTTGAGCGTTTCGGTGGAAACTGCCTTCCTTCAAAGCAATATTTTATTTACTTAATATCGGCTCTTTAGATTATCAGAATAAGGTTTTAAAGCGACGAGAATTTATATGTATAAACGTAAACTCAATGAACGTCAAGTGCTCTGTCAAATTAAAAACGTTCCGTTCGCGTACGAGTTTTAAATTCAATTTTTCCAACTTAGTCATACCGAATAATTCGAGCATCGACAAAAACGAACGTCGACGTTCGCTTTTAATGACAAAAACAGTTAAAGATAACGCGCTGAACACGCGTATACCGGGTAGCTCCGAAAACGCGCACGGAACTTGCGTATCATCGGGCGCACATATAACACTCACAGCCCCCACGTGGAATGAATAAAGGAGTAACATAAAAATCCATGCGGAGGGTGCTTTTCGTGAAACTTTTCCCATGGTCCGAGTCGCTCGCGCTTACGCTTACGCGGGCCCTAATTATGACCAAGGGACACTCGGCTCCATTGTCCGGCCATTGGGCACTCTCGCTAGTTACCCCCTTTATGCTAAGCGAGAACTCACGCGGCCAAGAAAGACACGTTGAATCGGACACAGGGATAGAAAGAGAGAGAGAGAGAGAGAGAGAAAAAAAAGAGTCCTAGGATGACCCTTCGGACCCCGGCGATGGTGACCGCTTGGCCCGTCCGTCTCCGGCGTGTCCGGCGAGCCGCGGACACTTGCCCTGCGCGCCCCCCGAAAGGGCAGACCGCGCGCTGGTGCTTCTGCCCCGCAACCCCCGGCTGATCGCTTATAACGGGTGGCACGATTTTTCTGCCTGCAATGTTTAAATTTTTCGTCGATACTTTGCAAAATTATAGCTTCGTTAAAAAAAAAAAAAAGAAAAAAAAGGAAAAAGATGAAATGCTAATTTCCGCTTTATAGGCGATCGTTTTAGTCATTGCGAAATGTGAATATTATCATTGCGCGAAGTACTAATTACGCGTTGAAAAAGCCTAGTGTTAATTAAGAAAAAAGAATTTTACGAAGGCGTAAATTTTTTATGCTCAATCGGTGCGATGGAGTTAAAAAAAAATTTTTTAAAAATTAATTTAGAAAGTTGCAAAACGTATTGTACGTCTCGATGAATGAAAATAATGGAATTCTTTTCTTACTTACGCTAAAATATATATAGTTTATTAATGCTCGTACAGTTATATAACGCTCATAATCCGCGCTCATTGGTCTATGAGCATAAATTTCTTTCAGAAACATCAAATAAATGAATTACGTAGCGTAAAATGCATAAATTTAAAATAATTGAATTTATCGCTAATAGAAGTAAATAGATATTTTAAATAATTAATTAGCCTTCGGGCTATTTTCTATGTATGTCGTCACGCGACAGCCAAGGTTCCCGGCTTTATTTTCGGCTGAAAATCACAATTTAACATCCATCGTGCTTACCGCGCGGACAGACCGCGGCGACACACGCTTTTTTTTCTCTCTCTCTCTCCAAAAAAATTCGATTGAGATCGGAGCGAGCTGTCAATCTCTCGCGTCCAATCATTTTCAGCGTAATTAATCCCCGGCTAGTTTAATGTCAAATGTTTGTTAAATCGCTTGTTTTCGTCGTGGCGACTTCAACATTCGAAGAATCCAGGCGTCTGCTTTATTGAAAACTTTTAGCATTGATGTATTC
Source organism: Sycophila texana (assembly GCA_035582955.1). Classification (NCBI taxonomy): domain Eukaryota; kingdom Metazoa; phylum Arthropoda; class Insecta; order Hymenoptera; family Eurytomidae; genus Sycophila; species Sycophila texana. The sequence goes on from JAWWEN010000038.1 coordinate 6,125,675, forward strand.
AATTTATTAACATAAAGCATACATTAATTCCGTGACTAAGACGCTCATAATGCTCAGCTTGGCACTTAACAAAAACGAAATAGAATTTAAAGACGTCCATAAAAGATAAACTTAAAAAAAAAAAAATCATCGGATAAGAATTTTTAATTAGCTGAAGAATAACACATTATTATTTATACGATAAGCGCGCGATAAATTTTTCGCTAAACTAATCGTACCTAATTACCTGCAGTCTATTTTAAAATCTCCGCGCGGATGACTGAATAACGAAAAATCGAGGGAACGTCTTAGCTCGCTCGACTGTGCGATAGAAAAAAAAAAAAGAATATCGATCTACGGGGGCACCCTTTTTCTTTATCTTCACCAGACAATGACCAGCGTCTCCACCTCACAATATGACTTGAGAAAAAAAAAATTGCACGCAGCGACTAATTGAGAGAAAATCTCGCCTCGCAATGGGTTAACAATCGGCTCGAGCCGTCTTCCCGCCGAAAATCTTCGAAACGGCCCGCGGCAATTAGTTCCTACGCGAATCTTAATAAGCCCGAAATTCCCGCGCACTTGGGCTAATGATTCGCCCAGGGCCTCGTGCTGAGCGACACTGGGGGACTCGCCTGCCTCTCGGGGGGGGGGGGGGGGGGTAAGAAAGCGCTCCCGC
>JAWWEN010000038.1:6135885-6158299 GCA_035582955.1 Sycophila texana
TGGGGTACGCGCGCGAGCGCTGCTTTTCTATCCCATTATGGAGTGCGCGAGAGCGCAGTCACAACACGCGCGGCCTCCAGGGACCCCAGGTACCCGCGAGTGTACTCTCCTATTTTTTTTCTCTCTTTCTTACATCGCCGCCCTTCTCGCCGAGGGAATTGAAGTGTGGTTAATCGAATGCTTTTCATCGGCCGAGCTCCTCTTCTCCCGCTTCATTTTTCCATTGTCGCTCAATTATGCCGATGATTCTCATTGTGCATCGCGCGAAAAGAAAGTTCCTCGAGCCTCGCAGGCCGATAAGGCGACAAGAGTAGCAATAATAAATTTGCGGATATCGAAAGTATATACAAGAGGGACACTGTCCCCTCCCGCAATCAGATTTCAATGCATCGCATGAAGGAAGCACCTGCTTCCGTCCGCCGAGGAGAACACTATTCGCGCATTTGCGGACAATCGCCCCTTACACGGACGGCGAGGCGAAAGCCCCGTAAGGCCATCATTCACGGCGAGCCGGTCGCGAGCGCGCGCGAACCGTTTGATACCGGTTGACAAAGTCCGCGATTTACCGTGTCGTAGGTGGATTTGCGCGCGCATTAAACACGCTTAAGCGCATTAATACAGCCGGACTGGGAGCGCGAAAAGTTTCCCCCCCGCGGTATATAAGCCTTATCGATGGCCGCGCGGCCGCGGACACGTGTTTTTCTGCGACCAAGGAGGCGGCCGATGATCTACGGCTCGCACCGCCGCGGAATTTTCCGCGAGTCGAGGAAGCGCCGCGCACTCGGTCCATTAATTATCCCCGCGTCGAGAGAAAGATGACACCGGCTCTGTAAAAGCGTACGCGTGTATCGACGCGGAACCTACGCGTTCGCTTCATTATCGCGGCAGTTCGCTCAACGTCGCCCCTCGGGTACATGCGTGTGGATGCGCGAATTTACGGTGATAACCGCGACAAACTGCTTTTGATTCCGCGAAGAATCGACGAAAAACATTAAGCAAACGCATGGATACGGTCTGGATACCGGCGATAGCGCAAAAGTTACAATTAAGCGAGCAGAAAAACTTTTTATATTTCGCAATAATCGTTATTACCGCTAATAACTATAACACTTACATCCGATCGCTGGTGAAGAAAAAAACTCGTCTCATTTAACGAGAATTCACCGCGGTATCGGCGATAATCGCTCGCCGATTAAAAACGGTTTACGTACAATCGCAAAAACCAATAAAAGTGCGACACATTATAAGCGTGCGCTCGCGAACTTTTATATAAAGTCGTCGTCGGCGAAGAATTATTGTAAAACGTCGAGCTCGTCGTTTTTTTTTTCCCCAATGAAATAAATAATTTCACACCACCGCGAGTCAATTAGTGAAAATAGATCCTGACCTCAGATTGCGCAGTGTCGCGTTTAAATAAACATTTATTCCGTCGCTGCGAGAGAATCGTGAAGTAATAAAACAGCCGTGTAACATTGGATTCCGACTGCTGTGAGCGCGCGCGTCGGGCAACATCCGTATATTTCAACACACACCCCTTAATGACATGCAGAAATCCAAGAAGGCGATAAATCACGGCGTCCGATGTATCGAGAGCCGTCGATAAGCAGCCGTCTCTGCATTTACGAGCTTATGAAAAAGAATTCTCTCGAACGCCGCGCACGATACGAAAAGTACCTCGTCGCGGGAGAATCTCGAGCGCCGCATCCGGCGATAATCGCGCCATCAGAGGCGGCTCAATTACTACGGCGCTCCAAAAACGAGGCGATGGCGGCGCGTAACGAGCGAGGCGCGTATAGCGGCTTCGCGCGCTGCACTTAATTGTGCGCGATGAGCGCCGCGTACTGCACGCGTGTGCGTGCACGCTGGCAAAAACACGCGAAAAAAAAAAAGAAGCGGAATGGGTATATAGGAAGTCTCGTCGGCGTTATCGGCTCCGCGGAGCGTGGCGTGCGCGGGAAGTCGACGATAAGCCGCTATCGAGCTTCCCCGCGACTCCTCCCTATCGCACTCTGTTTACTTTGCCGTTGTCTCGTTTTTCTTCGAGCTTACCGTTGCCTCGCTCGAGGCTGCCCGATGGGTTAAGACTTCACGTCGGGCGACTTTTCCACGGTGCTCGCGCGCGGCGCCGCTCGAAATCGGCAGCTCCGATGTTTTATTTATAAACGACGCCTTTCAAGTAGGCAGATAGACACGGGGGACTCTATCGCCGGAGTCCATCGATAAAACCCCATAGGCCCGCGTCGCGCAACAGTCGCGAGCGGAGGGGAGAACGGTCGTGCACCGGCAGCGGACGATCGATCCGAGCTCCTTCTCGGGAGACAACTCAATTAGGGGCGAATCGAGAGCCAGTCGAGCGATAAGTTCGCGTTTATACCGCGCGCTCGATTAAGGGCCGCGGGCGAGCTCGCCTCGGTCTTTCTCCGAGCGTATATCCTTGACGGGGAAAAAGCGGCAAGGTCGCGCGCGCCGCGATCGTCGATTCCGATACGCGTGTACACGCGCGGCTTGATGCATATAATTCCCCCCCTCGGACTCTCGACTGCCTCTCCCTTTGCGGACGCGCGACATTCGCCGTTGCGTCTTTTTGCGCGATTCCCAAATTAGCTCTCTGAATTCATCGAGGATTCTGGATGCCTGCGCACTTTCGTCGTTGTCGAGTAAACAATTTTTTTTTGATACCGCGAGGCTGATTGTGAAATGACACGGGCAATGTCAAGCATCGGGAGTCGAGCGTTGCGGTAAATGCACTTTACTTCACTTTCCAAAGAGAAAGTGCAGCCGCGACAGCGGAGTTTTTCGAATTCGATATAAGTGTAAGAACTTTTATCGAGCTTACGTCGACAATCGCAGAAACGCCCGCGCGATTTTTCAGCGAGCGCCAAAGGACCCGACACTTTCGTTCGCATTAAAAAGCTGTTATCTCGATTGCGAAACCTCGGAGATAATCGAAACCCGGAGCGCGCGGGGTCGTGGACAGATCTCCCGGCTTAATGGTTTTTCCATAACGCCACGCGTTGCGCAACAAATAAATTTATTATCCATTGAAAAGCGATTTTCGCGCGCCTCAAAAAATCCTCTAATTGCCCATGCATCACATCTGCAGCGGGTTCATAAATAATTTATGAACGATCCTGTAACGACTTCGATAAAGCATCTTCCACTCCCGTAGATCGAAGCCCGAGAGAGAGAGAGAGAAAGAGACTTCGAAGCGAGCGAGGCTTTGAAAAAAAAGAGAGTCATCGCCACTGACGCACGAATTTTGACGCTAGACGCGTTACTCAACGCGTCTGTCTCATTTTGCAACGTCGTCGCGCGAATTCGCGCGGATTACGTAAACGCTCACCTGCGCTAGCGCGCGAAGACACGCGCATCTTAGCGCGAAGCGTGAGAGAGTATAACCTGTCGAAACGATCTCTCGAGATATAAAACAAATATCCGTCCTAAGCTTGCACATGCACGCACGTACACTTTGTGTCGCGAGCGGGGGGTGCACGCGGCAAAGGGACGGAGTCGAGAGAGACAGAGCCAGATAAAGGGAGAAAAAAAAAAGGAGCGAAGATCCGCTGCGAGAGCGCGCGACGAGGCCCTCGATCCATCAAAGTCAGTCAAGACAGCCCTTCATATTCCCGCGCATCCTCCCCACCCCGAGAGCCATCGCTCGATCCGCATTGGCCCGATTTCGCTTTTTACAAGCGTGTCCAATGTCTTCGGGGAATACATTAAAAAAGACGAGGCGGAAAAAAAAGGAGAGCGAGTACGTTGGCTGGTGAACGCAGCGGAGTTTGCACGCCAGTTAACCCCGCCGCTTGCAGCATTGAAATTTTTTGACGTACGTAATTATGACGTGAGGCCCCGGCGCGAGCTCGCGCTATCTCGACGCTAGAGACCCGCGAGCTGAGTAAACATAGCAGGAGGGATTATAAATCAAAATTCATTGCCCCGCAGTATAAGAATCGTATCGATGCCGCGGGATTGGGGTGTACTATAAATCAAGCGGCGTGCCGCTGCAGCTTCTCACTTCGGCTTGACGGCGATCGCGATAAAACCGTATCTCGGCGTGCCCCGCGCGTTATTAATTTATAAATAATTTTGCATTTTCATGTGGCCGATATCGAAATTCGCGCGCGAAATAAAAGGAGCGCGCTCGCCGGCCGCTGTATATATAAATATATATATAAGGAACGGTAGGAGGGGGGACAATAATTACGGGCTTATACCAAAACGGTCGAGGCGCAGGCCGTAAATTACGCGCAATTTCCGGCGATTCGCCGAGCGCGACAATTTTTCCCCGCCATAAAACATAATCACGCTCGCGGTGCTCTCGTTGCCGCGCGCGCGTCTTTGCATACTTTACGAGTGTATACGGCTCGGGCGACTCAATCGCGCGACTCCTCGTCCCTCCTCCTTCTGGAGACGGAATAAAAAAAAAAAAAATGAAATAAATAAATAAGGCAAAGAAGAAGAAGCTGGAGCGGCCGCGAGCGGTCTATTAATTACCGTCGCTTCGTCCGTGCACACACCGTTCCGCGGGCGGCTTTATTTATTTACTTCCTTTATTATTCATTAATCAATCAATAATCCCGGAGCCAAAGTCATTCGCGCGGAATGCCTCTGCCGATAATGCAAATAAAGCCGATAAGAAGGCCGTTCGGGGGGGAGAGGGAGTCCGAGCTTTAATAGACTCGCCCGCGCAGAGGCGACAAATTGCGCGGGCACACGCACGCCGCGTATATTACCGGCGGGAGACGCGCTCGCTCGCTCGCCCGCTAATTACTCCCCTCGGGCTGTGTCCGTTTGGATTTTTCCGTCCTTTTTTCGTCGCGTCCCGCGATCGATCAGGCACTCGTGTGCGCGCGTCGCGCCTCGATTAACAAGCGAGGCAGGCCTCTTTAAAAACGTAAACACCGCTAAAGCACCGCAGCCCTGAGTTACGGCGTAGAAAAAAAAAAGATAGTCGAGTCCGCAGCCTTTATACGCATCGTGTCTCCTGCTCCCGTGTCCACCCGGAGCGTTGACGAGAAATTGTCTCGTTATACTGGAATTGTCTATTTGCGATTTACGCTCGCTCCTGATTGCCTCGCGTTTTTCACCTCGCCCTACCCCTGTCCAATTGTAAATTGGACGACGTTATCCCTGCCGCAGGCGCGACAAAAAGCCGTCGGTGCGCAAAACAAACCGTCCTGACGTTCGCAAATTAGCCGATCGTCGAATACGGCAATTAAAGGCGGCTGCGCTGCTTTCCAGCTTTTAATGCAGACATAACTCACGGGTGCGCCGGACAAACGGCCGCGACGCATTAGCATTTCGCCGGTATAAAATCCCCCGGGGAAACGGGCGTCGCATTACCATGGACACGTGTACAGCGCGCGGGAAAAAAAAAAAATGCGCGCCGCGCTTTTCCGCACGCGACGACGCGTGGGCGAGTTTAAATTAAAATGCGCTCGCTGCTCGTCTGTGTTGTACGTATGGGAGCGTGTACGGAGCCTACGCGCGGCGGTACCCCGCGTACGTGGTACGCGCGCAAAAGGGCCGCGGAGAGGCTCAAGTCGCGTGAACGGCGCACGGACTGAATACTGAAGAGTCGACTTCGTTCTTCCTTTTGCGCCTGATGCCCTCGTCGTTCCGCAGATGGATAAGAATTATCGGTGCAACGTTCCGATGCGATTTCTTTTTTCTTTTTATTTTTTTTTTTATTTTTTGTTAAGTCGACTCGAGTGTATACGAAGCTGATAAGGTTTTCTGAAATTACACTTTTGTACGTGTCTGTGTGTATGGATTATGTAAGTGGATTTTTATTCTGAACCGAGTATGATTTAGGTGCTCGAAATTATATAAAACAAATAATTTCGTCGTGCCGTTCGATAAGGCCGGTCAGTTGAGCGGGCGAGATTTCTACTTTAAGAGTGATTTTTGCGGGAAAATCGTGCGCCACGACGCGTGAAATTCTGATAAGACTTTGGCTGAAAATTTAAAATGCTTACGTAAGCACCGGACATTTTGGACATACAAGTATACGTTACACGATAAGCTTGCAACTACCGCTCAGTTTTATTCCGATACACTTTAAGAGCGGAATAGCGAACTTGTCCAATGCGTCGAACGCTATACTTGTTATTTTATTAATATAACCAATAGACGCTGGTTTAATCTCCACTGCCCGGGGAATGCATAAGCTAACTGTAAAAGCAGGTAATTAACGTACGATGACAAATATTGTACGCGATCGTTTACGAACAGTTATGCCAAAGCGACTACCAACCAAAAAACCGCTCTCTCTCTCTCTGCCCCGTGTATAAAGCGCGCGCTCGCGATCGGATAAACATATTCTTACACGTTCCCATTAAGCCGCAGAAATTAATCTCGCCGCGACAAACTTATTACGAGAATCATTCGTAATTATAATTCTAATGGCAGTACGTTATTAGCAAACGACGCATAGCGAGCAAGCCCTCTTTTTTTTTTTTTTTTTTTTTCATCGACAAGACTCGCGCGCCGTTCCCTCTCTTATGTAGGTGCAGATATAATGCTACTCCCCGGCGGCCGTGGCGAACCGGTGGCCACGTGCGCGCCACGGCGCCTGCAGCATAGATCGTCGCGCTCGGACTGTCGACGGTCGGCGCAGATAGTGCCGAGTCATTTGCCGCGATTTGTCCATTGTTCACTGGTGCATGGACGCCGCGGAGCGCTCTATAATACGCGCGCCGGCACATGCACGCTCGCCTCTTACTTCCGACTTTTCGAGAGCGCGGACGTTTACCCGCGGCGGCGTTGTGTATACACGCGCGCCGGAGAAATTAATTTAACGCGCCGCTTGCAACACGACGGTGTGTCGCCTTTTTTTCCGTCTCTCGATCAGATAATGCACCGCGAGCCGCGCGCGCGTGTACATATTAAAAAGGCGACCCGCGGCCGGCGCGATTTCACGTTGCACGCCGCGAGCGGCTTATATCGATTCTGCTCCGAATTAAATCGAGCGTTATTATCCGTCCCCCGATCCCTTTCTCGTGTCGCAAGGAGCTTCGATGGCTCACGCAGGAGGGGGGGGGGAGTCGGGAGGCGACCGACTAATTGGACTTCCGAGCGTACGCAACAATGGGCCGAAAATCTGTCGGAGATAGGATCTGAAGGAGCGTCGAAAATGCGATCGCGCGCGCGCTTTCTAACGATCCGTAACGAGGTAGCCCGGGGACGCAACGCTTTATCCGAGCGCCGCATCTCACTGTCCCTTGCCGGCGCGCACTCCACGTGGGCAGATTTTCGTTGACGAGTCGGACCCTCTCTCGGGACGACCTCGCGCGTCTCGGACCTTCGCTCCTTTTCTCCTCTCCTTTTCTTCCCCGAGTGACAGCCGGGGAATTCGAGGCTGATGGACGAGGTCGCGACGTTGCATGCGAGACGCGGGAAATGGAGATTTTCATCTGGGCGAGAGAGCGTGGGACATCGGAGCGGAGTCAGTGCGACGGAAAAATTTCGGGATGGTCCTTTGCGGCTTTGATCGACTAATCGATGCGCTTACGTGCGGGACATCGACTGCCGTCGGTTGAATACCTGCACGCTTTTCTCTCGCGGTGTACAGTGTCTACATAACATGAATGACACGTTGGTTGAAAATATAGATATATACTTCGATCGCACAGTGGGCCCAATTAGCATATCTATCTTGCACTTCGCTTTTTGAGTGATGGCACGATATTTTAAAATAGACTCTGATCGATAACGCAATGCGTGAGCAAATCCGCGGAAAAGCTCGAGTTAGCTTGTCAAAAATGTTTCGAAAATATTTTTCCAATTCACGTTATGGATCTGGTGCCTAATTACTCCACTTGTCAGATATCCGTGAGATGAAACCATGAGAGAGCCATGCCTATCTGTTAGTGACAAACTTTTTCTAGAAAAAAATGTTGTACATCATTTCATTTAACCCCATTCTAGAAAATTTGCCATTACCAGGTATGCATATACAGGTAACTCAAAATTTTTCGTGAAATCGCTCATCCCTCGAGAAATATCGTATAAAGATTGTCCCAACAATTATTTCAACTAGATATACTATAGTGTTTGAAATGATAAATTCAATTGTAATGGTTCGATTGAAGCGAAAAAAGCCCGAGGTGTCGGTATCCGTGCAAAACACTAAGTAGGCATAACACGGCAACGGCGCATATGACAAACGACGATCGATCCTGCAGCACGACGTCTGGAACCGCTTACGTACATATACAACCTGTCGACTGGGCTCACGCGCCCGCGAGCCTCATGTCCGGAGGGAGGAATCGGCACGCAAAAAAGACGTCATTCTCGCAGGCAGCTCACGGATATAATGAAATCGCCTCTGCGCGCAGATTAATCGCTTTTTACCCCTCGCTCGCTCTCCCCTCTCCCCCTCCTCACTTGCCGGCAAAGGCAATGCGCCTGGCCGCCGGAGCTCGAAGGGGTGGGGGTACGTACAAAAAAAAAGGACGAAGGTACACATGCAGGAGAGAACAAAGAAGGGCAAGAGAGTTTTAACGAAAGGCTGGAAGTAGAGGAGCGCCGGGGCGTTCTAAGACGCGAGTCACGTATACCGCGATCGGTGGATGCGAGCCACGCGCAACGCGAGGCCACTTTTCGGAATTCAATCCTGAGCGCGTAAAACGCGTACTCTTCGCCGCGACTTTTTCCGATCCTCATCGACGGGGCGACGCCGCCTCGGTGCTTTTTTACCCCCGCGTGTCTCTTCCTCTCTGTCCATTCTGTCTTAGCTCTCTTCTTGCGCGAGTCCGCGCGAGTGCTCCTGCTTTTTCCCTTTTCGAGTTAGGACTTTATCTCGCGACTATCCCCGAGAATGCGCACTCTCTCGTGTTTAATGGTTTGTTAGTTTTCTTTGTGTCGCTTGCTCGAGTATACAAATGGTTAATTTGAGTAAAGAGACCACAGCTTTTTATCCGCTCGACGTCTTTTTATCCGAGGTATAACGAGAATGGCTGCGCACGAGGTACATTGTCATTCTGTCATTGTGTCTGTCTCGCCGTTGACCGTGTAGAAACGATTAAGGAGCGAACGTCGTTTTAAGTAGTATGAAAAATCAATTCTTAAATTCTCGCAGCTTAAAATCCGCGCATACGCGTACAAATCTAGTAAAATTTCCTTAATTTTTTTTTATCAAATTATCTTTAGAATCGTCCTATAAATTAAAAAAGGAACAACAAAAAGATGAATCCCATGTGTTTGCGCTTCCGCGGAAAGACCGTAAATTATGAATTTTCTTCATTTTCCGCGGCATTCCCGACTTCTTGCGTTATCGCGAGCTCGGGGAATCGCATTGGGAATCCGCGCACGCACGGAAAGCCCGGCCGCGCCGCGGCGCTGAAAAAACCATGCTTGCGGCGGATGCTTCCCACAGGCGCGGACAACGCGCGCGTTCTCCCGGCGCAGAAAGCGCTACCGCGTTGTACCGTATAACGGGGGCCGTGACGGGGGGGACGATTAATTGGCGGTATACGGCGAAATCGCCGATTTTGTCGCCGTATACAGTCTTTTCCGACGCGCTTGACTTATCGGCCGCGTCTCGCAGGCCTCTCCTCTCTAAATTCACCGCATTTTTCTTCCTCGCGTCTCCGACGCCGGGACGTTTTCTTTTTTTCTCCCTTGTGTACCCCTGCGGGCGCTACGTTTCATCTCCGCGCGGACGGTCTCGTGAATTTCATGAATTTATAAAGAAGCCTGTGGCTCCCGGTCTTTTGTTAATTAAGAAGTGCGAGGCGAAATTCAGTCGATCCTCCTCTTCCTCCTTTTCTCTCTCTCGCTTTTTCGATCGAGGACGATTTTTTCTTCGGCAGCGCGGTGAGTGCGAAATATTATCTTATTTAAATAGCAATTTTTCAGTGAGCGCCCGGCGATTAATCAGCCGTCCGATAAAAAAGTGGCCTCGCATTTCGCCGACTCAGTTTCGGGAGAAACTCCGTAAAGCGAGTCGTCGAATTTTTCACGAAATGCACGTGTGCGCGTGAGTCTTCGTTCTACCTGCATAACGGAGAAAAGGGACCGGCGGGGCTGTCGACGTACCAATGATCGATCGGTGAAAACTCGAGCGACGCAGCCACACACGAGCACGACTTTCAAAAAAATAAAATAAAAAGAGGCGAGATACGCGGAGTGAAGAGACCGCCCCGAAGAGTGTCCGATCGGGTGGGCACGCACTGCGTAGGTAGCAGCCTTCCCGCGGCGCGCAGCGCATGATGCGGACGTAATCAGGCCCGGAGTAGAGCTCCCCCGGAGCCCACTCGCGCAGGCCTCGATCCACAATGGCATTTTCTCCCCGAGTATGCGCGAACACGCGGCGAGCCCGGCCGAGACAATGAAGACGCGCGGCGCGGGCCCTATGCAAACAGCCGCGCCGGGGGAGAAAAATATTTGCACAGGATAGCGCGAGAGCGCTCGCTCTCTCATTATCGGACCCGAGCTCTTTTTCTCGCTCTTTTTCTCGCGCAACGGTCCGCGGCGCCCAGCTGCAGGTATGCAAGATGCGAGAGCGAGACGGCGACACGGAGATTGATTCGACATGCATAAATTAGAGAGGATAAAGCTTTTTATATCCAGGCGCATGCGCGAATCGGGCATCGCCATTGAGATTGGGATTGAGAGGGAAGAGACGCGCGCGCACGGGAGTATAAATTGATGACTGTGGGCAAAAGCCAAGGGGTCTATAATAATTAATCATCGCGAGCGTGCTGCTTGCACGCACATAACGCACACGGCCAAGGCCGAGACGAGGGTGCGCATGTGCATCCTGCCGTCTTTTTTTTTTTATATTTTGTACAGAGCGCGTCGCTTCTTACGGCCTGCCGCTATCTACTTCTACTGCTCCTCTTCTTTCCTTTTTTTTTTTATCTCTTTTTCGAAGGCTTGATTTTCGCGGGGTGGAGAGCGGCGGGTAACGTACGAGCGCGTAGCGACGGCAGATATTTTACTTAAACGAGCAATAATCGCCGATTAAATGGGCGCGCGCAACGACGCAAGGCGGCAGGAATTAATGCGCTTCTCGGCGGCGAATCGAATTTACGCAGCGCGGCGGCTCCTGCCGCGGAACGGGAGTAATCGCTGCTAATTAATGAAATTATCGTGAGCTCCCGGCCGCTCCGCGTTATGGCCTGCACTTCCAATTGAATCCGCGCTCTCCGCTCTAACGTATGACGTAATAATCCCAAATGTTGCTCCGACGAATTAAAGTATTTGAGCTCGCCTCGATATTTTTTTCATCGCTGCCTGCCTCCCCCCCCCCTCCGGCCTCTGCTGCCCTCCCTTCGGGGCTCCGCTTAGTCCGATGTAAAATACGGAGGTACTTAGCGGCGCGCATATGTAAAACCAGGCGAAATTTATATGTGACCGCGAGAAAGTACACGCGGTGCCAAATTGCGCTCGTAAAAGTCGGAGGCAATAAAACTCGCGGGGAGCGCACCCGAAGTTTAAAAAAAAAAAAAAAAAAGAATTACGGCGGAGAAGAACGCGGCAGCTTAAAAAAGAAGCGGGCCTTTACGACCGCCAATAAAAATCATTTGTACGTCTACATTTCGCGCGCGGTCCGACGGGAAACTCGTGCCGCGAGCAAGAAGGTCGGCTTAGAAAGCAGGGATTTTCGCGACGCCGGAGCTTTTCAGCACCGCGCGAACGGGGACTTAGAAAGCCAACGACGCGCCCCGCCGAGATTTCGAAGACGCGACGCGGCTGATGCATCGATCGCAATTTTGCGCAGCGACCGCTTTTGAGGGACGATCGACCGAAACGCGTCGCCACACTGTAATTTCATTGTATCGGCGCTTCGTTTTCCGCGTCTCACGCTGCTCAATTGATATTGCGACGTCGAAGCCGTTACCTCGCGATAATAAGCAACTCGTTACTTCAAATGATCGGCCTTTTCGAGCCTTCGCTAAGAAGCTGCCTAACACTCTTCCAGTATATCGTTAAAATCGCGCGTTGTGCGTCTGCGATAATCCTTTGAAAATTTTCGATGGTAAAGACGCTAATCTTGATACATTCGAATACCTTCCCAGCCATTCGGCCGAACATCTCGCGCAGGTTTATTGAAAAGCCACACGTCAAGAATTCACCGTACGCCTCCGACACATCAATATCCTCTCCTATCAAAGAGACTTTGTAACTTCTTAATGAAGAGGCTCGAGTGCTTGAGTATGTCCTCGGGAGACGTATCGACCGTACGTCCCGAAATCGACATGTAACTCGAAGACGCTCGTCTCCATTACCCGGCACACGGCGGCGCGTGAGATTATCGATGGAGCGTCGAGCGCGCGGAGGGAGATAGCCGCGACGTCGAATGAAGGATTGAGGATGCGTTTCCAAGGCCGCTTAATTTTCTTCGTCCACGCACCGGGCGGATGTTCTTGTTTTCTCCTTTTCTTTTCTTTCTCTCTTTGACTTTACCTCTCGTCCCATCGGTCCTTCAACATCTCGACTAATTAGGTGCTTTATAAGGATCGTGAGAAAGTTTTCTCAGCGCGGGAAATCGATACGACAGTGTTCCTCCGGTGCTGCACGCGGCAATAGAGGCGTTAACCGGTGCTCGCTATCCTTTTTCGTTGCGTTAATTGTTTTTCCCCGCGATACAGTGCACCGCCACTGGTCTCTTCTTATTTGTGATTTCCATGAACTTCCTTTTTTTTTTTTTTTTAAACGAATTTTGAAATATCACCGGAGATAAGACTCGATATAAATCAGCGCAATTAGAGATGTAATGGAAAGCTTCCTTTGGATATTGCATTCGGAGCGTAGCGAATGGCACGTACGCGCGAAACGTGCGCACGGCAACCGAGAGTCACGCGTATATATGCGTGTGCGCGAATCGCCGCTGGCGCCGTTTATAATTAGCTTCGGCGCTACATTCTTAATCGCAATTAATCCAATATTGAATAACACGCTCCGGAATCAAAATAAACACTACATCCGCGGAGTCCAACTGGAATCTAGCGCATTAAAAGCAGCCGCGGTAACTTATAAAACTTTCCCATCATCGACAAAAATTGAAGTGATCAGAATTTACATATATACGAGTTATATACATTTACTTTATAACTAGAACTAGAGCTAAGCTGTTTGCGATCGACTTATAAACTTTAAAAATTAACTGCAGTGATCGACCTCGTCTATAATCGAGTAAAATTTTTCCGAAATTTTCCAGAAGACGCAGCCGTAGCGAGGAGGATCCTGGCGTCGTGCAGGTCAACGAGGACGGGCAGCAGGTGCCTACACCCGGCGCAGCGTATCCCCGCGAGCCGGAGGACCAGGACGAGGAGCAGCAGCAGTTGGCTGCCGCAGGCGGTGGCGATCAGGAGCAGGCGTCCGCCGCGAGCGGCGGCGAGCCACCGCAGCAGGCGGCTAACGGCGACGACCCGGAGGTACACAAGAGGGTCGCCGCGGTGCAGGTGCAGGTGCAAGGCATGGAGGGCGACTGGCGGGCCTACTGCGAGCATCCGCTGTCGGTCGCCACCGCGGCCATGCTCAACCTCCAGCAGCAGCACCAGGTAACGGCGGTCGCCGGCCACCCGCCCGACGACCCCGCGGCCAGCTACGTCTACGAGTACTACACGAAGCTGCCGGAGAAGGCGGCCGACGTCAAGCTACCGCCCACCCACGAGCTCTGGACCACGTAAGTGTATAGCTCTCGCGCAGCGCGCAGCGCAGCGTTGATCGATCGCTTCGATGAAAATAGCGAGATAAATGAGCTCGATGGGTTCGAGCTGCGAAGTAGCCGTTTCCTTTCGTTGAGTCGCGCTTATCTGATTCGGAAAATATAACGTTCAAGGTAATTAAGAAGATGCCTTTTGAAACTCTGTTGAGTTCACCTATCACGCGGAATGCGACAAGGCGCGTCGGTCCGCGATGTTTTTCGGCGTGGAAAAATGTTTTTAGAGCCAGTATAAAGCGCCGGAAACTAGGCGCGTCGGGTAAGGGCGCGCGCTAAAAACTCGCACGAGACGTAATTAAAGTACAGCGATTTCGCAAGGGAAAACGGCGCAATTTTGTGATCGCTCGGAGTGGAGTCAACGTACGTGTAGCAGAGAGTCCACGTTGGGCAAGGATCGGGAGTGCGTTACGCCTGGGATTTATCGCGTATAAAAGACGAGGATTTTAGCGAGGTGAAACATGCCCGATCCCGGAAAACGGAGGTCGTTCGCGAATTTACGCGCAACAAGTTAACTCGTTAGTGCGCTCGCCCGTCCCGGCCCACGCCGGCGCGATTTTAATGTGCGGCGATAATAATAATGTGCCGGGGATGCGGGCGGCTCGCGGACAGAACACACCGAGTTGGATAATAGTCGCGAAATCCGCGCTGATGTACACGCAAAGTTTCTCACGTCGGGAGATTCGGACGCGCTGTAAAGCGACTCGACAAGCGCGTAACGGCTCGGATCAATGATAAAACGTCGACGTTGTCGTCTTTTATGCGCGTCTCGCGCGAGTCGCGTAAATTCGCGGGGTTTACGCATGGCGCCGAACTTTTAATAAGCCGCGACCTTCTAATCGCGTTGAGTGCCCGACCTCCATCGTAAAATCAGCCGGCCGCGGCGGAGAAAGCACGCGCCACCGCGTCGCGGTCGTTTGACTCGATCGCGAGTTTTATTCCTTTGTGAAAAGAATAATTAAATAATGAAATCCGCGAAGCCAGTTTACGATCCGTTTTTTCTTATATATCTCTCAAAACGCTAAAAGTAATAATAATTCGTTTGATGAGGGGTAGGAAGAGTACAAGAGTAAAGAGGAAATCGCGGAATTGAAATAAATAAAGCGATTATAACGCAATAGTTTATTTTAATTGGCGACGCGTACGCGAAGAAAAAGCGAGCTCATCTGTTAACATTTAATTCAACAACGGGAGGCGCACGGGTACAGTCGGAGAATTTTAAACGCGTCCTTAAAGCATGAAAATTCGTTTATTTTGCCCCGAATCCATCAGTATTCATTCCGTCGCGCGTCTCTGCACCCTTGCGCTTTTTTGCCCGGGCGACATAACTCATCTTCTTCATCCTATTAAGTACGCGGGCAAAAAAACAAGGAAGGAAGCGAGGAAGCGAGGCCGAAGGCTCAGCGGCGCGGCAAAAGAGATCGAAAGTAAACCCAGCTGAGCCGCGGCGGAAACAAATAAAACTCTCTTCTCTACGTCTCCCTCCCTCTTTCTCGCTCTGTCCGTGACGAATCCCGGCTCCGCTTCTCGCCCGGCGCTCAACCCCCGAGGATCTCGCATCGGCGCGAGTAATTGATACAGCGCGGTGCGCTCCCCGGCCGCGCGCAGGTGACAATGAAAATTAGATTAGATGCTATCGCCGCGAGAGCCCGGGCGATTCGCGGGCGACCCCGACAAGGCGATCGAAGCCTTCGCCCGTAGATCTCGGCCGCGATAGGCTCGGCCGAGGGGGTTCGGGACGCGCCTCGCGCTCCTCTCTCTTGTGTGTACACAGAGCGACGCCGTGCCTCCGGCAATATTCTCTCCGTCCTTTTTTTTTTTTTGCTCACGAGCGGTGGCAGGCGCTCTCTCGCTTTGAAATTCCGTACGTTGAGGACGTTCTCAAACAGTAAATTACAAAATATGCTAAGCGGCCGATATAAATCAAAAGTGGGACCAGCCGCGAGGCGCAGTTAGTTCGCACACTTGCGACGGGGACCCGGCCGGGGGAGAGCGTAACGACGCCCGGAGGAGCGAGACGGAAAGGAGACCCCCGAGGATTTTCGGGGCGCAGCAAGTGGGAGATCGAGGGGATGGGAGTTCCGCGGAGCGGAGGAAGGTGAGATCGACGCCAGTTTGCAAACCGAGCAAATGGACCGGAAGACCCGGCCCTCGCCAATGCATATACATCACTTTGCACCGCGGCCTGTGCGCTTCGGAGTGCAGCGGGTATACTGACTGGCTAACGAGAATGATTTTTCTTTTCGCTTGTGTCTGGTATATTTAGAAACAATACAGTTGCTTTGTAGAGTAAAGTTTCAGATTAATTTTATGGAATTTTTCAACATTTTTTTTAGACTTTTAAGACGATTAGATAATTGTAAAATTTAAATAGGTACAGATATTTTTAAATGATAATAGAAAACGTTTATAAATACTTGACAACTTCTATTAATATTTTCACTGCGTATTAAAATTAAAATGCAAATGCACAGATAAATCATAAATAAATGTAACATTGCATGTGAACAGCAATGGTGAAATCCAAGGCATACTGTGATTAACGTGTCAATCTGACATCCTACAATATACGGGTCCGTCAAATTTTTTCTAATTTTAAACCCATGCCTATGCAATTACGTAATTGGAAAGAATTTCCTAAATTAAAATTTATTTTTAAAAACGTCGATCTTCATTATTTCAAGTAATACATTTAAATAAAAATTCATTTGACAGAGCCACTTCAATAACCGAGAATCAATTAAATAAAATAAAAATCTAAAAAAAAGAAAGCTTAAATCCATAATGCAAACTGAAATTTATGTTAATATAACAGCCACTCAATCCGCGTGGGCGCCCGCTTCCTCGTTGCGGTCTCGCACTAAAATAAGCCTCCGGCAAGAAAAAGAATCGCCGGCGTAATCACTCACTCGGTTCGTTCAGCTTTACGAGTTGACGTTTACGATCGCAATGGCATCCGCGACCGCACGGGCGTAAATTCGGTGTCTCCGATGGGCCTCACCGGGGCCTCTCGGGCGCCTCCTCCTCGCATTGTCTCTCCGCTGCCCCGGCGCGCGGAGTAAATCTAACCGCCCGGACCCCAAAGCTCTACGCACTCGGCCGGCGATAATTCAGCGCGTACCCGCGCGGAAAAGCTTTTTTTCCCTCTCTTTTTTCCTTCTGCCCTCGGCGTGAGCTTTCCTCGCGCGAGAAAGCGAAAGAACGAACGAAACGATAAAAGGAGACGTGCGAGAGCGCGAGCGCATTAACATTGCAGCGCAATTATGCGCGCGCGTGCGGCCTTATCGCGGGCGACGATCGCGCGGCGAGCCGTGAAAACGGTTTCGTTAAATCGCGCCGCCGTCGTTCCCGGAACGAGAGGCGCATTCGACAAAGGGAACAAAAAAGCATTCCACCTCGTCACCTCGCACGAAAATGTTAATGTTCGGGCGTTCCACGATTTCGGAATCTACGTGGAATCTCGCGCCTGCATAGCTCTCCGTCGACGTGCCGCCGCGGACGCGGCACTGCGACGCGTCGACGTTAAAAAGTACAATTTAGTGCAACGCCGTTTCTTTTACAACGCGGGCTCGAATTGCCCCTTAATAAAGTTCACATTTCGTGAGGGGCGCTCATTTTTTAATCGCGTTTTTCCTTTTATGGTTTTCGACCTCCTTGCGCTCTGCAGGTTTCTCGACAGGAAAAAAAAAATGTTTTAACGTCTCGCTACCGACAATGATTTTTGTTTTATCAGGAAGTAGAACGCACGCGTCAAGGGTGATTTGAAATTCAATTTCTTCAATAAGATGTGTATACTTCAACAGAAACCCGACGTTTATTAAACGAGTTCGGTGCGCGAGGCAAGGCGAACGAATGGCAGAATTCCCGCGAGTTCTCATATTAAATTAGTATTCAAGCGACGCATGCGCTTGGCTCCTGCATAAGATTTCCATTGGAGCCTGCCGACACACAGCTTAATCTCCATAATACGCAAAATATACTCCCAATGAATCATCCTAATTCACGCTCGACTCGCGCGAAATTCCAGCTCGTAAAGAGCATTCGCGCCTCGAGTCGACCTCGTAAAAAAGAGGGTTAAAAAAGAAAAAAAAAATCGAGCCACCGGCGCACTTGAACCAGGCGGCGGCCTCGTTACTCGTCGAGCGCGCCCGGGGGGTCAGAAGTCGCGTCGCCGGTTCCGTTTTTCCGCCGCTCGCGTCGCAATCTCGCGGCGGCGATCTCCCGCGCTAAAGGCGCATTCGCGGCACGTACGCCTCGCATTGTGTCCGCGCGTATTATATCAGCCTCGCGACTTTCCGCGAAGAGTCCGAGGATCGAGGCGCGTGCCGCGCGCGAAACCGGAGCCCCGGTGGCCGGCCTCTTCCCGGAAGGTGGTGCCAGTAATTTCGGTGTCGTTGCCGAGCTTCGACTTAATTAGCGCGGCGTTTCGACATCTCTTTTCTCGCCGCGCGGAGCTTTACGAGGGACACGCAGCTTTCCCACACCTCCGGTCGGCGTGCAGCGTTTCGGCGCGCCCGGATTCCCCGCGGACTTTATGCGACGCGTTTTGCGGCTTCTGTTTTGCGTTATCTCGCCCTCCGTTTTTTTTTCTCTCGCTCGTTCGCGATGTGTCGGCTCACCGTAAACGTCAAGTCTGCGGTCGCAATTAGTCACCTTTATGCACACCTCGTCCGGACGCGTTAATTCAACCACTTTCTGGTCTATTCAAAGTAGGCGGGACGACAGAAGCTGAAACTCCAGTTTTTCAGCGCGTGATGAAAAAATAGTGTCACCGCTCGAGCACTGATGCACGCGATACCCACTTGAGCGTCTATTAAACCGTCAAACCAACGCTAGCCAAAGCAGCAGCCGGTGTCCCATTAAGCACCGGCACGGATGTTTTGAAAACCACCCCGTGAAACTGGCTCCTTCGGCTTTTTTCCTCGCGCTCCCCCGTAGCAGCTGATGCGCCTTCTTCGCTCGTTTTACCGTAAGCGCGTTTCGACGGCGGGCATCCGGTTTGAGAAATCCCCGGCGGAGCAGTGCCGGTATTCACCTGCCGCGGACCGGTCGCACCGCCACCCGAGGGTCACGCGCGACGGCGACCCCGGGGCCCGCGAACTCCTCCGCCGCGCGTGACAAATAGCGAGCGCCTTGACTTTGAGAGATGGGAGAGGCTCGTCGCGCTTTTTTTTCTTCTTTTTTCGTTTCTCGTCGCGGTATAGCGTACACGCCGCTCGATGGTAAGGAGCGATATTTACATTTTTTGCACGAGCAACAAGTCTGCGGCTTTTTCGGCGCGCGGTGCACGCGCACCCACGAGGATTGATGGCCTCTGCGTGGTTCTCATGGCAAATGGGGTTAATGGTGCAGATTCTTGTAATTGCGAGTGTTTAGTCGATGAACGAAAATTTATTACTTTACTTGTAGCTTGGGAAAAGAAAATTTCCGTTGAATATTTTTCTTTTTATTACTATTTTACTATTTCTTTTTTTTCAAATGACAATTGTAGTCCGGTTTCGTGGCAGTGAGTGATTTAGCGGAAAAAATATTCTCTAAAACTACAATTTTTTTTTTATAAGCTACGGTTATAAATCATAAGTTGTGATTTCTGCACATCCAACGGAACCGTGTAGTGAATTTTAATCGCAAGATTCTCATCATACTAAGTCTAGGCTTAAACGAAAGAATTGTTATTTAATACAGTGACAAAAAAATTAAGCTAAATTTCTTTGATATAAACTTCAGATTTGCGTGCTTCAAATAATAATAAAAGCAAACAGGACGCATAACCAACTAAATCTACAAAAAAATCATAATTTAACATTTTATTTAAAAAAAAAAGGAGGCACTGATAAAAATTGAGCATTGTTCGCAAAAAAAGAAGGAAACAAAAGACTATCGCGTCAACAAATTAAAGAATAAACAAATTTGCGATAAAAACATCGGAAGCGCGGACGTAAATAACGCGCTGTTTGCGAACCAGGCGACAAGTGCGTGTTCGCTCCTCCTTCGAGAGCCGCTGTCCGCGCCAAATAAAAAGAGGAGTATAAAAAAAAGCCCCCGAAAAAGAAAAGAATCCTCAACCGCAGCATCTCGGCTTTCGCTCTCATCGATGACCGACTCGTGCGAAACCGAAACGCGCCAAAGTGCACACTTCGAGGTATCCCAATAAACATCTCGAGAGCCGCGACGCGCGTCGACGACCTCACCACCTCTCTTTCTCTCCCACTGTTTGTCAAAGTGGACACACAGCCGAGGTGCGAGATTTGACGGGCATCTTTTGCTTTAGCCATTATCGGGGCGTTTTATAATACGAGGAAGAGGAGGTGGAGGTAGAGAGAAAAAAGTCGCCTCGTCGAACGCTCGAATTTTACGACCGCGCGAGCGGCGCGACGGAGTGAGAGATATATTACGAGCAATTATCGCTACGGCTTCCCTTTGATACGCGCGCACGGGCGACGTCTTCCTTTTTTTCTCCCTTAGGCTCCGTCGTCTTTATCCTCGCGATAAAGAAATTTTATTGTCGTGCGAATGCAAACTTCCTACTTTGCATATTCAACGTTGCGATCGTCTTCGTCTTCCTCTTTTTTTCCAATTTCTTCATCCGTGAATTAAATTAATCGTTTATTTAAACAAATTTTAAACATGCACGCGAAGGAAAAAAAAACTTGCAGGAACGCGTACAGAGCCCATCGGTATACAGGGGTACGCAAAAAAGTAGCTTCCCGAAGCTTTTTACCTTTAAACAAATCACCTCGTCGCAGGAAGAGCAAAAGTGCGAAAATCCCGGCAACTTCCTCCCCGTCGAACTCGGTTAAAATGCGCGGAGCAATAAAACCCGCCCCTCCTCGCTCGCGACGAGTGGTGCAGAGCCGCCCCTCTCTGCTCCCTCCGCGCATACTATACATATCGTAAAATCCTCGGCGGCGCTCGCGCAAAAGGGAAGCGTAACGCTCGGCATTATGTGAAGTAGTTAACATGTTATATTTAGCATGATAATGCGCATCCACAATGCTCGGACCCTTATAAACTGCCAACGCGTCGTCGTCGCCGCCGCGAACCTTCCCCGCGCGCCCCACGGTCAGATGCTCCCGTACAATGCGGTCGGGGGCCGAGAGAGACGGAGAGAAAGACTTCGGTGCCTCGCTCGATTTTTTTTTTCCTCCGCACACAGGCCGTCGACGGCGGCGACGACGACGAGTCTCCCCCCCCCTCGATACCTGATCCACGGCGTCGCGAGCACCTGCCGCGCGCCAAGACTCGAAGGAGGTTTCGGGCGAGCGCCTTCGAGAGGCACCCGGAGGCTACGAGCGCGCCCCGGCCCTCATGAATTCGGCTTAAATGAAATGGATCCACGCGCAGCGGACTGTTTCGATTTTTCATAATGCCATGCTAATCCAACGTGTACGTGACGTGGCGCGGCGCGCGTGTGAACGCCGCCGCCGCCGTGAGCAAAAAGCCAATCTTCAACGAGGGGCGATTCCTTGTTGTTGTTACGCGAGCGAGTCAGACAACGGATGGAGGAGAGAAAAAAATGAGAGGAGACTGTTTGGAAAGCAGTGGATTTGCGTTGAAAATTTCGCGCGCGTATATACATCGCTTATGAATAATTGAAGGTTTACTTATCGGGGGTTCGATTTCTGCAGGGGAGCTTAAAGCTGCGCGCTCAGTTCCGTGCGAAATTATATCCAGTTTCGAATGGTAAATTTACTTAGCTATCGAATAATAATTTATTTAGATCAGAATCTTCGAATGAAACGCCGTAGAATTTATGCGGAGGAAATTTCCCTTTCCTTCTGCTTAGCCTTTATAACAATCTTTATCTTACTTTCATTTGATTAACGTGAATTTTTCTTACAGGGGTGTGATGGGCCAGAAGCTGTTGGTGCAGGAGACACAAGGTGGAGCGACGCGCATGGAGACCGGCTCCGAGGGCTCGGGCGGCGAGCTGCACCACTTTCTTCACCAGTACAATCAGCAATCGCACGGTTCGAGTCAGGGCCTGCAGGGTGGTTTGCCCTTGCCACTGAGTCCCCAGTCGCAGAACGCTGCCATCGCGGGGGTGAAGCGCGAACCCGAGGACCTCAGCTCGTCCAGGACCGGACAGCAGTCGGCCAAGCGGCACAAGCAAAATCAACAGCAGCCTGATAGTCCCACGCCGCCTGGTCTCTATCACCACCATCAACATCAGTTACAGGTAAGCTATTGTTTTTTCATTGTTTTATTGGAAATAGAATAAATATTTAGCAATAATTTCTGTATCTATAACTAATTAGATGATTGATGAGCTATTTAATTAAAAAAGCTTACGCTAATGTTCTACTAATAATTAAATAGTTCATTAGTTCTTTTTTTATTAGTATTTTTAGTAACTCTTGTCTAATAGTTTATTTTCGAACACTGACAGGATTTCTCCGTACATTTTACTACAAACTACGGCTTTTTTTTCTTTAAAAGTTTATTATTTATTTATTATTTATTACTTATATTACATTACATTACAGAGCAATCCAGCAGAGGAGAACAAACCTCCTGTTCGGTGGTCTGGATTAAAAAAACTTACAATCTAAACTTAAAACTAAAATATAAACAATTTCATCTTTTAACAACGTATATTTTTATATTGATCTGTGATCTTTACAGACATTGTATAGTAATTTTGACATAGACATTTCTCTCAGTGCACTGAGAGAAATGCTATAATAAAAATTATAATAACTTGAGCAAAAATTACAAAGTAACATTGGAATCGGGACC
>JAWWEN010000038.1:6158413-6178005 GCA_035582955.1 Sycophila texana
TTTTTAAAAGCCCATCTACTTGTGCGTGTGGGATGTTATTATAAACTACCCATTCTTGAATTTCTTTTATTTCTCTTACATCTGTTACTTTATACACAAATTCATCTTCACTAATATCAGTACTAACTATACTTTCACTGCTACTATTGCGTAAAACACTATTACTTATATTATTACTTTTGTCACTGTTTGAATTTGAACTAGATGTATTATCTAAGTCATTGAGGTTATGTTCACTGCCAGAAGTATCCGATAATGATGAATCTGAGGGATTTTCTTGTTCTGGTAAATCTTCTAATTTGCTCACAAGTTCATCTAATTTTTGTTTCTTCTTTTTCTGACAATAATTTTTTTTTCTATTGTGCTCCATTTTGCTTCAAAACAATAATTACGCACGTATAGCTATGCGCGCATTTGAGCCCGAGATACAGACGACACTAACCGGCTGACTGTGGAGCTGTTCAAGTAAGCTTTCATACAGATGTATGATACATACACGGTTATAAAGCGCAAGGAAATTCACGCTTCATATACGTGTATGTATCATACATATGTATATGAAAGCTTACTTGAATAGCTCCACTGCCACTCTCTTTTCTTTCTAGGTAGTATTCATATACTTAAGAAATAATAATTAATAATACATTTATTTTTACGTTATAATTAAGAATAAGTAAAGCCTCGATGTAAGTGTATGTATACTTATGCGGCTGTATTTAGAGGTTATACCTACAGCTGTCTAGTCTACTCATTGATGACTATATTTTGATCAGATTCTGACCACACTTACAGTTAATTATTGATCAACTTTTCTAGTCAACAGTTAGTGAACCGGTCAGAAAAGATGGTTAATTTTCTACCAGGGACGCGCCTGCCCGCGAGATCAGCCCCGTCGGCTTGTAGTTGACAAAATCGCGCCTTCTGATTTACAGTCATGCACCTAGGATAAACTAAAAATTCAGAAAAAAAAAAGCAAAACCGCTCGAAATTAATTTTACGATCACACTTATGTCGCTTCTAATTACTCGACTAATCTCGAGGGGGAGTGCGCGCACGGCGTTTAGATAACTCGCCCGCGCGTGTCTCGAAACGCGACTTTCGTCGACTGGCGTAACGCCGACCCAAAGCCCGTAATTCATTCGACATTGCGCAAGCGGCGCCGATCCGGCGAGGATCGAGGTGCATTTTGTATGACTAATCGATGCTAACGAACGAATTCACCGATGGGCGCAGTCGTCGTTCGACTACACGGAGCTGTGCTCGGGAGGCGCGGGCTCGGGCGCCGCGGTGGTCCTGGAGAGCGGGGCGGTCATCCACCACCAGCCCCTCCAGCTGCAGCTGCAGCAGGGCCACGCGCAGACGGCCCAGGTACAGCGGACGAGCGGCGGCCTCGTCGCCAGCGGCGCCACCACACCCAACTCCAATCCGAACCCGCCGAGGTCGCGGCCCTGGCACGACTTCGGACGGCAGAACGACGCGGACAAGATTCAGATACCAAAACTGTGAGTGATGTTCTCTTTTTTTTTTTTTTCTCCTTTTCTTAGTAGCCTTTTACTGCACCTAATAGAATTGTGCAAGTTAGTCTTGTATACTGTTCTTGGGTGAATGGTTCACTATATATAAAGTATTGAGTAATTGCGTGGAATTTTTTTTTTTTTTTTCTTAACAATTTTTAAAATGCGAGAGGAAAAAGTTTTGATTTGATTACTTAAGAGAAATGCCGGGGATGCATACGCGTAAATTGAAAGAAGTCCGCGAAAGAAAAAGTATACCGGCGGTGAAAAATTTCATTCGGTAGCCAGAGGAAATAGTTGTAATAGCTGTAATACGGCCGTGCGGCAGCCGGCGAGACACTTAAAATAATAGCAATGTTGGCGAAGAATTTCGCTACTGCAGCGTGGGGCCGCGTGATTGCCGGTAGAGAAATATTTGATTACCGTCTGATCGGAACAGCCTTTTTTTTTCCTCGCCGCACTAGAAAACTTTCGTTAATCTGCCATTCCGATCTATGCCTTTGCTGTAATTCGAAATGCATTCTTCCTTTTTTTCTTTTTTTGCTGCCTCCCATACATGAATTCCCCCGCGTGATATCTAAAACGACGAAAAGGAAGTGCGCGCGCGTATTGGAAGCACGGGCGAGGCAATAATTATAATTAATAAAAATCCTTTTTATTTATCGACGTTGGCATCCAGCCCGCAATGGCGCCGTAAACCCTCAGCGCGATTTTTCGTGCGCGAAAGAATTATAAAACGATGATAAACCAGATCGTTCCTTATCAAAGCCCATAATTACGCAAATGAGTGTATCGGACTATGAGTATCGCCGCGATAATCTAAAACGTTTAGCGGATCCGCCGTAAATTAAGTAAAAGGCCCCCCCGTTTCTAGCTTCCGTGTGCAATCTCCCCCACAGCGTCGCCGATTCCAAAACAAAATATCCCGCGTGTAAGCACTCAATATCGCGCGCTCCCGCGGAATATCGGAGGAAACGGGCGGAGTATATACACAACGCGCGTGCAGCGAAACAAAGCATCGTCGCGGAATTTTCGCGAATTCCGCCGCGCGAGTTTGCACGCGCGGAATCGGGCGCGCGTATATAGAGAGGCGTTATAGTAAGGTGGAAAAAAAAGGTAGGCGGTTCTCGCGCGGACGCAGGACGTTCACCCGCCGCCTGCAGCCGCGGACACTTTATCTTTGGCGCGGCGTGTTTTCGCGCGGCGCGAGCGTGTAGGTACGTGTCCCTCGCTCTCGGGGCCCGTCGCCGGTGCATAATATCTGCGACGATCTGACCGCGAAAAGATTGGAGCTTCGGATGCCTTTTATTTTCTTCGCTCTCGCGCTCCACTGTCCCCTGCTCTCTCGAGGGATTTTCGAAAGTGTCCAAAGCGTGAAATATTAATTGACGCGCCCGACTTAATTTATCACGGTTCGCACGCGTAAATCAGCTAAATGCACCGGTGGGACGGGAGTGGAGCTGTTTTTTGGAAATATATTTTTTTTTTCTTTTATTGTACACGGCTTGTAGATTAATGTTTTCGATATAAGAGTATTTTTTCTTTTAATTCAATTATATCAATGTAATTTACGAGTATATAAAGTCCACAGCGTTGCTAAATGAAAATTGCAAAGTGACATTTTTTTTTTTTTGGGTTTTCGGCGACGAAAAAGAAGGTGCTTTCCGTCGCAAATGTTAAGTGAGCATAATGGATTTGTTATGCTTAAAAATTTACCGCTGGGATCGAGAGGCGATAAGCTAAGTAAGACAGCGGGACTACTTAATGTCGACGGTAAGCGAGCCGCCTGATAGAGACGTTCACTTCCTTCGGATAAAAAAATACGCCAATTTGTCTTTTTCTGCGAGAGCACGAGATAAGACTAAACTTCCTGAGCTAAATACACGCGGCAATCGAAGAAATATTAAACGATCTGCTGGGAAATGCCGGCGATAACTTACCTTTCGGAGGCAGGAGCAAAACGATTTTGTTATCCTCGTGCGAATGTTTACTCGCCTGTAAAAATTAATACACCTCCGGGGCATGGCCGATCGTTTTACTTCTTTTTTTTTCTTCTACTCGTACACATCATTGAAAAATAAATAACCTTTAAAAAAAGGCACTCGTATACGCCAGGAAAACGCGAATTTCTGTCAGCTTTCTGTCGACTCGAATCCTCGTAAACGGTGAATAAAACATAAGCTCGCGGTTTAACAAACAAACAGAAAGCCGCTTGTAAAAAAAACCCCTGAAAACGGAATGTCAGCGTCCTTAAAACAGATGATAATTGCTCGTCCGGCGTACATCGGAGTGCCGGCAAAAACTCACTGCGGCGATAGGCGCGTGACTTTCTTTTCAAGTTTTTCAATGGCACGCCCAACGTGTCTCTCTAACGATTCGCTCGGGCGGCAGCCGCCGTCGATCGATTTCTCGATCGGCAAAAATGCGCGTATGTATCGAGCGAAGGCCCCGCGGGACCGGCCGCCCCGCGAAAGTCATTAACGATCTTTGTCCTTATCCGCCTCTCGTTCGATTTCCTTTTTTTTTACCTCATCTTCGTTTGTCGCAGCTATTCGGCCTACGGCTTCAAGTACCACCTGGAGTCGCCCATCAGCACCTCGCAGCGCCGCGAGGACGACAGGATAACCTACATCAACAAGGGCCAGTTCTACGGAATCACGCTGGACTACGTGCCGGATCCGGACAAGCCTCTCCTAAAAGCGGGACAAACCGTCAAGGTAAGAAGCCGCGGCTCGATAGTCGCGCAGCGCCGAGAGGAACGTCCGCTGCCCCTCCCGCACCGCCCCGGGACGGAGAGAGAGAGCGTGCGCGACTTCCGCGGACTTTTTCTCGGCGTGCCCGTGCGTGCATTATATGCACACCCGCGGGCTACGTTTTCACGGAGTGAAAAGTCTTTTTTTATTTTGTTTGAGTCTCTTACCACGTTCGCGGAAGAATTCGCTAATCGACATTTTTGCTCGTCGGTGTTCCATCTCTGATGGCAAAATGCCTCGAACTATACAGAAACTTTTACAGAAAACATGTAATTGTATCTATTTTCTTGTTATTTTAATGGTTTCTAACTACAATGTAATAGCACTAGTCTTGTTTAATTTAAACAAAAAAAAAAAAGTCAACAAATATTTACAAACATGTGCCTTTGACAGAAGACAAGTATGCGCGAAATCTCGAACACGTGAATTTTAGCGGCGTGCGCATAACTCGCCCCCTTGTCTCGTAGAAAAATTTTTTTATCGCATGCGAAATAATAGAAAATACATTTATTGCGCCGACGATAAACGCGCGAAGGATTTTTCCCTGCTAAATCGACCGAGAAGTCTTATCCGTCAGCGAGCGCTTATCAATCGCGTCCCGAAAAAACTGGTGGCTGCACCTTTGCAGCGGCGACATAATGTGCTCGTCGCCGAGATTTCTCTCTGGCTCTTACGGCCCGTGCGCTTGCACGGCGAATGCCGCAACTCTCGGCGGGCTTAACAATTCAAATGGCCAGGCGCCTTTTTGCGGCGCGCGTGCGCGACGTCGCCGGGTGGAAACTCGCCGGGCGCGTATTTTATGCGTACATAACGTTCGAACACGCGCGCAGGCGTCTTCTCGCGCGCGCGCGGGGGGCTGAAGGAGGGGCGGCGCGCGGAGAAAAAGTCGGGCCCCACGGAATGAGGTCGTTTGTTCTCGCGACTCGCGAGCGACTTTAATTGGCGGCTAAATGGCGTACCGTTAGCAATTTCCATTGCGATAAAGCTCTCGCGCGCGAGCGCGCGACATTTTTCCCCGATTACGAGTTTGAACAGCTTTCTTCTTCGTCTCCCTCTTCTAATCGGGGCGTTATATCACCTCCCGAGGCGCGCCGCTCCGGGGAGGGAGAAAATTCGCCGACGAGAGCGACCGGATGCTACTCGATCGCGGCGAGTTTCACTGCGGGTATACGTGCGCGCCGGGACGAAATTTCAAGAAAAAAACTTCCTCAATGGTCTCTCCCGCCTGGCATCGACAATTTTCACTTCCTTATTTATCGTCGTTAATTGGGGTGCTATCGTTTCCTTTTTTTTTTTTTTTACCCGCAAGGAATTGCGGAGCCGATCAGACACGGGCGGATCCATTCGACGATTAAACTGGCGGGGCTGTGAAGAGCTTGCGTAATATACTCGCGATAGTTCGGATATGCAAAGTTTCATTTGCTCCACTATAAATTAATTCGTTAAATTTTATAACTAGTTGCCTATAACTATAAAGTACCGCAACGCCTTATACTATTTTGAAAATATCTTATCTGCAAATGAGCGAAATGGGTATAGCGAGCCTTAATGTCCCATTGATTTTATTATCATTATAAAGTTGCGCACTTCTAACGTGTGCAGCTGCAACGCCACCGCCTTTTTCTCTTTCCTGCACATAATTACCTTTTTAAGAATTTACAAAAAAAAAAAAAAATAAATAAATAAATAAATAAAATAAAAAAATCTCTCTTTACGTATTTAAAATCTCCCGTTGCGCAACCGCACATTTCAGCCGTCAGCGTTAGACATTTATTAAACGCTTGCTTATTACATCTTATTTAAACTTTCCAGAGTCTTATATACATTTTCACCTAAAATCTCAAAACAAACGTTACGAAAAAGAAAAAAAAGAAGAATCGATATAATTCACCCTACACTTATATTTTTATATAATATTCGAGATTTCAGATTTAAATATATATTTTACATTCAGACCGTATAGGGGCGAGAGCACGTCCGGGAAATTCACCCGCCGACGTGTATATCCCCATAATCGAAAAGCGATGCCTTGGGCCGCCGCGGCCGCACTCGCTCGCGAGTTGGCGGGCCCGTTCACCCGAATCAGAAAAAATGTAGTCTCGCGCCGGCGTCGCACGGCCCCGCGAGCTCGCTGAATATTCGCGTATCGCGTTGCCCGTGTATACGCGTATGTACAGCGGCCGCCGGCCGACGACAGATACGCGATACCCCGGGAGTCCGTCGAGCGAGCCAGCGAGCAAGGATGTCACCGCGCTCGGCCGCGACAAGCCGCTTTTGCCGCGCGACGATAAGCGCAAACTCGGGTAATGCGTTTGGCTTATTTTTTTATTTTTACTTTTTCTTTTTTCGTGCTTTTCGCTCGCTTTCCAGAGAAGCACGATAGCAGCCAAGTGGCACCGGCCAAATAGATAAGCCGCTCAAGGTGAATTCTTGTTTTAAACTTTTTTTTTCTGCCTATACATATGCTCTTCATTTACTTTTGTTGTAACGAAGACTTACCTTGTTTGAAGTCTCTTGTGCAAAAAAAAAAGAATGAGTAGGTACTGAAGGCAATCAGAAAAAGAAAACAAGGTGTATTAGAAATAAGCATATTGAGGTATGCTTAATGGACAAGGAATAAAGCTCGAGCAAAAATGTCAATCGCGATTTGAAACAATGATGGGCGTGACCGTAGATCACGCATAGAGCGCGGTTGAAAAAAAAAAAAAAAGAAGAAGAGAGAGACGTCGCGTTGCACCGCAATTACGTATCCGCCGCATTCAAATGATGTTACGCGCGCCGGTCCTTACAAAAGGAAGCACTGAAAAATCTTCTTTCTATCTATCCTAGAGCGTGGTTATGCTGATGTTCCGCGAGGAGAAGAGCCCGGAAGACGAGATCAAGGCGTGGCAGTTCTGGCACGGCCGGCAGCACTCCGTCAAGCAGCGCATTCTCGACGCAGGTAAGGCTATATATTAAAAATAAACGCTCGCGAAGATAAAGTGAGCGAAACCCACGAGGGAGCGAAAGAGAGCGAGCGAGAGAGCCGACAATGCGCTGCAGCCTCCGTTGACTGCATAATATTCCCGTATAGGAAAAACGAAGGAAAGCGCGAAGACAAACAAGCGCTTCTCGCGCCGGCGCATAATGTATGCGTTATTAATCTTGAATCGTCTCTTATTCCTTTGCCCAAGCGTACATGATCCAGCGAGGAAGTGACTGCGTCGTTACGGTAAGAAGGGATGTTACACACGCGGCTAGTCACCGATTGTTGCTTGCTCGTTTGCACGCGCCGATTTTATGTCGTTTGCCAGCTTCTTAATTGTTTATTTGCATTCGTTTGCACGCGTTACGTGATTCGCTCGTAATTCAATTTTCAACCAGACGTTTATGCGATATTTTTTTCTTTCGTATTGGATGTTTTTTTTTTTTATTATTATTTATTTTGTTTTACGCGCCAGGTAAATTCCATTTCCTATACACTTATTTTCGTAAATTAGACGTACAGAAATGTGTAAATTATTGTGAATGTGCTTCGTTGTAAAATCCCCATTTGTTTGCGCTAAAGTGTTATTTAAGCGTTTCTTAAATTCGCAATTTGCATTTCAATGTAGTTAGTGCCTTCCTTTCGAAATCGATAAAGTCACAATTTTTTTTTACGTTATTTAGCTATATTTTGGTTTTGAATTTTTCAAATCTGCAAATTATTGCACATAGATTAGCGGCCTTACGATCGTTTATTTCACTCTTTAGTGTTCGTTTTATTTTTTTTTTAATCGAGGCACTAAATTGTCGATTAATTTAATCACCGATTAAATCGCCTTCGAGGATTCTTTTATTAAACACCTGATATTTTACAGACACGAAAAACAGCGTGGGCCTCGTGGGCTGCATCGAGGAGGTGGCGCATAATGCGATCGCCGTTTATTGGAATCCGCTCGAGTCGTCGGCTAAGGTGAGAGAAAAATACTCCATTGTATTAGCATACACTATTGTCTCGCTTAATCGTATGCGACAGATTTTTTTTTAACTGGTGATTTTTTTTCAGATAAACGTCGCCGTTCAGTGTCTCAGCACAGATTTCTCCAGTCAGAAGGGAGTTAAGGGCTTGCCCCTGCACATACAAGTCGACACGTACGAGGAACCGCCGCCGCACACTCACACCTACACACCACCGTCACATCGAGGCTACTGCCAAATCAAAGTTTTTTGCGATAAAGTGAGAAGCCGTTTGAAAAAGATTCAAATTTTATCTGTTTTAACAAAAAAAAATGTATTTTTGTGGTATTAATTTTTGAATATTCTTAGGGAGCGGAGAGAAAGACGCGAGACGAGGAGAGGCGAGCGGCGAAGAGAAAAATGACAGCGACGGGTCGTAAGAAGCTGGACGAGCTTTATCACGCCGTCACCGAGAGAAGCGAATTTTACACCATGGCAGATCTCCACAAACCGCCGGTGCTGTTCTCGCCACCGGCGGAACACGCAATCGATAAGGTACTACTTCCCATTCACGCTGGCTTTTATATAACAGCAGTCGAAGCGAGAATTTTCCAAATATGTTTTTGCAATTGTATGTACGACAAACCGTAGTTGATCGCGATTAAATCGCCGGCTATTGACGGCGCATTTATTACGGCTGTTTTATTGCCGCTAGTAGTAAGTCAATAAAATTTAGAGAAAAAAAATCTGGAATTTATTGGAGGTCGGGTAGGCCTCGGTCCGCCGCTTCTGCTAGTTCGAAAAAAGAAATAATAATAAAAGAAAGAAACAAAGCAATGCAAGAAACACATGTAGAATTCACGTTGCCCTGCTCTCCACGCCAAAGCGCTCCACTAACCGCAACTCCTATAACTTATGTTTAACATGACAAATAACCTTGAGTCGAGCACTAGAGCGATCGATTTTTTTTATTAATACACTTAATGTCTACTTTACTGTCGTAGTAACTCTGGCTGACACTATTAACCTAGTTTATTTTAATTTTTTTCGATGCAGACTATGGTATAATTTGTATTCAAATTAGAAATTTAATGAAACGCTACTTTAAATTTCAACATTTGTTATTAATTTTTTTAACTAAATTAACAATGTGGATGTTGAAAAGAAATCATTTAATGTGTTCAATAACTATTGCGAATTAATAATAAATAACTTTTTTTTTGTATAAAGTCAATAAAAATATTTTTCTTTCCTTGTAGATAAAATTCATCAGAATGTTAACGATCGATGAGCTCGCTCGACTCGGTGAAAGGAAATCTAATGAAAAAAGTACCAAGAAAAGGATTTCATCTAATTTCTTTTATGATTGAGAAGCCAATGAATCAATGATTAAAGAAATTATGAACTACGTAGCCCGATTTTCATGGAAAGAATCAGACAATAATTAATAGTGTACTAAAAACGATTAAATCACAAGTGAAATTTTTCAGAAAAAATTTTATTTTGACAAAGTTTATAAGCACAACTTTGAATCTTGTCAAAACTCCTGATCTTTTATGGAACTTCATTAGTCTGACAATTTCAGTGAAAATCACTGGCAGGCTACAAAAAATTCTATTCTTGGCGCAAAGATATGAAAAAAAATATTAAAAAAAAAAAAAGAAAAAGACTTGAACATAACATGATTTGATTCTCACGATACAGTTCTCGACGATGGAGTTGTCGGGCTTCTACGGAGGCGGCGGCGGTGGCGGGGGCGGCGGCGAAACGGACACCTCGTCGCTGAGTAACGGTGAGGCCGGCGGGCTCAAAGCGAGCGCCGGCGGCAGCCCTTACGGCCAGTCTGGCGGCGGTCGGGCCAGCCTCCCCGCCCTAAAGTTCCACAATCACTTTCCACCCGACAATTTGAGCACACTGCACGACAAGAAGGACTCGTTACTGATGCAGGTGCAGGAGCTCCAGGGCTCGGTGCTGCAGGGCGTGCAGGGGGGTCTGACGAGCGGCCAGCTCGTCGGCGGCACCCTCGGCAACAGGCTGCACATGCAGCCTCACATGCGCGGCACCGAGGCCGAAGAGAGAGTCATGCTGTACGTCAGACAGGACTCTGAGGACGTCTACACGCCGCTGCACGTGACGCCGCCATCCGTGCAGGGTCTTCTCAACGCTGTAAGCTTCTTTTATATTATTTATTGTTGTATTTCGGTTTTTCTTAGCAATTTCTTGTCTTTTTTTTCTTTTCACTTCGCACGGGCGAATCGAGGTCTGTTCTTTATTTTTCATGATTCATTCGTTTTCATGTCATCTGGATTTTTAATGTTTAATTTGTATATGCCTTTAAGTTCAAGATTGTACAGCATCAAGCACTACTTCCAGATTTGAAGAAATTCAAAGAAGAAATGTCTTTTACTGGAGTCGTGCTTAAAGCATTATCTATGTTTAAATAAATTCTTTTACTTTTGTTAGGTAATGAGAAATACGAAATTTTAACTATACAGCAGTTTACTTTTACTTTCTTACTTGGTATAAAATATTACATAAGTTATCTTTTCGCTAGATTAGTCCTTTTATTTGAAAAGGACGGGTCATCAAAACGTAAATTACTTGATGAATTCTTTAATAAAATTTATTGAATAATAGCTTGTAAAAAGTCATAAAGGAAACTGCTTAATATACTCTGCACAGGGAACTTCAGGGCCTTATATCGGAGTCTGATGTATCCTTCAGATCTCACAACGCAGTACATTTTAGGTAATTTCCTTTATGATTCCTTTAAAGATAATGTTTTAATAAATTAACACGAATTCCTTATAACTTAATGTTAACATTAGAATTAGACATTTTTTAAGATTTGATGACACGTTTTTTTAAATGTAATTAAAAAATAAATCTGCGCTTACTTTTAAACATTGAAATAGGCAATTTTTAATAGCTAATAATTATCTCTACATGCAACTAGGAGAGTATTCGAGAAAAAAAATACAATGTACAGCTTAACACTCGAAAAATTGCCTCGTTAAGAATTAAATTAACAACTGGCAATTTTTCCGGGTATTTGTATAAATATTAAAAAAAAAAAAAAAACACGCAAAGTGATACGCATCCATGCATGTCTCCGCTGCATACTATCTTGCACAAATCGGGTCGCGCCTCAATAATTTATTAATAATCCAATCATAAACTCATACGCTAATTAATTAATTATTATTAATGCGCATGTTATTTACTCCCTGCTGGGCCCTTTCATCATTAATCAGTCACGCGCCGCCAGTGTCCCAACCGAGTTATTAACTCGACGTGCATTTTGCACACCCAGGCCTGAGAAAAAAGTGGAAAACGAATTTCCTAGACTAGCGCTTCATTCGCTACATCATTGAAAATCTTTTCAAAATTTTATTATCTTCTATAAATCATAGACGCCTTGCGGTGTCTCTCTTTACATCTGTCTCTGTACGCGTTCTTCTCATTAGCTTTTAATTTAAAAAAAAAAATGTACTTATCAGTATTAATAAAAAAAAAAATGTTACAATTAAATAACGCATAAGTAAATAAAAAAAGTGGAATCGGCAAGCAAGAATAGCCACGACACCACTGTCAAAATTCTAATGTTCTACTTTTTTCTATTTTACAGATTGAGTCAAAGTACAAAATTGCATCCTCGAGTATTAATAACCTCTATCGCAAAAACACAAAGGGGTAAGTTTAGTAGAGAGTGTCATCTTTACTACGCACGACCGCTTTTAGGCCTTCCGCCCTCTTTATCTTTCAGTTCTCTTTTGTATCTGCATCATCCAGTATATACCCACTCGTTTTACTTTGCTCTCTTTCTCTCTTCTCTTTCCCTTCTGTATCTCGTTTGCACGATGGTAGCACCTTCGTCCCTCCTGCTTTCGCTTCTATTCGCAAATTCGCTCGTGCATGCCGATGCGTCTCTTCGCGCATCTCTTACTTACACTACGCTTTAACACGTATATAACTAAAACTCTCCTCGTGTGCGTCGCAGCTGACATGTCACGAAAGCCTTAATTTGCCTTGTACTCACTTTGTTACATACACACGTACCTACACCTACACGTATCGTTCATATTTAGATTGATATTTAGTTTCATATTTAGATTTTGATAATACGAGTTTGTTTTTAAAAGAAGTCGAAACTTTTTTCACTGTGGATAAGAGTAGTGTGCAAAATTTTGTTAATCCACCGTTTTAATTAATAGAAACAAAAAAGTTAGTATAGACATACATTTTTCTTTCTTGTTATAATGAAAATGACTCGCGTGGAAGAAAAGTAATTTAACAGTAGTTTGAAAACAATTTTTACTGGGTTAAAAACGTTCTTGATCCTTTTTCTTAAGTATTAATAATGACATTGGCAATTATGAGCTTCAAAATCGCTGTGCGACATTCCTGCACGTTCTTTTACTCGTCTGTCACGTCACCACACATTCATATATTCAGTATATGTGTTCTATTCAATAAGTGTCTGCACGTACATTGAGAAATAGAACTTCGTATATGTGAAAATTAATGACCCACCGATTATTGATTTATACTGCGACGAAAATACTTTAACGAACCTTTATTACTTCTTATTGCATTTTTAGATCTGTGTCTTACTTAGACAATTGCTTTTTTTATCTTTTGCCAAATGCTTCGAAACCTGAATTTTCAATTGTGCAGTTGAATAACTAAACTAGTCGTCAATGCTGAAACGATAAATTTTACTTCAACTGTGCTAATAATTCTTTTTGGATTTTAGAACTTCTTTATTTTCATGTACAGTTAGAAATGAATGTGTCTATGTCAAAAAAGCATCTTCAAAATATACTTTTCAAAATTGAATGAATGTAGGAAGAAAAAAACTCAGCTAAAAATTGCAAGGATCAATTTTAATTTGTTTACAGACTTCATTATTGGAAAAGTTTCTATAGTATAGTAAAATTTGTTAGACTTTCAGGACATTTTACTACACAAATGTCATTTAAAGGAAATACAATTTTATTTAGAATAAGGAGATGCGAATGCTTCTTTTCGGTGTGAAACAATTTTTACAGCCTTTTATCGAATAGCAATAAACTATTGTTTCTTTTCCAAATGTCAGTCTGTTTTAATATAGAGCTTTTATCTTCGTGCAAACAATGTTCCGCTTGAATTCGCTGCTTCTAGATTGATATCTTAAGAGAAAAAGAGTTTTTACTAAAGCTAATTTTTGTTCTCCTCGCTCGCAACAGAATTACAGCGAAAATTGATGACGACATGATCCGCTACTACGTGGACGAGGACCTGTTCCTGTTGGAGGTGACGCACTCGCGACTGTCGCCGGAGCAGCAGCAGGAGCGATCAAATCGCAATCCCGGCGGCTCGCCCTCGGATCCCAACGACGGCATGGACCCGGTTTACGACGTCACGCTGATCGAGCTGCCGTTGAACCCGCAGCCAACGATGACCGCCGCCTCGCCCCACCAACCGGCCGTCGTCCAGCACCACGTCGCCGCCACGTGAGGTGTCGTCGCAGCCATCGCGACGGATCCCTCGTTCACATGCTCGCTCGGTGTTAGAGCGAGAGGAGTGCGAATCGCGCTAAAAAAGACGCTTCAATATCGTGTCGTGTTTTTTTTTTTTTTTTTTTTTTTTTTTTTTTTTTTTTTGACGAAATGTGCAAGTTTTTTTTATTGATTCGTGTGCTGGAAGGAATTTGTAATGTTTTGCCGTATCTTATGATTTACAGAGAAAATATCGGAGTTTTTTTTTAACATGGAAGTAGTTGGAGTAAGAAATTGTAAATATTATCAAAATATTTGGGAGTGATGCAGAGGTTTTTGATACTTTTTTTTTTGAACCTCTTAATTTGTTTTGACACTGTATACACTGTCGGTTAAGGTACTTAATCTCAGCCTTGAATTGTGAATATTTTCTCGTAGTGTTGGAAATTTCTGTTAATGCAACAAGACTTCGTCAGAGTTTCTAAACATTTTCATTTGTTTAGGACCACACGAAAATTTTTTCCCGGTGTATGTCGGTTACACCGGCGGTACTGTGTTTATTTTTGTTTTTCTTTTTATATTATTAATATTATTATTATTATCATCATCATCATTATTTTTATTATTATTATTATTTTATAGTTATTAAGACAAAATAATCGGCGTTTTAACGTCCTTTGATCAATCAAAATATATGACGACTGCGAAACCATCGCTTCGAGTGTTTCAGTTGCATGTTTATAATTTGTAAGATGCACGTATGACGTATGCATGATAGTAATAATTGATATGATATCAATTTTTATTATTGAATACATAGATATATAGTTATAGTACTTGTTTACTCAAATGTCAAAATCAGATCTATCGCTAGTTTTACGTATACGTATGTTGTGTGAATACTTTAAGGAGAAGAAAATTTTAACTGCGGCGTTGTGACTTAAAGGAGAGCGTTAAGGGTTCCACCCGTTAAAACAAATATATGATTAAGAGAAATTATTGTTTCCGTAACAAAGAATACGTGCGTATATGACTTTCGAGTTTAACTCGCAAGTATAGTAAATATGAACTGAAAATAAGAAATATATTTGCGTAGGAGGGAGCGAAAAAGTTTTAAGGATTAAGAGAAATTATGATCGAGAGAAGCGACAATTTTTACTATTAATTATAGCGAGGCGTGCAATTTTTGAAGCGCTGCTTTGAGAATAATTTTTATACCGTGAGGTTCTACGAAAAATTGCATCTCATTTTATTTGTACATTCCGTGATTTATTAAGGTCAAACTTGCTATAATAATAGAAGAAACGAAGAGTTGAGTAAGAGGAAGATGATAGAACTTCAGTTTTTTTTAACTATCAGTGACTATCGCGGCGATAGTATCGCCTCACAAAGAACGTGATTTTCCTTGTGTAATGAATCAATTATTTAGGAAAATAAACTGAGTAACATTGATTTATGCCTAATAAACTGAGAAATTTTGTTGGGCACAAATTAACGAATTTCTCAGTGTAAAATTTATTATAATACATGTCAAAGCAACGATCAAAATACGCTTGTAAAATGCATATTATTCTATTGAGTACTATATTTTGTTACATTTATTATAGTTATTAATATTATGATATTGATTCTATCGATAAAAACTTACGTAATGCGTACATTGTTATTTTTATACATAAATGCGATGAAACGGAGAAGATAATTCAAATAGCGAGTATGACTGCGCGAGAATATGAGCGAGATGAAAAATAAAAAGAAAAGTAAAGAATGTGTGAGAATTCCGAATTGTACGCGTTGGCCCATGACATTAATACGATTATATAAATGCGAAAGTTGTTGAAACATCGTATCGGATGAATCTCGACTTCTTGCAATTAGCCATTTCTTTTTATCATTATTTTATTACTATTATCAGTTAATTTTAAATAAAAGGCAAGATATCCTCGCGCCACGAGGAGAACGTATATAATCTGCTATTTGACTTTTGTAAATGATTTTCGATAAATTAGTGCGAAAGAGCGGAAGATAAATTTTATAAATTAATTGTTGCATTGTATTTTCGTCGATCTCGTGCAGAAATTGATCGACATGTTTTTATGAAGGATTTTAATGTATAGTACTGCAAAAAAAATCGTTTGAAAATATCTCTATGTTCGACAAGTATGATTTCATAAAAATTTATACGACAATGAAGACCAAGACCGAAAAAGGAAATTGTATTCCATTTATACACAGCGAATCGCTCATGCTTTTTTACGTAAAATCCTCGTGGTTTTAACGCGAGATCTGTTTACATATCGTTGACCATTATAAGTACATGTCAGGCACGATCGGTTTCCCTTATATCTCTTCCAACCTCCCTCTATTCCCAAAAAAAAACATACAGTTAAAGCGATCCTTCTTCCCATCCACACCCTCGTAGACTTAGTTACATTGTTAGTTTATACACCCTTACGTAGTATGTGGTTAGAGTTGCATATAGTCGACCGATCGGTTCGCAAAACACGTGCGAAAAAGGAAGGTTTATAAGAAAATTTTGTCAAATGTTACGTCGCGACGTCTTGCCATCGTGAGATTGTGCCAGAGGTGATATTATATTATTACGATGTTTATTGAAACAATAAATATTATATTAGTACGTTTTATAAATTACCAATATTTGTTCATTGAGCACCCGAAAAAATTCGTACCTTGCTCCTAATTCTGCAAGGAAATGACCTCGCTCTTTTCTTTTTTATTGAAAAATATAAAGTACAGTTAAGGCGATTCACAGTTAAATTTTCGAACGTTCACTTCACTCATTCATTATCAGTTCAGTCCAGTTTCTAATTTTTATCAGCCTGTTAAAAAAAGATCACATTCATCGCGTCTTCTACGCAAAGACGAGATAAGTTTCAAAAGAAACAATTATCATACTCGTTAAAGTGTCGTTCAACTTTCTCTCTTCACAAAAAAATGAACCTACAAAACTAACAGTACAATCGTGCAAAACTCTTAAATCACCGTCAATTTTTCCATTAGTCGATTCATCGATAGAAATGATAAATCTTTAAACTAGTCTTTCGGATGCGCAAATTGGCGCGCAGAAAATCCAGTTCGCGCGTCAATTTTTTTTTCGTCCGAGAAACTGGACACGAGTTCGTCCCTCCTCCCCTTTTTTTCGAATTCGCTGCTACCGATACAGACTCTCGGTGAGGCTCGAAACCAGTTTTCATCACTGATGATGCTCCCAGGGGAGCTCCGCTCCTCGTTTAGCCGCGCGGGGAGGAAGGTGCGCGCATCCGGTATGCCGCAAATGAACGGCTGGATGCGCCAGCAGCTGAGCGGCCTGAGAAAATCGTCGGCAATTGGGGAGGGGAGGATCAGTTTAATTGCACCACGGAGGGAGCGAAGATTACGTGCCGCGCGACTGCGTTCTTTTTGCGAAATTTTCAATAGCGTGCAATCTTGACCGAGGCAAAATATTTGTTATGTTAATTAAGGAAGTTGAAAGAAATTTTTTTTGACTGCATGCATGAATAAGCTTTCTTTTTATTTTGTATTATTCACTTTTTATTATTTTTTGCAGGTTAACGACATGTATAATCCATGAAAAAGGATATCGTTCAACCAAATACAAAATGAGAAAAAGAAACTTTAATGAAACATAATATAGGCAAGATTATATCTCCATATTTATATAACATCAATCCTTTCGTTCTTAAATATTCTTGAAGTATATTAATGTCATAATTTATTTACAAGATATATAAAGGCCATCTGTATAAGATATCTAGATGTACACAGTTCCATCTCTGTCATGTATTTATAAATCTAAATCAAGTGTTAAAAAAGATTAGTGATAAATGAGAAAAAAGGAGTTGAAAAAATCTTTTTTATACCAGTAAAAATTTGAAAATATTGATTACATCATAAGCATGGAAACGGAGGTAAAATATTATGTAGTATAAAATTTACGACATTCATATGTGTCCAAATGTTGCAAAAATGAAAATCAGTAAGATCAAGTAAGATTATCAGGAAGATTGTAGCACAGAAATATTTATAATCGATTAAGTGACTCAAAAATTTCACTTTTTACTAAAAGATTCAATTGATGTTGTATCATAAGACACAGCCAATAAATACGGTCAGACCCGTGACATGATTCATGGCCGATTCCCCATTAAAATTCATAGTATGTTTTATGGCACGTTGACCTCTTTAGTCTGGAATTTCCCGCGGCGCACCTGCTCTAGATTAGATGGATTTAAAATGAGCTTTTTGAAAGAATCGTTTAATCAAATTTTTTAAATGATTAATATTAAAAAGTAGTAAATTTCTTAGTAGCTCATCATACAATAGTAAACAAAAATAATTTTATTTTTATACCGTTACGTTTTCATTTTCAAGAAATATTTCAGTATTCATATTGTCGTTTTAGTAACGTATTTTTCGCCACACCCAGTAATTGTAATGAAAGTCTTTACTGTAAACTTTGCTCAAAATATCTCTAGCGCCGTGTCATTTGAATAATTCGCCTGCGGACAAGATGTTCCATCCTACTTTTCGAAGAAAACAAATTAACGAGAAAAAACCTAACAGTCCTCCCAA
Organism: Sycophila texana; assembly: GCA_035582955.1. Classification (NCBI taxonomy): domain Eukaryota; kingdom Metazoa; phylum Arthropoda; class Insecta; order Hymenoptera; family Eurytomidae; genus Sycophila; species Sycophila texana. The sequence continues at coordinate 6,176,672 of JAWWEN010000038.1, forward strand.
AATATAAGACAAAATATTCAAAGAATCAAATGTCGCCTTAACTTATTCAAATTAACAAGTCGAATTCATCTCGATAAAGAAGAGGCCGACGAAAAATTCACGTGAAAATTCTGCTCGGAAACCGGCACCAACGAAAATCCCTGCGGAGGCGGAAACGGCCGCTAAAAGCGTACCGAGCGCGATTCCGCATGCATCCCGCGTACCTCTGCGGTGATTTTTAACCCGCGGCAGTCCTCGAAGTCGAAGAAGCAGCCCGCAGGAGGAGTCGCGCGGAGCGAAAACGAAAACGAGGACTCGAGCGCCGCGAAGGGTGGGGCGAAGTGGCGACCTTGGCGGGGCCACTGGCCCTAACTTCGCCACGTTATATTTACGATAGCAATCGCGTTTCGGGACCAGATAACTTAGCCCCCCTCTCGAATTCGGTGCTAATTCGCCCCGCTAACGGCTGCACCGCTGAGGAGCGACGAACCCGCGAGCGATCGTTTCACGAGCTCCGAGGAGGCCAGCTCTTCGACCAAATGCTTATGAAAAGTCGTTTGTCCGCGAGGGACGGAGACACAGTTACCGATGAGATTTTACCAGAGGATTAACGTAATGCGAGGCATAAAAAATAAATCGATTTCGTCGTTGCGAGGGGACGACGGAGACGATGGAGTTCAGTGACACCGCGACGCGTGTTTCGCTCCGAGACTGAAGCACCGGGCGAGTTTATCATAAGTAGCGCCTTTAATTGTTCGTTGGAGTCCGCTCGGACGAATCGCGAGATCACCGATAGCGATCCGGTTCAAACGGTAAAACCTACTTTTTTTTTTCGTATTTTTTGATTCCCCGCTGAGGGTACGACACTTCCAATTGATATAGTATATAGTATCGAAAAGAAGAATGTAAAGCTGGATCTGGAATCCAGAAGTTGACGAGGATTGACGTATCGTGGAAAAAAAAACAGTTCTTTGCTAGTATCTGATTCTGGAATAAATTAGAAGCGTCAGAGAAGTAGCTACAATGGACTATTGTAGGGTGACAATCAAGATTTTATTCAGCTGTTATTTGCATAGAGAAATGAGTGTAGCATTAAAAAAAAATTTTTTTTCATATCGATTTTCATGAATATAAATTACGCACGTAAATTATTTCAACGTCTTCAAATCATTGTGGATCAAATGTTACGACTTATATCTATGTACACAAATGTTTATACTAGTAATTCACCGTAAAATTCATATAAGTGGGATTCTACGGAAATAGACAAACAACTGAGGTATTAAAAATAAAAAAAAAAAATTTGAAAGCACACCTACGGGACAAGTTTTTCCCGGTTCCTTAGGTGTCCCTCA
>JAWWEN010000038.1:6181840-6196645 GCA_035582955.1 Sycophila texana
GACATTTTCGAGGTTATCGTAGCCATTTTTTCAAAATTTTGAAAATGTTCCAAGCGAATTAATGGGAACCAAGTGTAATGATAAGCCTTTCACTTATTCGATATGCGGAATACCTATCACGTAGAATAAGTGTATATTCACTTATTCGAAGTGAATTTCACTTATTCATATTAACTTATTTAAGTATAATCGCTAAATAGCTTCTAAATTTAATTCGTCCACTTATTGAGAAGAGGGAACGACTTACAACGTTGAAAGAGTGAACATTCACTCTTTTACATTGAATTTCACTCTTTCATAATTAGATAGATAGTTATAGTTAAGTAAAATCAATAAAATAGTTCAATAAAGTGATCTTTTGCAAAACCAATAACTGTCGCAGAACAAGGATGGCATAAGGTACGAAGGTGCGTGGCCGCCACCACTGCCGACTCATCCTCCGCACCACACGATTCCGCCCCTACCCACGCATCCACCGGGCTTCGGTGTCCCGGGTGCGTCTAGACCCCCGCAGACACCCGGCCTGCCTGTGACTACCCAACGACCCCTGACAACTTGGCCAACGAAGCGACCCGGTACCTACCCCGGCCAACAACCCAGCATCCCAACCCCCGCCCAGCCGATCCCGCCTGCGCAAACCGCCGCCTGCGGTGCCAAGAACTACGGCCAGCGACTCGACTACGAAAACAGCAAGATCGTCGGAGGTCAGACCACTCAGCAGGGTGAGTGGCCCTGGATCGCCGGTCTCTTCAACGCCGGCAGGCACATCTGCGGCGGTTCGCTCATCGACGATCGACACATCCTTACCGCTGCACACTGCGTCGCTCAGTAAGTTTATTTTAAATGCTTGACGTGTACGCGAGTTTTAGATTTGAACAAATAGTCTAATTCTTATTACTTTGTATTTGTTTATCCGATAAAAGAACGAACATGTAGCTTCTATTTGGTTGAATGACTTTTTTAAATGAATATGTAGATTACATAGGTCGAACGATTCTTTTTAGGATGAACTCTTGGGACGTTGCGCGTCTGACGGTGCGTCTGGGCGATTACGACATTAAGACACCGCACGAGGTCCGTCACATTGAGAAGAGAGTGAAGAGGGTGGTACGTCACCGAGGTTTCGACATGCGCACTCTGTACAACGACGTGGCTATTCTGACCCTCAATGAACCTGTAGAGTTCACAGAGACCATCAGGCCAGTTTGCTTGCCCTCCGGTTCGAATCTTTACGTCGGCAAACCGGCTACTGTCATCGGATGGGGTTCCCTTAGGGAGGGTAAGAGTGACGATTTTAAAATCATTAGCACAAGCGTAGATAAAGAATAGCATTGACTTGGTCGCGAGGTGAAGATTGAAATCGTAAACGTATTCATTTTGATGCAAATCATTTCGAAGTCAATCGGGAATCTATTGTAGAGTTTTCGCAGTTTAATTATGATATTGAACCTCTATTAAGGATACGTATAAAATTTTATTCTCTTAAATACGATGTATATACATATTTTTCATTCTATCATTCATTTAAAATTCAAGGTCTTAAACCAGTTACATTTTTTTTAGTTTTTGTAGAATTGTAAAAGCATGGCAAATGTGTTTTTTTTTAAACAGTAATTTAAGCATTCACAAATGATTTAACAACTCACTTGTCTTGTTTTATCCATTCGCTTACAAAATGTTAAATGCGCTAAAGAAGCTTTTCAAATTAATTTTTTGATTAAATTGATCAATATTAAAAATAAAATGATTGCTTTGACTTTTTAGGCGGTCCTGCACCAGGTAAGTTGCAGCAGGTTACGATTCCAATTTGGTCGAACGGTGTTTGTAGGCAGAAGTATGGAGGTGCTGCACCTGGAGGAATCGTAGAAAGCTTTCTCTGCGCGGGTGAGGCAGCCCGAGACTCTTGCTCCGTACGTATTCTTTACAGTATACAGTATAATATTAGGAAAATATTTACCTGGTACATTGCATTAAAATTTAAGCGCTTAAAAAGTGGTTCTTTCGTTAAAACAATTTTACACATTATTTATTTTTTTACAAGCCTATTAAATAGCATTATATATTACAATTTTTTTTCAAAATATTATTCACAATTCTTATGGTACAGTGTTAAAAATAAACTTTTATACTTAGAATAAGAAATCTTCTTTTAAAAATCAATAATTTGATGTCGAACTTTTAAATGTTTATATCAAGATGTAAAATTTTGATTATATCGCTTTCTATAGCTTTGAATCTTATGTAATTCAAGCAAGGTAAATATTTTCTGACAAACTTTACAAATAATAAATTAGTATAACAATCAATGCACGCTGACGAACTTATTTGCAATGTCGATTACAGGGCGATAGTGGCGGTCCTTTGATGGTGAACGAAGGCCGCTGGACCCAAGTCGGAATCGTCAGCTGGGGAATCGGTTGCGGCAAGGGTCAATACCCCGGCGTGTACACGCGTGTCACGCATTTCCTGCCCTGGATTTACAAGAATCTCAAGTAAATTACAATAGAAGATCTTCGCTCATTTTCCATTTCCTTTCCTTATTCGCTCTACCTTTCGCTTTGTCCTTACTCGACCCAACTATAAACTTGAGGTGTCTCCTTATCCCGAAGCAGGTATTAACGTACACGGAAAGGGAAACGACCTCATTGCTTTGGCTCGTAAGGATGCTGGATCTCGAATGCTTTGTATTTAATAATTAGATTTAGATGTGAACATTTTTTATACGTTTTAAGCTGCTACGAACAAATGACGGAATACAATTTTATATTTTCGATAAGAGTCTCTCACTTCGCAGGTACGAGAATTCATTATGTCTCTTATTTATTTGTTATTTTGGGTAGACAAGGTTTTTAAACGCGCCTTTCTTCACTTTAGTACCTCTCGGTACAATTAGACGCGCCAACTCACAAAGGTGCAAGTTGTTTTCCAATATCACTCCTGATCCACATTGCAATAATTTCATTACTTCCCTCATCACGATCCATTTTATAAAAAAAATGTTTAACTATAAGTCTTAAAAAACAGCCTTTCGTATTAAAATTATACGTCCGCTCGTATATAGAATAAAAGTTAGCTTTAAAATAATATAATAGCATAAAACAGCATCTAAAATTCCTTCGGATAAATAAAACTGACTATCCAACAAATCAATGGTCATGTATCGCAGCTACTGACGTTTAGGTGTTGTAAAATATTGCGTGCTGAAAAAAAAACAAGAAAACGTGTCGCATTAATTGCACGTACTCGTAGTAGTATTAATTTGTAAATTACTCTAAATTCGATCCTTTTATATATTGTCATTATTTTATGTACTTCTTTTTATAAATAAAACATTTATCTAAAAGAATTATGCAGACTGGAATCACAGGAAAAATCATACCTTGAAAATAACACGTATCGTAATTATCGTCAGGTTGTGGAATAAAAGGTGGAATAGCTTTCTGCGGTTCGTCCCACGGAAAGTCTTTGAACATCTCCATCTTGCGCACTTCTTTGGCCGTCGGTCTTACGTTTTGATCAAGCGTCAATAAGGCGTCTACGGCACTAACGGTATTCGCTGATAAAATTTCCTCACCCTCTGGCCAGGGCACATCTCTAGCAAGGATATTAGCGAAGACGGCTTGAGGCGTTTCATCATTGAAAGGCGGTACTCCAGTGCAGAATTCAAATAAGCAAACGCCTAGTGCCCACCAATCCACTGCTGGGCCGTGTCCTAGACAGATAGACATATCATTTATTGCAATGCAAAAACTCACAAAAATCTTTTCAAGAAATTTATACTTTTACCAGTGTGATATTTAATTATAAGTATTTTAATTAAAGTAATATTTAATAGTATTTAAAACATGCCAACCTTGTCGAAGAAGTAATTCAGGAGCTAGATAATCGGGAGTACCAAGAATCCTGTCATCCGAACGATTCATTCCTCCTTGAGTCCCTCGTCTCACAGATTTAGGAGTTCTGTAGGGTGTGTAGCTGTTACCCGACGTGGCAGGGGTTTTGATAGGTGAGATACCTTGAGGAGAACGATCCTGTTCTTGGAGCTCGCTATTACTTAAATCTTCGTTGGTGACAGAGGTTGGCGGCAAATCGAACCTCGTCGCTTTAAGCAGCGGTTGCTTTTCCTCCTCTTTTTTAAAATGTTCTTCATTCTTACGCACTCGCAGCTTTGTAGTGGAAACGGGCGTACTAAAAGCTACTCTTACAGAGCCGCTACCCGACTCGGTCTTGATCGCACCATCAGTTTCTTTTACCGTTCGACTGAAATTCGTCGCGATTGACGGTGAACTCTGGCATGCAAACATTTGACCTCGGTTCTTGCGTTTCGGCGTGAGATCGCCGTCGAGACCCATCAAACAGATTTCTCTCGTCAGACCTGTGCTTTGCATTGCTTGATTCGATCTCTTCCTCTTAGTGCCACGTGCTATAGGATTCCTGCATGAGCTTACTGGACTCGTATTGTGCGTCAAAGGGTGGTGAGAGTGATCTGCCTCCAAGGTGGACTCATCTTCCGTGTCAGCATTATTATTGTTTGTCTCCGCTGTAGAGGAGAGTTGCGACGATGCTGAGTTGCTCGACGTCTCGCAGGTATGATAGCTGCTGGCCGACGAACTCTCGCCGGAGAAGACCGACACTTTAATGTCCTCTGCCGAATGAAACGGAGTTACGCCGGACACGCGGGAATAGTCACCGGAGTGCGCACCTGAAGAATGGGAGGCATTACTATAATTATGTTTGGCACGCATCTTTAGTTCAGGTAACAAATCCGTGGCCGGATTACTTTGGTCGCTGGAGTTGAGACAATTCGAATCACTGCTAATAGTTGTTTTGAGGACAGAATCGAAGGTCAAGTGTGATGTTAACGAGAGCAATTGACCAGGTGTTCGTGTGCACAGACTTGGCGTGCAGTTTACCAAGTCTGAAATTTCCAGATCTCGATGCATGGTGGATATCTTGCTCAGACCAAAGTCTGTTAACTTGACGTGACCTTCTCTAGAAATAAGCATGTTATCTGGCTTCAGATCACGATGAACTATACCGTGAGAATGGAGATACTCCAATGCTAAAGTTACTTCGGCTGTGTAAAAGGCAGCCATTGCATCATCCATGTAGCCATACATTCCTAATAAACTCTTTAAATCACCACCAACCATATATTCCATGACTAAGTAAACACTAGTGACTGATTGTAAAGAATAAAAAAGCTGTACACAGTAAGGACTCCTAACGAGGGCCAAAGCATTCCTTTCTATCACCACTTGTGTCGCCATGTTTTTGTTTATCATATCATTTTTCTTCATAACTTTTATAGCATAAATCTGATCTGGATTGGTCTTTTTGTAACCTAGGAAAACCTTACCAAAGGCTCCTCTACTAATAGGTTTAACAATTTTGAAATCTTGAATCTCCGGCACCTAAACAAAATTTATTTGTAGTTTCTGTTCGACGCTATAATTTTGAAAAAATCTTTAAAAACTATGTATAACTAAGCAAAATGGAAATGAAGATACTATACCTTAGCTGTTCGATTAACAATCTTGGAGATGGTGTTGAATATGGAATTGTCGATGTGCTTGAGCTCCACAGCGGACTGCTGAGGAGTGGTGACTCCGTTGCATATATTCTGCTCGGGATCACTCTCAGAGACGTCGTTCATGTTGACGGTGGAATTAAGGCTGTCCTTTATGTGGCCGCTAGCCTCAGAAATCACGGAGCCCGGCATGTCGAGCAGCCCAGCGTCTGTCCGCTGTAGATCCGCACCGAGACCGCTGTCCGCCTCTTCTACCCGGTTCAGCTTCATCTAGCAGTCTACGCACAGCTGTGCAACTCGCAAACGTGTCATGACCCGCCGGCCGATGTTTTGGGGGGCTCTTTTTTTTAAAAGGACGGTTAACGCCGGGACAGCGCAGAGCGCGTGACAAGAACAATCCCTCCTTTTCTTTTTGAACGCGGCTAAAAAGCGCTGCGATCGCGTAGTCCGTTACATATGCAGCTACGCTCCGAACGCCGATATTCCCGTGTTTTTGAGCCAACTTCAGGCTCCGGGAGCCGACAGGTGGTCCAAGCAAGCGTCTATATTCGTTGGCGCGGCCCACGAGACGCCTGCATAACAAACTCGTATGCGCCTCCACAAAATCCTGGCGTTGATGTGAAACGGAGTCACGGATGCAGTGAATCTTACGATTCATAGGATGTGAGAAACAGCTGCTTCGGAACTACGGACTTGAATGTGTAAGTATATACCCATTATCATTACATTACAACTTTACAAGTGAGAGTAAAATAGTAAATTGGGAAAACCGCCAAAATCCGAGACTCGCAGTGACGCGCCTGTAGGGGCCGGCACTGCAGGTGGTCCTGTTTTGTAGTTTCGGCGGTTTTAAATTCGTCTCTTCTGAATTTCGGAGAGAAGACGCGATTTTTCTCTAAGTCGTAGTTTTCAGATATAATCATGACGAGCGTTTGATTATTGCAACGTTACCTTTCATTTTTCTAGATTTAGATAAGTAAAGTTCTCCACACTCTTTAATCAAGTGATACTTGTGTATTGCTTTTATTTACGAAAAAGTTTGAAGGATAACCTCAAACATGTCGAAAGCGGCGAAAAAGGCACCCCGGAAAAAAGGAGCAAATGGGTATAAAATGCCGGATCCCATCCCGAAGGGTGAAATTCTAACAGATATGAAGAAACAAAAGTGGATAATCAGTACTTCGATTGGAGTGGGCGGATTTGGAGAAATATATGCAGGTAGTTTAACAAAATGTGAAATTTGCATTTTATTTTGCTTTCGTGAAAGGTTTTTTTAAAATATTATTTACCAATTGATATTGTGATTGATTATATTGCATTTTGTTTTAGCGGCTCAGTACAAAGATAAAACACCATCTGAATACCCTGCAGTCATTAAAATTGTAGATGATTTTTTTATTCTTTTTAATAAGTATACCTTCTATGTACTACTTTAATAACTAAATTATTAATTTTTAGGAACCACATGGAAACGGACCATTATTTGTTGAAATGCACTTTTATATGCGTAATGCTAAACCTACAGATAGTAAGCAATAGACTAGTTTAGATTATTTTAATCTTTAATTTGTTGAGATCTGTTGAAGATCATTTAAATTAATTCAATTATTTATTACAGTTGCTGATTGGAAAAAGGAAAATAAACTCAGTTTCATTGGAATGCCACCATTTCTCGGATCTGGTAGTCATGAATGCAATGGTACAAAGTATCGTTTTATTGTGATGGAAAGATATGGTACAGATTTATGGAAATTGTTTTTGGAAAATGAAAGGAGGTTCCCAGAACATACAGTGTACAAAGTTGCTTGGCAAATTGTAATATTTTTTATCTTTACAACAATTTATACTAAACAAATAACAAAAAAACCATTTCTACATTTATTTTGAATGCAAATTTTTTCAGATTAATGTGCTAGAGTATATTCACAGCAAAACGTATGTACATGCCGATATTAAGGGTGCAAATTTGTTGTTAAATTTGAAATCGCCAAATCAAGTTTATTTAGTAGACTTTGGTTTAGCATCCCACTATACTACAAAAGATGACTATAAGTTAGATCCCAAAAAAGCTCATAATGGTACAATAGAATACACCAGCAGAGACGCACACATGGGAGGTAAACATTATTTAATTCTTTCAGGAAAACAATCTTCTCTTTTGTAATTCAAAATACTATTGATTAATAATTTAAATTTCTCTTTTATTTTAGTGCCAACTATGAGAGGGGATTTTGAAATTTTAATTTATAATATGATCCAATGGTTGTGTGGTGCTTTACCATGGGAAACTAATTTGAAAGATCCTAGTTTTGTTCAAACACAAAAAGAAAATGCTTTTATTGATATCCCAAAGTTCCTCAAAAAGTGCTTTAATACATCTGCAATTCCAGCACCTGTTAGTCAATTTATGACATTACTAGCTTCTTTAAAGTTTAATGAAACGCCTAGTTACAACAAATTTAGAGATATACTTGTGAAAGGCTTGAAAAATCTTGGGCACACAACTACTGGTAATTTAGACTTCTCAGAAAAATCTACATCTAAATCAGTAAAAACAACAAAAAAGACGATCTCTAGTACAGTTGAAGAAAGTAGTCCTGCTAAGAAGTCAAGAGCCACACTTAAAACTAAAAGTCCAAAAACTACACCTGTAGTTAAAACCCCAAAAGGTAAACGTGCAGTACCAGTGCTATCTGAATCTTTAACACCAGAAGCAAATAGTTCAAAAACTACACCTGTAATTAAGAGCCCAAGAAGTAAACGTACATCTCAAGTTCTAAATGACTCCCTTAACAGCAGCTTTGATTCAATAGTTTTGGATGAAAGGTGCATGAGTGGTAAAGACATGAGAAAGCAGTTATTGGCAAATATCGACGGAGATGCTGAATACATAGTTCAAATTAAAAAAAGGAAAACCAGAATGAACTCAAATAGTACACCAAACCGTACACCATCAAAATCACCTCCTAAACGAGGTCGAAAAAAAGTGCAAAAACTAGATTCCACTCTATCTGATTCAGAAGTCGAGGTAAATTATTTTATTTCTATTAATTTTAAATAAATCATAAACGGTATAGATACTGCATTGAAATAATTCTTGTAGATAATATCAAGAGGTACAAGGTCACGTCCAGGATCTAAATCAGTCCCAAATAACAAGAAAACCATCAAACGAATATCAGATAAGCTTAAATATGATAGTGATAAAGATATGTTTGAAAGCAGTGTTGATGATTAAAATTTTCTCCTTAAATCGAAAAAGTTAAATAAATAATTATTTTTTGTCTTAATAGTTCTTGCAAGCAAATTTTAGCAAGAAAGTAGAAAATTTGTAAAGGTTTCTATAAAAAAATTAAAGATAATTTGTTAGGATTGTTAATGACTGTTGAACAGTATTGAATCAACTTTAGATTTAATAATAACACTATTTTGTAATAAACGTTTTTAATGATATAGTTCAATAAGCTTTTTTAGAAGAAAATAAGCTTTAATTACTTAATACATTGATTTTCAATAAATATATTACATTCTTTGTATTTTGTATATCTTGAAGATATAGTTACACTTATTTGAACGCATTATTTATAGCAACTTTTTACAAGTGTTTTTCAATAAATTGCTTATCATTGAAAACAATAATTTAAAAAAGAAATCACAATTATTTTTTTAATTTCGTAATTTGTGGAGCACTAATCTTTACCTTACCAGGAATATTTCTTGCAATAGTTTCATCTTTAACTGATTTTAAAAGATCTTTTTCTCTAGTAGTTATAGATTTATCTTTAAGGAAGACAGCTACTGCAGTCTTAGCTGCTTTGCCTCGTTTGCCGGTTCCAGGAGTTAGTTTTACTTTGAATCTGGAAAATGTAAATACAATATGAAAATAAATGTTGATTAAAATGATATACATTAAATTTATAAAAAATACTTACTTATAATTTTGTAAAGTACCATAAGGAGCAATAACAGGTACAGCAAACAGTAATTCATCTTCTGGAAGTGGTTTCCCAGTCAATTGATCTAGCATGTCAATTTCAGGTGCTGGTCCAACATCCTCATCATCTACATTTTCTGGAATTTGGTTATTTTGCTGCATTGGATTTATTTTCGGTGGTAGACCTTTTTTCTTGCCTTGCTGCTTTGGACCTGATGGATCTTTATTCTTACTTTTTCGTTTGTCTTCTTTTGCTGCACCAGCAGACTAGACATGATACATTTAGAATAAAAATTTATTTATTTGTATATAAATGGGCGTATGCCCTTTTTACAAAAATAAAAAAAGAAATACTTTACAATTTTATTAAATTAGTAATTATATTTAATTAGAAAACTTAAATGATAATCCTACCTGCAATACTGTCATTAATAATTTTCTATCTTCTTCATCTTGATCTTTATATTTTTCTTTAATCTTTTTCAGTTTTCCTCTTTGTCCTCTCTTCAGACCTTGTTGATTTTGTTTTATTTGGGTATTTGAGTCATCAAACTGTCCTTTCTTAGGAGGCATCTTATTTTCTGCATTTTTAGAAATATTTTTATTCTCTATATTTTTCAATTCAACAGGCTTATCGTCGCCTAAATATATTACTGTGTTGCTATCTGGTTGTATTTTTGTGATTGATTTTGAATTATCTACAGAAAGCTTAACTCTAAAACATTTTTACCTATTAGATTTTTTTTCATAAAACAATATTCGGTTTAGATTTTTTGAACTTACTTTGGCCCCGATAGATCTAATTTAATTTGAGTATCAGGAAAGAGAGACTTTTCTTCACTATCATCATCACTACTATTTACATCGGCTTGGGCAGTCTCATCTTTAACGTTTACCGTTGTTTCTTCGTTAATAGTTTGTAAATGTTCGCTACCTTGTTTATTTTCCTCTACTAAATGGTATTGTTTATTAATATTAATTTTTAATTATCAAGAAGTTGCAACTTTTTTAAATGAAAACATAAATACCTTCATCATCTCCATCTTCTATCTCTATTTCATTGTAAGATTCAGCAAGATGATCATTGTCATCTCCTTCTTCTATAGTTCTAACTCTTCTTTCACCCTTATGCCTTTCAATGGAACTGTCTTCCAGTCGAAATAGAAAGGCTAAACCCATAATTAACTGACATGGAGGCAAATAATTTTTTTTACCTCGAATCATAAATGAACCAGTTGTAAGATATTCTCCAGTAGGAGCAGTCTTTGATACTTGATCACTATTTACCCAGTATGCACCAGTTACGACTTTTGCTTCCCAGGCAATACTGTTTTTTTTTTATTTTTAAAAACATTTTAATTATTAAATTTAAAGAAAAAATGTAAAAATTATAATTGAAATGTACCTGTATGCTACTGCCATAGTGCCAGCTTCAGCTAAAGATTTTGGTGGAACAGGTCCTCCATCTGGATTTTTAACTACAACTGAACTAGCACCACTTAAATCTGCGTGAACATAAATATCACCACTTCTTAGATATCTTTTTACAATTAATTCGTTTTGCTGTTGATCTCTTCCACCAATAACTATAAAAATTTGATTGATTAGTATTGTTTTTTTGTTGTTTTAAATTCTTAATAGAAAAAAAATTACCTAAGTAGTTTTCAGATGTAATGAACCAGTAAAATTTTTCAAACCAATACACTTTCCTAGCTTTGTTAATAGTATGTATGGCTTGTACTTCTTTCAATGTTTGTTTCGTTTTTCTTTCTGCTGATTTTAAGGCTTTTCCTTGCGATTCAATTGTCTTTTGCTGTTTCTTGGCAGCTGAACGTTTTTGGTCATAATATCTTCTTGCATTACCAAATGCTGAGTGAGCTAAGTCAATGTCTATAGTCATGGGTTTTAATTCCAGTTCATCTTCATCACTATCTTCATAGGGATCACTGAGTATTAAAGAAATATGATTGCTTTCTAATTTTAGTTGTTTAATGGCTGATGCTACAGGATCCCCTCTTGCTTGAGCTTCCTTTACAAGAGTTTGTATATCTTGCCAAGGCATTTGATTTGCTAAAGCACTTTGTACGGCCAAAATAGCATTATCAACTAATTCCTGATTTCTTGTAATCAATTCAGCCTTCTGCTTATCTGCTTCTTGAGTTTTTTCTAAAGATACCAATCTCTGATCATGGTCTTTCTTGACATTTTCCAGTTTTTTTACAACTTCACGTTCTTGCTGCAAAAACTTTAAGTCTATTTTTTGCCCTTCCATGGTTGAAAAGTATTCGTCCACTGCTTTATCAAATGTTTCATACTCTTTATATGGCTGATTTTTAAATTGTTCAAATAAAAGTGGATGAAACTCAATATTGGCATAAATGAATTCATCTTCGCCATTTTTTATTGGCTTAGCTTCTTTCTTTTGTATAACAAATCCTTTTGAAATATTCATTTTAGCATTTTCTAACAAGTTTTCTGCATTTTTCAATGCAGTGTTTAATTTATCTATATCTTTTACAGGATCAAATTCTTTTCCTAATTTACAGCCAAATTGAAAACCTACTTCCATTAGAACATGATCAATAACTGCTGCACCAACTTCTAAATGAGGATTTAAAATTTTTTTCAAACTGTCTCCCTGTTTTGCTTTCTTTATAATTTCTCGAAGTTCTTCTAGAGTAGGAATTATTTTTGTATGAGCTCTAAACACTGGATATTTTTCTTTTACAGCTAATCTGCTCAATAAACATAAAGTTATCATTAATATTTTATTTACTTATATTTCGAATGTTTCAACCTACCTTATTTTATCCCCTTCTGTGTGAGGCCTTAAAATATTAAGAATCGTCATTTCACAATCAGTAAGAACAATATTGCCTCTGTCATACAATTCTAATACAATGTGATAAGCTGCTTCACCACTTCCAAATTGAAAATCTACAATACGATCAACTCCTATTTGTTTTAAACTTTCCAGCCTTTTATTTTTGAGATGCTTTCTCATCTAAAAATAAAACATTATTTTAAATGAATAAGGATCTCATAAATTTTTACAATACTTAAATATATTTCATTATTACTTTCATAGAAAATCCTGAAGGAGCTACATTTTTTGGCCATTCAAAGGCAGTTGTATGTACTCTATTACCCGACTCCAGTAATAATATGCATTTTTCCTCACTGCGTTGAAATCTAATTAGATAAGTTTTATGATCTATGTCATAAACTTGATTTACTCGCATCCCAATGAGCCTGTAAAAATTTAATTTCATTAAATTAGCAGAATCAAAACAAACTTACTGTCTTAACCTTAGTTTTAGTGACAATCTGGTCAAAATTTAATGCTTAAACGATAATTACTTTTGCAACTCAGTGATGGAGCATACCAAATCATAGGTATTGAATCGTGTCTTCATTTTCGTATTTAATTATTAACTTTCTTCCATGAGTATTTTATTTTTATATTGCTTTAAAAAATTTCAGCCTGTTTATGTTCGACGAGACACGCGTATTTGCACACGTGACGCCCCCACTTCTACTTTTTATTCAGCTGTTTCCTAACTATTCTTTTTTCATTCAGCACTTAATAAGCAAGGTTACTGTTCACTGTTAAGTGAAAATAAGGCAACTAAAATTCTTGAATCTTGACTGAGCTTTATAACCTTTTCATTATAGTAAAACAATGTTTTTATATAGGAGAAAGTTTCATCATTATTAGAAAGTAACATAAAATTATATTAGTAATAAAATAAACAATAAAACATAGATTTACAAAAAGTTTTAATTTATTCTCTTTAAAGATAATAAAATTTAATGCTTGTAAAAGTTGTAAGGATAATTGTTAAATATAAAGTAACAATTTGAAGATTTTTAAATTTTTTTATTCAATAAAATTGAAAATGAAATATAGAAATGCAAAGCATTTAACGGTAGGATTTTTGGTAGCGTGCACGTGCTCCTGGACCACCAAATTTCTTTGGCTCGCACCTCCTAGGATCGGCAACCAAAAGTGTCCTATCATACTGAATGAGGATGTCTTTAATTTCCTTCTTGCTGGCCTCATCAACATCTGAAAAATAAAATTGCAAATTAATTATCTTTTTAAAAAAGAATATAAACAAGAGTATAAGAGTTTAAATAAACAGTTATAAATTAAATGTATGAATTGCATTAAATATTCTTTAAATGATCATTATACACCAAACCTAATTATTATTTTTGTTAATATTGAAATTACTTACATTTCTGGTAGTAAGCTACCAAAGCCTTTGAAATGGCTTGTCTGATGGCGTAGATCTGGGCTACATGACCACCACCGTTTACTCTGACTCTGATGTCAACTTCTGAGAACTTTTCCTGTAATAATAAAAATAAGTTTATGCAGTAATCATTTCCAATACAATTTATTCAATTAATTAGAATAAATAACAAAATCAGTCCCAAGTTTCTAATCAATAACAATCATGTTCGGAATAAGTGAAATCATCACATAGAAATATTACGATTAAAAGGAGCAGTTAAGTTAACAATTAGAACAAATAAATTGATTAAATAACAAAACGCACCTTTCCAAGAAGCAGAATTGGTTCCTGAAGTTTGTATTGGAGAACTCGAGGTTCAACCAGCTCCAAAGGACGACCATTTACTCGCAGAGTTCCACGGCCTCTTTTGCAATAAGCGACCGCCGTGGCGCTTTTCTGCAAAAATACAATATTTTGAATAAATAACCAGCATTATTACAAGAAGTAACGATTTAATTAATCTAGTTCCGGCATGTAAACGCATGGACACACTCACGCGAAATCATAACCTCTAAAGATCCAAATATTAATTTACCTTGCGTCCGAAGACTTGGACAGAGTGGATCTGCTGCTTTGGCTTGCTTGTCTAAAGAAAGAATAAAAAATGATTAGAATAAATTTTTTTAATGAAAATTCGAGTTTTTTAAATTGATTTTATGAGAAAGAAAAACACGCCTTCTGCATCTTGGTAGAGCACGTCGTGGAAAGGAAGTCAACGAAGCGCTAGAAACGCGAAAGGCGGAAACTACGGAAGCCTGTACAGCTCAACTGCTCAAGTAGTGTGGCGGCGCTGGTGTAGTCTCACACTCCACATGTGCAAGTAGTCAAGTACTCACTTGTGAAAAGTGAGCTGGTTTCCGATAATTTTCCAATCAAAGTAAGTACAAGTGGTATTTGAAATTGTTTTCATTATACATATAATTGTTTTCTTTTATTATGTTAACTTTTGTGATAAATAAAAAAAAGTGTCTAGGGACACGAAAATAGCGTACGCGAAGTCAGTATCGCGTACGCGACACGCATTTCGTGTACGCGAAATG
>JAWWEN010000038.1:6196745-6219556 GCA_035582955.1 Sycophila texana
ATACGAAGGCGCGGACCATTTCGCGTACGCGAAACACTGTTCGCGTACGCTATTTTCGTGTCCCTAGACCGACCCTTATTTTTATCGTGTTTAAGCATTTCATTTTATTCTTTTTCATTTCAGATTTCGATTACGTCACAGTAGAGAAGTGTGATTTAATTTTCTACATTTTAAAGATTTTCTCCTAACCTATATTTTAATAATAATATTATTCTTATCAATTAATGATCAACAATAACAATAATCATCAACAATGAATGAGAATAACGAAGATTCGGCAATTTACTTCAATAGCTATGAGGATTTGGATGTAAACTAAAAATATTTTCTTTGGTAATTTAGTCACAAATAAATTAATTGTAAATATACTTTCAGGTTCATCATTTAATGTTAAGTGACAGTCCCAGGACACTTGCTTATAAAAATGCAATATTTAATTCAAAAGACAAATTTTTGGACAAGATAGTTATGGATGTGGGAGCTGGAACAGGTAAAAAAAAACTAGTAAAAAATTTGAAATAAGAAATGATTTAACAATGACTTTATTTATTAGGTATATTATCTATTTTTTGTGCTCAGGCAGGAGCTAAAAAAGTGTATGCAGTAGAAGCTAGTAATTTAGCAACAATTATTCCTCAAATTGCAGAGGATAATAATGTTAAAGAAAAAATACAAGTAGTCCATAAAAAAGTTGAAGATTTAAATAAAAATGATGTTGAAGAAATAGATATCATTGTATCTGAATGGATGGGTTTTTATTTACTTCATGAAGGAATGTTGGATTCTGTTATTTATGCAAGAGATAATTTTTTAAAAGATGATGGTTTAATGTTCCCATCTGTAGCTAAAGTCTATGCTGCTCCATGTCAACTTCCAAGTTTTCATGATTTCTGGGATGATGTCTTTGGAGTAAATATGAAGTAAAAAATTTTTCTGTTGAAAAATTATTAATAAATAATAACTAAGTATAACATTAATAAACATTAACATTTTGCAGATTTATTGCAAGACATTATCGATCATCAAAATCCTCAAAACCGGAAATATCAGTGGTGCCAAAAGAAGACATTATAGCTGAAGGTAAGCTTTTAATTTGGCTTGATTTAACTACTGTATCTGTAGAAGAATTAGATGGTTTGGGTGGAGAAAAAACTGTTATCATTTGTTCAAAAAATGGAAAATATCAAGGTTTGTGTATTTGGTTTGATGTTGACTTTCCTGATGGTTCAATATTATCAACATCTCCTATAGAAAAGTCAACACATTGGAAACAGACAGTTATAGTTTTACCAGATTCAATTGATGTAAATGAGAAAGAACCTGTTGCTTTCGAATTAAGACTTCACAGAAACCTTGAAAATTCAAGAAGGTATAATGTTGCGTTTACTATGCTAGATGCCTCAGAAGTTGAGCACGATATTCCTTGTGATTGTTATATGACTAAATGTATAATTACCAAAACATACATTGAGAACCAAAGTTCAGAAATCAATGACGTAGAAAAATAAATTTTTAATATACATATATTTTTATAATTTTTATAAAAATTAATAAATGTACATATTTACTGTTAACTATTTACTTGTTTTCTGTAACTTGAACATTATTCCTTCTACTA
This sequence comes from Sycophila texana, assembly GCA_035582955.1. Classification (NCBI taxonomy): domain Eukaryota; kingdom Metazoa; phylum Arthropoda; class Insecta; order Hymenoptera; family Eurytomidae; genus Sycophila; species Sycophila texana. The sequence continues at coordinate 6,198,364 of JAWWEN010000038.1, forward strand.
TTGCTTTCTTGCCAACTTCAGTCACAGATAAATTAGACATATGGCTCTAAAGAATTCAAAGAAAAAGTTTTTAATATAAATATTGTGATAGTTTTTAATATAATGCTGTGATATCTCGAGTATGTTAAAATTGCATTATCATACCTTTGCTGATTTTTGTTTTGAATTCATGTAGGCTATAATCATACTATTAGTTGAATGACTCCAAAGGAAATCACCACAGTCATCGTCAATTGAGTATCTGATTGCAATAACACCTCCAAGTTTTTCTGTGAGGCCATCTAGAAACCTAGAATCTTTAACACTAGTTTTATTTATTATGTAAATTTCTAAATTAATTAATTAATTTAATTTCTCACTTATAAAATCAGACTGCATTGAATTGTGCAAACTCGTAGTAGGGCAATCTGTATCTATAATAGATTCTGCTACTGTTCGGGCTAAAGTAGTTCTAACAAGATGTTCTCCACATCCAGAGGTACTTGAACCGACTGAAACATTTCCTTTACTTGCCCAGGTACCACATCCCCAAATACCAGCCTGCAAAAAATATAATTAATATTTTAAATTATGTTTAAAAACAATTTTTTTTTACAATTTATTTTGTAATGTTACCTGACCAACTCTTCCTGGATATTTTAAGATAATTCCTCCACTTGAACAGGCAGATGCTACATTACCAAACTCATCTATGCAAACTGCTCCTACAGTGTCCATTCGTTTTTTCAAAATCTAAAATATATTTTCAAGTAAGAACTATGTTTTGAGTATAATCTTTTATAAATTATGAATACTTTACAATACTTTACATGTTCTTTTTCAATGCTGTCATTTTCTACTTTTCTCTTGTAATGTTTGTAAATTTTTTCTGCTTTCACTAAAATAGATTTACAGTTTGATTATTTGATAAATAAATCGTAGAATATTAATTAAATAGTAATTAACAAGTAATTTAAAGTACCCGATATTAAATTTTCTGGAGGTACTGTTTGACACCCTTTTTCAGAGGCCCATGTAAGAACTCCTGGACCTACTAAAAAACTGAAAAAAATATGATGTTTTAAAATAACTAAAATAAAAAAAAAATAATTAAAAAAGTGTTTACCTAGGAGGAACTCTACCATGTCCAATATCAACTGACTGATATTGACATAATCGTTTAGCTACTTCAATAGGATTTTTGACACCACTGGCAGCTCCAATTGCTCCAAAGTGCAAATTTGATCCTTCCATTACACTGGCATCACATTCAACATTTCCATCATAAGTTAAATTTGATCCATATCCAGCATTTGTCAATGGAGAATCTTCCAACACCACAACAGCAGCAACTGCTGCTTCGAGTACATTATTAGTCAGCTTTAAAGACTGAATTCCCTAAAAAGAAAATTAGAATTCAATTATGTATATACATATTTATTGATTAATTTCTAATTACCTTCTCAGAAGCTTCTTTACTTAATTTTTGATACTTTTCCTTTAAAGTATTTGAGTGCTGACCTGCCCCTTTAAAAAAATATTTTTATATAAGTAAAATAAATATTTCATTGATGAAATTCTTATCTTTTTGCAATAAGCATTTTTATTTTTACTTACCTACGTGAACTGCAATAAAACCTTTAATTGTTTCACTCATTGCGGTCGTTATTGAAGATGTATATATTTTTTTAAAAATTCACTATTTAAGCCTGAAAAAACAATTTTTTTTAAAGAATCGGAGCAATCGGAGCAGTTTATGTTTACATCTGAAGACCGTGAAGGTGCGTAATTTTGCTCTTAAAATAAATCGAAATCGAAACAATGATCATCGAGAGATCGTTACAAGCAGACGACTTCAAGATAGTCCGCGTTGTTTAGTATATGCTGCACAAACGCAATGTGCCGCTGTCCGACGAAATTAACCATACTGTTTAATTTTTACTAAAATTAAATCTAGCAGTTATTATTTACGCCTAAGTTCAATTCAAAAGAGGAAAGATGAATCCTATGACGTAAGACAAATAATTTGAAAATTAATTTGTGAAAATTTATCTGAAAAACTAATTTTGAGCAATGCAGTATAACTTCGTTTTGATTTTTAACAGAAATGTGAAGAATATTGCCAAATTAACGCAACAAGAATTGGGATCTAATAAAAAATCATCTTGGCATGATGACTATAAAGATAGTGCGTGGATTTTTGTAGGAGGATTACCTTTCGATCTGACTGAAGGCGATGTTATTGCTGTGTTCTCCCAGTATGTGTAAAACGTTAATATTTTAAATGTTTTGTTAAATATTTTTCAGTCTTTCCGTAATAATTTAAATTGATTTTAGGTACGGTGAAATTGTGAATATTAATTTAGTTAGAGACAAAGATACAGGAAAACAAAAAGGTTACGGTTTTTTGTGCTATGAAGATCAACGCAGTACTATACTTGCTGTGGATAATTTAAATGGAATTAAGGTATTGCGTGCAACATCTTTCTTTACAAGTTAAAATAATTAAAATAAAAAAGTCAATTCATGCAAAGCTTTTTCATAATTAGATTTTAGGTAGGACAATTCGGGTAGATCATGTCAAAGATTATAAACCACCTAAGAATTCAAAACATGTTGATGAAGATACTAAAAAATTAAGAATGGAAGGATGTGCTCCAAAAATGAAATGATATAAAAAAATATTAATTGAAATGAACTTGTAAAATAATTTAATCTAAAATAATGTAAGGTGTCAACATATCGGTATTTTATTATTTAAAAATTTGTAAATAAACATTCATACTTATAATTTTTACACTAACAGATAAAAGGATTAAAAATATAACATGCTTAATAAAAATTGTGCGTATTTGAATTCTACATGTTGGGCCAAAAAACTTGAATGCAACATATGTAAGGGATTTTTAAGTACAAAAATGCAAGCAGATTATGATTTTTAATTCATGCTTTGGTAAAGGTGAATGAAAGTGTCCCTCACACTGTTTATAATTGCAAAAGTTGTTGGTCCCAATGACAGTCATATTTTACATTTAAAATTAAATTTTTTTTTTTTAGTTAATGATATATATTTGGATTAATTTGGTTGTTTTTTTTTCACAACATTCGGGAGGCTGACTTTGCCTTTGGTAAAAAAATACATTCATGAATCCAGAAATTATGCTCGGGAACGGTATCAAGATGAACCAAATTCATTCATCCACTTTTCGTATTTTTCGAGATCTTCTTGCGACACACTTTTGTTGCATCTTTCAACGGCTTCATCAAAATCTGCTGCCGATACTGGTAAATCTAGTTCTTCCTTTGGCAACTGTCTTATCTGATCTGGCCTTAAACCAGCGATTTTTCTTCGCATGGACATCATGGAAGCATCTCTGCAATTATAAATTTGGTTTAATATGATGCAATATAAAATAATAAAACAGGACTGCAGTTAGAATTTCATTAAAATACCTGCACACATTCGTTATATCCGCTCCAGAGTAACCTTCCAATTTTTCAGCTATGTCACTTAAATTAACTGAATCATCTACTTTAACTTCTCGGAGATTAATTTTTAACAAAGCTTCTCTTCCTTCACCTATAATGCGATTTAAAAGATTTGTATATAATTATATTTTTGTAAATCATAATTTTATTAGAGGGACAGTATATCAAAAAATACTCACGATTGGGTAAAGGTATGTATATTCGTTTTTCTAATCGTCTTCTTAAGGCTTCATCAATATCCCACGGGAAATTTGTGGCAGCTAATACCATAACTATTTTACTAGGATCTTCATTGTTTGAACTTATTCCGTCCATTTGAACAAGAAGTTCTGACTTTACTCGTCTAGACGCTTCGTGCTCGGATTCTGAACCTCGCCTGGAGCACAGTGAATCTATTTCATCTATAAATATGGTACTAGGCGCATAAAACCTTGCCTGTAAAAAAGAACAAATTAGAAATAAAACAACACATATTAAAATTAGAAAATTTTAAAAATAATTAACCATTTCGAATAATATTCGAACAAGTTTTTCTGATTCTCCTCGATATTTCGATGTTAATGTGGAAGAAGATACATTAAAAAAAGTTGTGCTACACTCTGTTGCAACTGCTTTAGCAAGCATAGTTTTCCCTGTACCAGGTGGTCCTACCATAAGGACTCCTTTCCAAGGCCTACGAATACCCTACAAAATAATAAGCATGTATTTAATTTTTTTGTTTTGACTTTCATTTCATTGTGCATATATTAAATATACAAAATTTTTACTTTAAAAAAGTCTGGCATTAATGTTGGCAGTACAACAACTTCTTCCAATAGCCTTTTAGCATCGTGCAAATCAGCTATGTCATCCCAATGTATATCAATGTTTTTCTGTACAATATCTCTTTCTAAAAATTGAATTAAAAATATTTTAGAATACTGTATGAATGTAAAAATAATTTTGAAGAAATGATTTAGAATTGTTTGCATACCTAGTGTTTCTACAAGATCTCTATCAGCTCCGGAAGATTCAAACTTCCTCTCATCAACTTCAACATCTGACTTTTCTGGCTCTGTTTTATCTTTATTTACATCATCTTTTTTATTTGCATTGGAAGTCTTTTTGTCTTCATTATTACCATTATTTTTTTGATTATTACGAGATACAGGTTTAACATCAGTTTTTCTTGCAGAGGTAATACTAGGTTTACGAAGATTGGATCTATTAGTTGGAGGTTTTTGTTGATTCCTAGGCTGAATTTTTGAACTCCTACAAATAAAAAAAGAATTAAGTAAAGTATTTAAGACTTAACACTTGACCACAAATTCTTATGATAATTTTTACTTTTGTTCTGTAGGCGATAAAGGAGGCCATACATCTGGATCTCTAGGAGGAGTGGGAGCCCAATTTCCTGAAGTGCTGCATGACCAGAGTGCAGAGTCTCTTGTTGGTTCTTCGTAAGGTAAACAAGGAGTCCCTTAAAAATGACAATAAAAAATCAATCATAAAATATACAATTAAATTACAATTAAATTTACAATTAAAAAAGATTAAATTTTTATTTACATTTGGTTTAATGAATGAACCAGAAGTAAATATTAGTAAAAGTAAATAATATAATTTCCTTGCGAATAATACAATTTTTCAATTGGATAAAAAATATCTGCTTATTGTATATTTGTTTGAATATAAACATTCCAAATTAGATGACTTTTGTAAATTAATGCTAGTCCACTTTTATAAAGTAGTACACAGGCTTTATGGTATATTAAATTGATAAACTCAAATAGATACAATAATATATACCCGCTTAAAAAAATATATCAAAAATTCCACACAATAATACAGTATATCGTGTGACAGATTACCCTGCAATATAATCTCTACTCAACATAATTAAAAAAAAAAGACGCTCAATCCTGCAAAACTGAAAAATCCAACGAACAAATAAAATGGATACGGCGCAACTACACCCAAATCTAAAAAATTTCTAATTCACTAGGAAACCGGAGCAAAAGTTCACGCAGCAACTGGCACAAATAACTTCACTCAGTAACGGACCTATGAGCCTGTCGCTGTGAGTATCCACTTTGAACAACTGAAGGGTGCTGGAGGTAGCCTTGACCTTCTCGAACTCCTGGACGATCTGGTGCTGGATCTGCTGCCACTTGGCCTTCCTGGTGCTGTCGACAATGCTGGACAGTAGCCTGTGTATCTGCTGCACGACGCCCTGGTAGTACACCCCGGAGGTGTCGTAGTTCCCGGTGAGTGCCATCTCCCTGGCGAGCTTCGTGTTCTCGCAGATGTCGTTGATGGACACGGCCATCTCCTGCTTGGGTCGCCGCGCGGCTCCGAGGCGCTCGGGGGACGGAGCGCCGTTGCGCGCGCGCGACAACAGTATCGGCCGAGCCAAGGTTAACTTCCGTATAAAGGGGCCAGGTAAAATAAGGCCTGCACTCGGCGGTGCAGCTGCGGCTGCGGGGGAGCGCGGACTTGGCTACCTGGTGCACTCCCTGGGCGTCCTATATCGGCGACGCCGCTACCGAGAGCGCCGCGGCCGGACCGTTCGCTCCGCTTTTTTTGACAGGAGCATTCCCGAGACGCGATAACCGCTGCACGCGCGCGCGCGCGTGTGTGCCTGTAGGGGGGCGGCTCGCGTACGTGAGCCCCGCGGGAGCGTCGTCTGAGTGTGCGCCGCGCGGCTTTTACGAAACGGGGCCCCAGGTGTGAAAGCGAGATCCGCCGAGAGGTGCGCGTCGGAGTGAGAGAGACGGAGGTAGGGGGGCCGCTGATGCTGTGGCGGGGGGAGGGGGAGGGGAGTACGAGCCGAGAGTGCATCTCTCGCGTGTGCACGTACGGGAGATCAGCTGCGGAGCGATGCATCGTCACCTGAGAGAGCCAACGGAGCCGAGAACGTATGGTCGATGGAGTATGCGAGTGCATAAAAGAGTGTGGGCTTTTTCTTTCTTTTTTGACTCACGCGCGATAAGTATGGGCCTTGCGTGGGCGAGCACACGTGTGTGCGGGGGCCAATGGGAAGGTCGAGCGCACGCCTTATGTTTCATGGATATATTCTCTTTTTATTGATTCTTCGATGAAGGACCCTACGTGGATCTTTTCACTTTCTGAATGCTCTCAATATTTCGAGATTCAGACCTCGTGTTTTTTTTCCTCGCGCGTGAGGAATTTTATTTATTTTTTTTCTTCTTATACATATCTTTAACAATGACGCAGCAAGTGCATATGTTTTTTTTTTCGTCGCGAGGACATTGAATCCATATAAATTAATCATTTTCTTTTTTATGAGTAATATGAATTTCTTTGATAATTAAAAGATACTCTGAGTCATTTGCAACGATGTTATTAATTAACTATATAATCTGTAGCTTATAAGTGACGAATGGACGTGTAAAAAGTATTACATATTTTTTTTCACATAATTTAACAATGACGCGCGCATACACGTACTGCGCAATTACTGCTTTTTTTGTTGCGATAAAATAGAATTCTAATAAATCAGATGAATTATGAGAGTTTTTATGAGTTCATGCGTTTCCTCGATAATTGGAAGATATACCATGAGTCATTTATAACGATAATGTCATTACCACTAATCTATAGAATCTTTATACGAGTGATAAAGTAGGCCTCATTCATCAATGAACTAATTAAAAAACTTTATCAACTTAATTATAATTAATGTTAAAAAAGAAAAACTTTAATGCCAGCAATTTTCGGATTTCGCTTTCTTTCATTAAAATCTCCGCGAACGAAACGATTACTCTTGTCATTATATGGCACGCACGACCGAGACCGGGTCGCTACTCATTAAGAGAAAACTTAGCAACCGGCGTTTTAAACTTTTTTATGTTAATTTCCTTCCACTAATTGACTTCTCCATTGAAAATCCTATCTCCTCTCGTCGATTGTTATCCTCATCCTCCTCCTCCCATTTGAAATCCCCAAGTTCCGCGCGCTCATCCCTAACTAAGTGTATGCACGAAAGCGTCGGCGGCGCCTCTCTCTCTTAAAAAACGCCCCGCCCGCTGAAAAGGAAATCGCCGGCCAGAATTTTCGCTCCTCGTAGCCGTCGGTCCGATATGCAAAATTCGAACATACCACTTCCTTTTTAGATCGCGCGAAAAAAGGCGCGGGCCGGAGCGCACATAACTTTTACCTTGTAAATTCTTAAAGGAAGTAGCGCACACGCTCGAACGCTCGTCGCCCTCAAACCCAATGTGTGCGCGCGTATGTACATCGCTCGCTCGAACGTAGATCCGCGCATGTATTTATGCATGACGCCGCGGTCGAGCGGAAAAAGAAATAACCGCGCGAGAGAGTGAGAGAGAAAGACGCATATAGATATAGAGGGAGAGGTGGTAGGGAAGCTGGAAAATTATGTGCGCGTTACGTAAAAGACTTTGCATAAATTGTCGCTCGGTATTGAAGGCGAAACGCGCCTCTGTTTTCATATAACGACACGAACGAGGCGGTGCTGATTTGCATTTTTGTGGCTCTCTCGTTCTTGACAAAGGCCGCCTCGAGTATAAGTGCGTGCTCGTGGATTTCCTTATTCGTCGCGGTGCCGAGCGTCGAATAGCTTCGCGCTCTCCTGCATCTAGATTTTTGGACGGGCTTCGCTCCTTTTTTTTTTTTTTTTTGTAAGCCTGCGCCGGCTTTCGCGCGGATCATACGTGGGTTGAATGGATCGAACTCGAGTTTATTTCGACATCCGAAGTCTCTCTCTCTCTTTTGTCTTTTTATTCTGCCGTCGGAGTGGATTTAACCGTAGTAACTCCGTGTTTTTACGTTCAGCCGTCGAGAAGGGTATATATACACGCTGCGACGTCGGATAAAGTATGCATTACGCTTTGTAAAAAAAAAGGTAGTACTTATTTAGGGAGCTGCCCGATTTACGAGCCCTCGGGCCCAACGTTGGGCTCTTAACGACCGCAACGCGCGGACCCTCGACGAAACTTTTTCCCGGACTCATCGCCGTAATGACGCAGCGGCAACCGCTCGTAACGAGCCACAAATGCTGCGCTTTTCTCTCCACTCTCCCTAATTTTCCGTTTTTTTTTTATGGCTCATTCGCCGCCTCATTAATATTTCATTACATCCGTCTTTTTATCGATATACTAGAGCATAGAAGAAAAAAAATAATAATAAAAATGCGCCCAAATAAGATCTACGATTAACGACACGCAAGTGCGAAGCGACATTCAGAAAGTGCGTCGACACGGAAAAGTCGCCCTCGCCCCCCCTGGTAACACCGTTTAAACCTGCGAAACATCGTCCATTATACGCAACGAACCCCGCGTTAAAAGCGCACACCACCCCGGGCTTGTTAAAAGCGCACAAAAGCGATCCAATTAAAGCGCGCGCGCCAGGAAAAGTAGGGAAATGCCAGGCGCGCCCGATGTACCACGCAGGCACCCCCCAATTAAACGACATTTATCATTTCCCCGTATCGGCGACTTCGAAATTAGCTGCAACAGGGACCAGCCTCCCGCGCGTGCATGTTGCTCACCGCGACGCCGTAAACTCTCCCCGCCCCCCCCCCCCAGCTATTAATCCACGCGCGCCTCACAAAGACCGCGGCGTGCAGCTGCTCCAGACGCCGCGGTGGACGACCCGGTAAATAAGGAGGGGGGGACAAGGGGGGTCCCCAATTAATGGGATTTTCGGGGCGCACGCGACGGCCCCGCGCGGCGCGCGCGCTGCATCCTCCGGAGCGTGCGCGCTCGGGCGCACTCGCCGACGCGCAGCGGTTCAATACTCGCGACGCCTGCGCCGCAGATGCGCGAGCCGCCGGCGGAGTAGGAGAGCGAGCGAGAGCCTCCCCCGTAGCTATAGAGCGCCGGTTCGATGCCACGGGCATAACTCTTCCGAAGGGGCTGCGCCGCGCAATGGTAGGTGGATGCTGCTCTTTCGATTGCTTTTGCACTTCTTCCCGTTTTTTTTTTCTCTCTGTTTGTTGTGCGTTTTTGCTGGACGTTTCGCGGATTTTTCGTTTTTTTTTTTTTTTTTTAAATCTATGCAGCTTTTGCAGCTGAGCACCAGCGTGCCGGCGTGTAGCGAAAATTTTGAAAGCCACATCGTGCGAGTTCGCCGACGAGTTCTGTTTGTTTTGTTGATGTGCGCTGCGAGTGTGCACAGTGTCGAGGCGCAGTGAGGTGTCAAGTGTTTTTTAAGTGTGCGGTTAATGCGGTTTAGATTTTTTTTCTTTTTGTCGGATGGAGAGATTACGACGAGGTGTGCGGGATGTCGCGCGGCAGCCGATGCGGCGTTATCGCAACGAGCCGAGGAGAGCTCTAAGGTGCTGTTGCGTTTTTTCTCCGACTGTCGGCGAGCGATTTGCGCGCGGTTTCTTTTGACGAGGCGCGAGATGGAGATAAAGCCGCGCTGGATTCTAGGCCGGCCCTCTCTTTTTCTGCGGTACTTACAATGGCTATTGATTTTTTTGCGATTGTCTTTTTATCGCCCGCAAGATAAAGTGCCGCTTTCTCCAGAACTCTAGGAAGGGTAATTAAGGGAGTATTGATTAATGGAAGTTGCGGTGATTATAGGTAAACATTTTCTTGGTCTTTTACTTATCGTTGTCTTTAAAGTTCTTTTTGTTTACTTATTTTTTTTTTTTTTTTTTAATACGAGCGATAACAAAATTGTCAGTGAAAAAGTGTGCTATTTTAAGAGCGACGGAATTTAAAATTTACTCCTAACGTGCTTGTGATTTGCGCACTGCTGGAAATTTCGCATTATTCGTAAATAGTATGGGAGACAGTGACATCTTGCAGTTTAAAAATAACCATGCCGGCGACGTCAGAAGTGTAAAGCCCTGTACCAAACTATGTCACTGTAGGATAGTTATGTTGATTTAGATACGCCTTTGATATCTAAATTCGTACTTTCAAAGTAAAATGTTCATTAATCTTTTTATAATACACGTCTGACGTTTTCACATTTAACTCGCGTGTTTATTATTTAAGCTTAACGTAACACTTAGAACTTTCTTAATTTATAAATAATTCTTCTAACTAATAAATTATAAAGCTTGCATGAAATTTTCTTTTGATATACGTTCCATTGAAGGTAAATAAATTACAATTGTAATTGAATCATTTCGTATGAATAAAATCCGTGACTGAATAATTTAGAGCCCAGCTATTCGTGGAAAATCTTTAAACAACCGCTCATAAAATCACCGCGTCTGTGTACTTTAGATATAAAATGCAGCAAGAGAAAAAGGAATAAAAGTAACTGTTTTATCAGTGCAACGGCCAGCCCACTGGCCTCTCCAAACATTTAATATTTTTACAAGTGGCAGTTTACGAATCTTCAAATACTTAAAGCACAAATCCTTTTTGTCGACCCTCTAAATAAACAAACAGCTTCACAGCAAAGTAGGTAAATAAAGAAAAATAGCGTGTGCAAACAATCTATAATAAGCCAGAAGCGCTCTTCTCTCTCATCAAAAATCCATTAAACGCCGCACAACAGGCGCACAAAAGACGCCAAACAAGCGAGACGAGACCGGAATATATGCGGGTCGGAAACGCATTAACCCGGTTATACTTACGAATCAATTTCGCCTTGTTATTTGCCATAACTTCATCGTTTTATCATTTTATGATCTTACCCGATGGAAAGTATCAATTTTCGCTCGATTAAAAATTCATTTTTTCCCCGAGTTGAGTACCCATCCGCACTATCGAGAATATCTAATACGAACGAAGTCATAATATTAAAATGAAAAATAAGGTCAATCAATGATTCAATTACACGAGAATGATAATAGATTATACAATCTGCATGAGTATTATGGTAATAAGATTTATATACTCTCGTAATGTGGAAGTGAGAAAAAAAAAGCACTTCTATTATCAAATTTTTATTCATTTATTATCTACTTACTTCTTATCAAATTCTTATCTTTAATTCACATAAAAATTCATTAATTATGTATTAATCAATTCAACGTAACAGTATAATATATGCATTTTTTTATTGATTAATAACGTAAGCACATGATTATTCGTTACACGATTAATTCTTATTTCTGCAACAATCACACGATTAATTGTTATTTCTCCCTAAAGTAAATCATCTGCAAAAGGTAACGTTCGAAATATCCTAGAGAAAAAGAAGAAAATATATATAGAAAAGCAGAATTCAATAAAGCGCTCTGGGGGGAGGAAGTAGCACGCGAGCGCCAATCCCAAGGCGTGATTCAGCATCCTGCTTAAAAGGTCTAAAACTACTCGTTTTATTGTTCGCAGTCGGCGGAGGCGGACATGGTTGGGACGATGATCATGAACGACTCGGCGGAGTGCTCGCTGTGCACGCTGGGCCCGCCGCCGGACATGATTCTGCGGATACCGCCGCCGCCGCTGCCCAGCTTCCTGGTGCACACGGCGGACTACTACCCGGGCGGCGTGTCCGGCACGCCCAGCGACGCCCTGCCCTTCCTCGAGCACTTCAACAGCAGCCCGTGCAAGCACACGTGCGAGTGGCGCGCCGAGGGGGTCCAGTACGTCGAGATGCCGCAGCAAGGTGAATATGATGGGCAAAAGGGCGCGTGGCGGCCATGCCGACCCTATGCCTACCTCCCCCTCTGCCCTGCGATCAACCCCTCGATATGGTCTGGCAGCCTCCGGGCTCGCTCTCTCCGATTGCCCTTTTCTCGCTTGGCTTTTTCGAGGGGGGCTCGTCGGGCTTTGTCCGACGCCTGCCGAGCGTGAGCCCGAATTTGTCGAGCGGCTTTGGAGGTGGATTCTTTCGAGTTATATTGGTTTTTCGACGGATTAGCGCCTTGGCGAGCGGGATTTTGCAAATGCGCCCGGCGAAGCCCCGACGACTGCGCGAAGAATGCTAATGCGATCGAGTATTATAACATTTCGATGGCACGTCGAATTTGTTTTTTATTTTTATTTTCCCTTTTTCAATTAACGAACGGGATGTGGAGATTCAATTACGGGAAGCTCTCCAAGCCAATTTATTGGCAGCGTGTGTATTTTCCTTTAGCGGAAATTAAATTATAACGGACGGATTTGATGTTGTTGATTGTTTTTTTGTCGGACAGTGGGATACAGAGAGGCAAGCGCTTCGTTTCGTTTGTAGGTTACTGGAAAATGAATATAAGTAATATTGAAAAATTAAAAGCGTGCTATCTGTTGTTCGGACAATCGCTCCGAGAGAAATCCCATCGACAAATAAAAGACCGCATACCTTTTTCGCGCTGTGGGGTATTACGGAGTTTCAAGAGAAGAGTAAATATTGCAGGAAAAAGCTATCGACTCTATTTGTCATCCTTTCAATATTTAACGGAGTCGATGTTTAACGGGCGCGCGGATGAAAAAGACAAATAAATTGCAAAAAGATCGAACGTAAATCTCGATTATTTATGTAGGTTCGACCTTTTTCAATCAGGGAAAATCTTCGTTTATCATTCATTGGAAGACCGTTTAATTATTCATGAAATGTAATTTGTTTTTTATAGGGACTGTTTTCGACGACACGTGGTTCGTGGTGCTCATATCCTCGTGCATCGGCCTCATCTTCGTCGGCATCGTTCTTGCGGCGCTGCTGATAAAATGCAAATTGTAAGTATAGATCCTCCTCCCCTCGACGTTTCTCTTAAGCAGCCAGTATTCTCTCGCTTTCTTTTTTTATATACTCGCGCGAATCTCACAATTTCAATTTCCACACCCGACGTAACACAATACATTAATTCTTATCGTCCTATCAATCATCGAATACATTCAATGTATCATTGCAATTAACATCAATCATTCACAAAGCGCAAACGCCCCACCGAAACGGCATCGATCCGCTCATGCAATAAATGATTTCACTGTAGAGAAATGAGAAAAGATGGTAAAAGTTGGTGTTGTGTGTTGTCGTGCCTGCCGGGGACTCTCGGCGCGGCCAAATCCCCGTTTGCGCTGCGAAGGACGCCGCGAGTAATCGAATCTAACGACGGTGCGTCTCAATGCAGCAGCCGTAGCAACAAGAACAGCACCCTGTCGACGTCGACGGCCTCCTCGGGCATGCAGACGGCGGCGGCGGCGGCGATGAGCGGCGGCGGCGTCGTCGGGCCGGGCTGCCTCGAGGGCAAATCCCCCGTCGGCCGGCTCCAGAGCGAGGCGGTGCTCTATCCCTGCGGCCAGCAGGACGCCCTGCAGGACTCGCGGCTCATGTGGGCGACCCTGACGCCGCGCGGCACCACCCGCCACTACCTCGAGGAGCACACCTACGAGACCATCGGCGGCGTCTGCAACGTGGGCGTGCAGCCGCCCCCCGTGCCGCCGCCACCCGGTTCGTACGTTAACAGCCTCGGCCTCGGCCACCATCACCATAAGCGATCGTACTCCGAGAGCCCGACCGAACATGTAAACCTCAAGGCAATTCCAACAATTTATTTGTCATTCTACTCGGATGTAAGCCCACCGCCAGCGCCACTAGGACTTTTTATCGCACGGATCTTTTTGTATCGTCTGTCTCTTTTTTATATAATCTTTCTTTTTTTCTATAATTCTTCTTCTTTACTTATCTTTCTATCGTCTATTTTTTTTTGTTTGTTTGTTGACGAATGTAGGATTGGAATCTCGACTGTGATGAATTTTTTGTATAAATCGTAGGTATACCTGCGATTAATTTGAAGATTCCAATCTGAATTTCGGTAAACTCGACGCGTTACGTTTGTCTTTTAAATTACTCTAAATCTTTCTTCATCTGTCGCTCTTGGCTACTTTTTTTACTTTAATTCGCGCTTGGGCTATCATTTCGCCTTTTTCGTTCTTTAAATAGGCTCAAAGCTATAGGTGTGCTATAAGTGTTCGTCAAAGAGTAAACAACGTAGTGTTCAAATCTGACTAGACTTATTCAGTCTTTAAATAGCAAATAGTAATTTATAGAAACTTAGGACAGACAGCACAAACACATTCTAATATATATGCAAAATCTTATAGGACTGTAATTATTCTCTTCTCGTTAGTTTGTAAAAGAGTCTAAAAAGCATTGCGAGAAAAAAAGTATTAAATATTGATGCGTCATAAACGACATAGTGAAGAATCTTAGTATTTTAGACTACGTTGCGAGTGAAATTTTAGATACATACGCGCAATTTATAGCACGAAAATTGCGGTATTAGAAATTAGGCCTTGCCAATTAGCACTGCTTATATGCATGCAGCTCATTCAAATTAATTTTATCTGTATTATTAAATATTGTGATTAATCTGATTATGATAGCTATAATATCGTAGACGCTGCGGAGATAAAATATGGAACAAAACTTTGTTTTATAGACCTATACGGAGCCTCCTGCACCGTCGCCTATTTTGACGCGCCCGAAGGATGAGAAGGCTTTTGACAATACGGCTTTTGTCGATTATGAGGATCCCATTTCTTTGAAGAATGAGTACTATCAGCTCGAGGATGTTTTAGAGCCATGCGAACCAAGTAAGTATTTCACTTTTTATTTCAATCTAAAATTAATTTTTCTAAAGTGTAATAAAATACAATTATTTGCTGATCAAGTTGCAGAAAATTATTTATTTATTAAACGGGCATAGCCCTTACAAATGACAATTTTAATGATATAACAATTTTAAAAAATTTAAGTAAAAACAAGAAGATTTCAAAGAAGACGCACTGATATCATCGCTTATCGATTACTATTTAGTTCCAGTAGAGTCCACTAGAAGCCGTTGAACGCCGTCTGGTGGACTTTTTACCTATAGCTATACTTGCCTACAGTAGGTACCCGTGCAACGTCCTTACTCGCGCAAATCCAAAAATCCACCCTTATTCTCTCCTCTAATTTGAAAGTTCGAAAAATCGTTTTCCCTCAAGCTTCACTCTCCTCGATCGATCTCCTCTCCTCCAAGAAGCGCACAGGTCACTGGCTCGCCAAAGCCCTCGAGGCCACCCCCGCTTGTCTTCCCGTCGCAAAAGGGCGTCTCGGCTCCCCGAGTCAAAGACGACCCAGTTCGGCGCCGAAGCCGCCCACACTCGCACTTCAGTCCTCGAGCGCAATTGACCAGTCTTTTCCAGTTTTCTCTGTTGAAGGGCTCTACGGGATGCCGGCGCGGGGAGGCACGCTGCGGCCGCGCGTCAGCTCGCCCACGCGGATCGAGCACCCGAACCTGCCGCCCCTGAACCTGCAGCCGCTGCGCAAGCAGTCCTCGCGCAAGAACTCGCTGAGCCAGCACACGGCCGACTGCACCCTGCTCAGGGCCGGCATGACCTCCGCCACCTACATACCGACCATCTAGGAATGGCCAAATTACTTCTGCACCACCGGCAGACGGTGCAGGTCGCGCCCGGAGCTGCCGCTCTACTGACCAGCCGCACCTGTCCTCCGTGCGGGCGAACAGACGACCGACCTGGTCGACTGAGAGAATAGAGAGAGAGGAGGCTTATTTTTCTGATCGGCGGCGGGTGGACCAAGATGGGCCGTAGTCCTATGCAGGCTCTTGCGGGGTTCGGGCGATTTTTAAAGCGATGAACTGACGAGTGAGAGGGGATCGAGGTCTGATTTAATCAGATTTTTACTACTTAATCGATGGCGGATTTGTTTGAATTGTCAGCTCCTAAAGGGATCCATCGGTCCACATTGATAATTTTTTTAGAAACAATCTCGCAAAGCAATAGCGGTAAAACTTATATATATATCTATATATATAGGGAGATCATTATATCTTTTGATCGCTTTGTATCGGAGCGAAGCTGCTGTAACTGGGGTATATATCCAAGAGGTTTTAGAGCGCGCGCAACAATCGACGACGTTCCTTATACGACTGCAATCTCGGGTGCAAATTGTTTGTACGATAACTATATTCATTTTTTACAGTTTTTTACATTGTTGTAGTTTATAGCGTTTGACGGTATGTTTCGTTGATGCGAAATGTGAATTCGGTGTGAATATTGTACTCCGTGCGAATCGACGTAGATCCGTTCGCCCGGAAGGTTTCCTTGCATAAAGAGAATGAAGTTAAAAAAAAAAAAAAAAAAAGAAACTCGAGAAAATTCAAAAGTCCTTTTATGGAATTTATCCACCGAGCGCGAAGATTTCATGCAAAGGAGGAATATTTTCAAAACTACTTTTGTAGATTCTCTAAGGCGTTGCAGAGGGCCATGAATAAAAAAAAAATGTTTGTCCAATTTCAGTATTCCGAAGCTACGTGAAGGCTAAGAGTACTAGGATTTGTTCATTGCGATTTGTTTTGTACAATCTTTGACTGACAACAGGAGAAAAATAAGTTCATACTCGCACTCACAGTCAAATACTTTTAAACTCTAAAGTAATACTAAAATGTATCATAATCAGACGTTTTATTATTATTATTATTATTATTATTATTATTATTAATTTAAGAGTAATATAGATAGAGGTCCTATTTATTTGCACAAATGATTGACAAAGATGTACTAGTCAACTTTAATTTATGCCAAAGTTTTTATAAGTTATTATTATTTACTAGTTAAATAGTTCTACGAAATAATATATTGTATAGATTGGGAGATTTTTTATTGCGAAGTTTACCTCGATTTTATTATATCAGAAACTTTTTCTACTATATCTTTTTTGTGATCATCTGATTGACTGGCCCTGCCCGATTCACCTCGGGGGGTCGGTTAAACACGAGCTTTAACTACACTATATGTAACAAGAATAAAAGAAGCATTGCATACTCGTTTAAGCGAAATAAGTAAAGAAACAATTCCTAGAAGAGTATATGCTCGTTATTCGCAAACTTGTAGATTTATAAAACAATGGTGTACTCGATTTAATGTACGTAAATAAAAAGTGCATTTTATCTTATAATTCTTTGAATCATCGCTTAATCCAGTTGTACTTTTTTCTCGTAAAGTTAATATTAGTATATTACGCCCTCCACCCTGTATAATAAGAAATGTCTCAGATCACATGTAATTGTCGACCGAGGCGAAGCCGAGGTTGACAAACATGTGATCTGAGGCTTGCTTATTATACAGGGTGAGGGTTGTATACTATTTTTCACCCACAGCGAGCCGGAAGTCCAATTTCCCGATCGGCGAAACTGGACTTTCGGCCCGCGCGGGTGAAAATTTATTTTTGAATCGTCGCTTAATCCAGTTGTACTTTTTTGTCATAAAGTTATTATTATTCTTTGAATCGTCGTTTAATCCAGTTGTACTTTTCTCTCGTTGTTATTATTTTTCTTGCTTTCATTTTATATAAGTACTGAATTGTTATACTTACTTTGCTCGAACAGCTCCATTCAGCAAACGAAAATAAAATTATTTAATTCTCCGACTTTCTTTTTCTTCTTTGAAATTAAATGAATAACGTCGTCATAAATTAGTATGCTTATAAAATCATAAAAATGGAGATAAATAAAATTTATTTAATAAAGAAAACGAAACCCGTGAAAATGTTTCATCTTCCTCTAGCGTCGATCCCGCGAGCAACAAAGGAATATACGTGCAACGCCGTGGAAACTCAATTTACCGTACGACCCGAATCTGCGCCACATGCAGTAATAATCTGGAGCCTCGGTTATCCGCGGAATAAATTGATCATGCGCCGACGTCAATAATATTCACGATATAACCATGCGCCGCAAGCTTGAAATAAAACGTGATATCAAATAAAAAAAAAAGACTTAAAAAAAGGCTTTATAGAGTGAACAGGTGGCATGCGGGCAGAGAGTAAGGGTCCCTTGATTTCTTTTTTCCTGTCTTTTATTTTTGTTTTTGTATGCAAAGTTTTTATTTTATATTTCCGTCAAGTCAGCTTTCTTTTTTTATTTCTCGCTCTCTTCTTACGTGACATTAATTAGGTATGACCTCGATACTTTCTACGCCCGCGTTTGCTGAGATCTACGATCCAAAGTCACCTGCGAGGCGGGGGATCGCCCGACCTTTTGCGCATAAATCGTCATATGTAATAATCGAGCTACGGAGGAGGATGAGGGAAGAGATTTTCCGTTCTGCGAGATAAGAGAATCCACGCGGCGTTGCTCTTTATTGAGATGGGGATAATAATCGTAGGGACGGCAATAATAACTGGAAGTAATGACGAGTCGAGGGGGAGGAGGGGATGCGTAGGAGAGATGGGCGATTTCAGGGCGGCGCCGCGGATTGCGATCTCCCTCCTCGCGGCGCGGTATTATAATGTTTATTCTTACGTAAATATATCCAACATTCAATATTCATACGTGTTAATTCGACTTAACTTTCTGTGCAGTGGTGTTAGGTATTTTTTTTTCTTATCTGTGTCGTAGGTATGGGTTTTGTGTTTTCCTTTTTTTATTCCCTTTTCCGATTTCTCATGTCGCTTGTCATATCATTATTATTAACTTTGTTACTCCTTTTTTTTTAATTTTTCTTTTGTGATCGATTGCTCTTACGTCGGCTTTTATGGGGGAGGATGAGCACGGAAATCAAACGCCGTGACACACTTACATATCTTATATATCCATTGTATAATCATATGTATAATATTTATATATATAAAACTTCGTTCGTCGTCAAATCCTTATATCACGTTGTTGGTGTCGTGTGATTTTTTTTTTTTTTATTTTCTGCTCTCTCCCCTTTTACGCTTCGTTACTCTTTTTAAACGTCGTTTATTTCCACCTTTTTTTATCTCGTCGGTTACAATCGCTTTGACGCCTCGTTCGTGCATAATTGCTTCGTCGCACTAACCTTCGTGCGTCCGCCGTTTTTTTTTTTCTCTTCTCTTTGACCGCGACTTTTCCTGTGCTGGCTCATTACGTTACGTATCGAAAGTCGCAAAATCATATAGGTACAACGTTACTGCAACGAAGATACTTTTATTTTATCTCCCGTAAAAGTATATACGCGCGAGGTGCACTCAAACGAAGGATCATAAGTCTAACGTATCTCCTCTCGTTTCGCGTTTTACTCATTTTATTTTTGCTCACGTATGTGCAGGCATGCAGGAGATTAATTTTTTTTTTATCGTATATTGACGCGCACGATTTTCTACTTATACCACTGTCGTAATTTTCTTTTTCTCTAACGTCTCTCGCTTAATCGTACGTTTAACGAATACCTAGCGAACGAATCTCCTTGGCTAAGGGGATTTTATTTTTTTTTTAAATATTTAGTAAAACCGTCCGAACGATTTGTACCTGCTTTTATACCCTGGAATAGATAGGTTCTCGTTTACTTTATTTTTACTGGCCAGAGCTGCTCACACTCTGGGAGGGAGATAATAGTTTACATGTACATCGACGCGTCGCGCTACGAGGTCATTGACTTACTGCAATTTACATAGTTAACTTTTTGTTGATTAAATCAATATTTGGCTCGACATTTGGTTACATATTGCGTTTGCGATCGATATTATAGTTAATGAAACTTAATAAACTCGTGCAATATAAATTCGATCTTTACACTTCCATGCTAATACTAACGTACGTACACATTTATATAAAATTGTCTGTTATTTATACCTTTAAACTTAACTAACAACACCTTAAATGTTTACTCCCTTATACTTTATTATTTAGAATATAGTCAATAGTGATAATCGCGACATTCATAGTAACATCTTGTGATATTCAACTATAATGTGACAATCACTAAATCGCACTTAACATTAGAATAGAACGATCCCTTCTTTTTTTCATTTTACGGTGTACAGTCAACGAAACACTGTCAAAGACTTCGCAGCGCAACGCCGTTTCTCGCGATATTCTCTCTCTTTCTTTTTTTTTTCAAGTTTTAATCTCTTTTACAAGGTTACAACACACGCGATTGTGTATAGTTATATGTATAACGTGTCTGTCTTAATTATCGGGGGGTGATGTGTGGCTAATAGTATATATATTGTATCTATACGTTTTTTTTCCCCTCGAATTAATACAACGAACTCGTCGAAGCGTCAAGCCGAGAGTAATGGATTATCGTAAAAACAGAGCTCTTTTTTTTCTCTCATCAGAGAACGAACTCCGTACGTTTTTAGAATTTAGCTAAAATAACGTGCTTCTTGCGTGTGCACAGCTCTTCTTTTACACCTCCTTTTTCATGTAAGTTTTATTAATCGAAGTGAAGATTAAGTATCATAATCCTAACACCCTGTGTCTGTGCCGGTGTGTATGAAATAGATGTAATGTGTCGAAGTATCTGCCGCACGAACTCGTACATCTGCGCCGGGACTCTCGAGAGCGCGATATTTGTACGTACCTCGGCTTTCTTTCTCGAACAATGGCAGATCGCGATTGTTTTGCTCTTTTTTTTTTATTCTCGATTATTTTTATGTGTGCTACAGGTAATTGCGTTATATCCAGACGGTACGTCGAGTAATTCTTTAATCTACTCTGTTCTCTCCTTCGGCGAGTCTTGATCTCGAAGGTACGCAAGCGATTCGCCAATTAAACTCCGATCGCTTTGCGCCGATATTAAGGAGCGCCTTTCTTTCTCCGCGACTTATCGACGCATTCGCCGAGCTCCCGGGGGAGGTGGGAAATCCCTGCTAATTGGACGACCCGATGGCCAATTAAAAAAGGGAAAAAGTTACAATGAAAGAAAGTATAAAAATGGAGCGAGGGAGGAGGAGAAGGCTACGGAGGAAATTTTTTCCATCGGCTGCCCTGACGTAGCGGACGAGGACAGTTCATTGGCTCGTCAGTCGCGGGTCACTGCGCGATGTATATGTGTGATTCTACGGACTTAGACAAACAACTGGGGTATTAAAAATAAAAAAAAAAAATTTGAAAGCACACCTA
>JAWWEN010000038.1:6223802-6239024 GCA_035582955.1 Sycophila texana
TTGGTTGAAACAAGTAAATATTAATTAAAGCAAGTAATGGTTAATTGTGATTAGTAAACTTTTTTCTCAGTGTAGTGGGTGGAATCCGACGTTGAACGAACGTTACAAAATCCTCTTACGTCGCGGCCGCGACGAGTCGGCGGGTGTTCGTTACACCGTCATCCGTCTATGTATATAATATTCGCGTTGCGCAACGGTCGCGCGGAGACACTATCAAATGTAAAATTGGCCCTCGCGCCGTGAAACAATTTTGATGCCTCGGCAATCTCGTCTCATCGCCGATTCACACAGAGAGCGGCGATAATCTCCCGTGGCGCAGTTCACACACGTGTGCGCATCCCTACAAGTGGGTGCATATATATGTGTATATATGTATATACGTGTATATATCCTAAATTGAGCCGCCGCGTGCACTTTGCGCGTTAAATCGTACATGAAATGTGGTAATATCCCATATACACGACGAATCCCCTTATAATAAATTCAACGTCTCACTCGCTCTCTGCACATTCGCTCGGCAAACGTACGTGTATATGCGGGTGTATCATAATGTGGGCGTGTGGCTCGTGTTTCGTTAACGCGCGTCTCTCTCTCTCCCCGTCAGCGGGTATCGGAGTCTCCGCGGCGCGGCGACTTATTTTCATATTTTTCGTTTTTTTTTTTTATACCGTGTCTCCCGTTTTCTCAGTGTTTCGCTTTTTTTTTTTGTGTTCGGTTTCGCGTCCTACATCCGGCACGCGCTCGGGCTCGGGTCCGCGCGGCTCGCCTCGTGATCGCGTATAAAATTTTTTTGTTCGCCTCGACTCGAGTGCCGCGTGAGCCTCGATATACATTATACATTATACATTATTATTATTTTTTTTATTTTGCTTTAATCGCGGTTTCGCACTTCCAACCACGGGTGTAGAAAAGACTCGCGTTCGCAATACAAACGTGAAAATCGCAAGCGAGATAGAAGGAGAGATTAAAAATCCTCGACGCGCGAGCTGCGGATCGCGAGGCCCGGGTGCGCGTGGGCGCGCGAGTTTTATGGCGAGTCGCCGCGTCGCGGGGATGCCGCTTCTCCTCGTACCGCGGAGCTTTCATTCGGGACTCACGTTTATTTTTCTTACTTCTGCTCTTCTCCTGCTTCTTCTTTTTCTTTACTTTTTTTTTTTATTACGTTTAATGAACCTTAATTACAAAGATAAGATTTTTCATCGTTCGAACGCCGTTACAACGAGCTTAAATACTTGTTTTTACTTTTTTTTTCCTGCTCGATACGTGTATAGGCATATTTTCTTCATATATATATAATATATATATTTTTATACTTCATCCGTATCGTGTTTTTTTTTTTTAATCGTCGACACTTCCTCTCAGTTTATTATATATAAATTTATAGATGTGTGTTTATACGAGTCAACCTTTCACTCTCGGTCTATCATTTTTTTTTTTTTAATTTTCGACACATCTTTTTTTTTTCATGAACGTCACATCGTCTTTGTAGACATCGGTATTCTTTCATTTTTTTTTCTTAATATCATAATCTCATTCATCTTCATTTGTTATCATTTTTCATTTTAAATTCAATCGACTTAACTTCTAAGTTCTTACTTAACTAGGGAGCCTTAACCATTCTAATTGTCCTTAGAGTCTAAGATTTTTTGTCGTTTTGTTTGGAGAGATAGGCCGTGGCTATACAGGGCCCACTAATTAAAAAAAAGTCTTCGTCACTTTTTTTTTTTAGTGGTGGCGCGCGGTCTCCCCGGATCTTGTGCATTACTCGACGATGCCGTGTCGCTACATGTACCCCTACTCGAAATTTCGTCTCGGGCCCCGCCTGCGCGCACCGTCGCACATCAATTAATTTACCCAATTACACAATACGCTTATCGTCAGACGCACGCGGGCAGAAAAAAATTCACGCTATTGGGTGCGCGCACGCGGGCCGCCCTGCGTAGAAATTCGCGCAACGATACATTCTTCTTTCTGAAGTATATATATATATATATATATAAACTAACGGCCGGCCGCAATCGGAACTCACACTCGCACTCGTATACAATGGCACGCCCGGCGTTTCGCGTAATTTTTTCTCTCTTCCTCGTCTTTCTTTATCCTCTCCTTTTTACCTCCTGCCCCGCCGTCGCGCTTTAGCCGCGCGCGGCTCGAGGCGTACATTATAAAGCGTTTCGATAGACCCTCGCGTACAATAATTCGCTCGCGCCGTTTGCCCCGCGGGCGCCGCTCGCGTGCCACCCGGCGATTCGCCCCGAACCTCCGGCGTACGATTGGCCACTTGCTCGGCGCCGATATTATCGCGCGACGCCTCTCGCTCTCTACGTGTATCTCTCTCCCGACCCCCGGGGGTGTCGGGTTCGAGGGCGCGCGGGCGTAATGGGCCGCGCGCGATTGAATCGCGTCACGCGGCTTCGACGAATGGGGGTGCGGGATGGGCGATTCGGCAAGTCGTTCGTTGAGTTTAGAAATGAGTTTTAGAAATTCGTTACGCGGGCGCGGATGGGAGGCGGGTGAGAGCCCGCGCGCGCCGAGAGGTCGTCGATTTCCATCGCGGGCCGATCGTGGGTCGGGGGCGGCGATCGCCGGGCCTGCCTCATGCGTTGCGGCGGTGCCGCGGGGGGCGGCGCCCCTTGCTCGTGGCTCGTCGGGCCACGCGTCCGGGGGGCCGCCTTGCCATAATTTCGCTCGCATTCGTTCTCTCAGGCACACATGGCCGTGCCGCGCATCGTCAGTTGTGCCCTATGTTGTCGTCGCCTCGAGTGATGTAGGTGCACCAGTAGGCTAGGTTGAACACTACGAACATTAAGGGGAAGGCGAACCTCGCGAATACGTCGATCTGGGCGCTGCCCTTCGCGTGGCAGGTGAACCAGCGCTTGGGCACGAGGCCCCAGCAGCAGCGCTCCGCGTCCCGGGCGCTGGGCCTGAGCCGGCGGAATCGCTCGAAGTCCTCGGCCTTGAGCAGCTGCGCCGCTGCCTCGGCCTCGGCCTGTTGCTGCTGCTGTTGCTGTTGCTGCTGTTGCTGCTGCTGCTGGTGGTGATGCTGCTGCTGCTGCTGGTGGTGGTGGGGCGAAGGGGTGGATCGACGGCGCGAGGGTGTCATCGACACCGATACAGAGGTGGAGGTGTTGACGAGCGGCACCTGGACCAGCCGGTGGTTGGGGCTTCGCGACCTCGAGGGTGACCTCGAGCGCGAAGAGCGCGAATGCCGGCCGCTGGCGCTGCCCGAGCGTCCCTCGCCGCGGCTCTCGCTCTCCGTCACGGATGACGAGGAGGACGAGTGCTGCTGCTGCTGCTGTACCGCCACGCGGTGGTGGTGGTGGCGGTGGTGCGAGGACGATCGCTGGGAGGATTGCGAGTGGGGAGGGGAGGGGGATGGGGTGAGGATCTCTTCGTCTTGCTGGTGCTGGTGGTGGTGGGGGCAGTGGTAGTGTAGGTGCTTCTTGCGTGCTCGGGGGGTTCGACTGCCGCTTGGGGTGGCGCTACTGCTGGCCGCCGGCGATTGCAGGTCGGCCAGGACGGCGGCGATCGAGGACGACGACACAGTACGGGGCTGCGAGTAATAGAGGTGGCCGCGTGCCACATTACTTGATCCGAGCGCTTCCTCGTCGTCGAGGCTTACTCGCCATCTGCTTCCTCCCGAAATAGGTACGTCGACCAGTACGCGAGATTGAACAGTGCGAAAACGAGGGGGAATATTATCCGCGCGATGACGTCGATGCGCTTGGACCTCGTCGGGAACTTGGCTAGCCACGACCTGCAGCAGTTTTTTTTCGGCGGTTGCGTGTGTAACTCGCACTGCCGCATCTTCTCCATAGACATGCTGTCCTCCGCCTGCCGTACCAGAGGCTTCTGGAAGAAATGCGCTGCCTTTGATTTCCAATCTGGCGCCAAGTTCTTCATGGGGTTTAATTGGGAACGAGAAGAAGAGAGAACAAAACAAACAAAAAAATACGCTAAGTTTTTCTCGTGCCAAATTTTTTCTTAAGACGAAAAATTGTTTTTGTTGTTTTTTCTTTTCTTTTTATTTAATTTTTTGATGATGTTTCTCATTATTTTTGTTTAGCTGAAGCTATTAATTTAGTGTTTCAAGCCGCATCGAGTGTATCGGCAGAAATAGCATCGGTGCCGGCTCTCACGTTACTCGTTACCGGCGGCGCGGAGTATCGGGAAATTTTCCCCTGGAAGATTGTCGAGCTTTTACGAGCGCATTTCTGCCGATACGATGCGGCTGACATATATTTCGCGGCGATGCTGACCAAGAGCCTCGATTTACTTTGTTTCATTTATTTTTTGTTTTTCTTCATCTTTTATAGGATCCACTCTACCGTACGACTACCGCACTCAACTACCTTAGGCATTTTATTTCATCTGCTAAGTTGTTTCGTTTATTTTTTTATTTTTTTTTTTTTATCATTTAAACGTAATTTTTTCCCACGAAAATTTCTACTTTTTTCCAGTAGCTGCGTCTCTATAAGTCTGCGACTCAATCGCTTCGGAAATAAAATGCCCGTCGGTTTAGTTTAATAGTAATGAAAAGGTTTACTGATTTCTCTGCGGAAAAGGATGCTCGTGTGTAGACATAAAGTAGGTTATTTATTGCCGCGATCGAAAACCTATATGCAATCGGTTAACCTTTCAATTAATAATTTACCGTGAAGATTGAGCACTTTGGTCATAATTGTGAAAAAACGCCGATCGAGTTTTTAAGCCTGATGCGGGTCAAGCGGTTTGACACACTTCGAGCGGGCTTGCGGCATAATTTTTTTAATCGAATTCCATTAGGATTGATGGAGTCTGATTAAATTTTTATCGCAAAGAAGCTGACTGAATCGCGCGCGGCAGGAGTATTCAAAAGGCCGAAAGAGAACGAGCATCCCTCCTTTCGAGATATCTGGGCATTCGAATGAAAAATTCGTAAAAATTATCGTTGCATTCTAGAAAAATAGTTTCATTACTTGATACATGCATTTCATTTTGGTAAACAAATTATGACACGATGCAATTTTATTTATCTTAATAAGAGATGCAATTTTATTTATCTCAATAGTGGATGCAATTTTATTTATCTCAACAGTGCAAATAGTGAAAATGACTTTTTGTATTTTAGCATTAAATCTAATATGTATCGTTTAAATTGTAAATATCATTATCTCGGTTTATTAGTCATTCCCAAATGGAACATTCTTTTTCTTACTAGAATCGGGTGTCTCAATAAAAACTGATTACGACCCTTTTGTCTGGCCTTAACTACTGCTGTACATGCAAAATTACTCTCTCTCTCTCTCTCTCGCTCTCTCTCTCGTTATTTCAGAAAGCCAATTCGATGCAAATTGATCATCAATCTTTATTTATTTAATAAAACCCGGGGGGAGAGCTCACGATAAAATAATGAACGTCTGGTTCTGAAATATCGAGATAAAGTAAAAGATAAAGTGTATAAAGAATTTAAAGTGCGAAATTTCGGTAGAATGGATCTCATTAATCGTTCGGCCCCCTCCACCCCTACGTCCCGGTCTCAATAATTCACTCCCTCAGCGTCGGCTTTCGGCGCCGGGGGAATGCGTGAGTGCGCAAACAATGAAAAATAGCGCGTCCCAAAGCCGTCGTCCATCTGCAATTTCTTAGCGAAACAGCGAAATCATCCCGTACAAGACAAGGCGATTATCAAAGCCATTACTCAAAGCGAGAGAGGCGCGCGCTCCGCTTCTAATAAGACGCGGCTGGGCGGCCAAACGAGACAGTTGAAGATGACAAATCGAGGCTCCCGACAGCAGCCGCGCGCTCGCGGCTCCTCTACATACGCGTGTCTGTGCGTCCCTACGTGAGCTCGTGTACCTGCTCGTGTGTGTGTAGGTGTACATGTGCGTGTGAGATGCAAAGAGATAGATATATATATATATAGAAAGAGAATAATATAGTGTTATATCGGGTGGAGACCCGAAGAGACACTGACCATGGCGAAGTTGGCGGGCCCATCCGGCTCAAAGGGCTCCGTAGCCGGATCGACGGAGGACGAGTGCTCCATCTCCTGGTATTTCTTCTTCATGTTCTCACGGTGGATGTCGCTGCGCGAGGCATAGTTCACCAGGGCGAACTCGAGCAGCGCTCCGAACACGAAGGTCAGACACACGCCCGTCCACACGTCGATGGCCTTAGTGTAGGAGACGGGCGGCAGCGAGGCGTTTATGCCGGACGTCTGCGTCGCCATCGTCAGTAGAGTTGTCACTCCTGTTGGTCATGCCAATGCAGTTCCGGATCAGGCTAACTTCTTGTACGTTCGACGTTTTTTTTTTTTTTTTGTTTCAATTGCTCGCGTCAATTTATTCATGCTTTGAATTTTTTGTATTCAATATTTTATTTCGTTGTAAAATTTATTACGTGTTTTGTTTATTTTGAAATTAAAAAAAAAAATTATTTATCTGAGATAGAAATAACGTTCAGCGCAAAAAAACGTTATATTAAACATTTCTAAAGTATTTAATAAAGCAAGAACAAATACCAAAAATATTAAAAGGAATAGTATAATAAATATATACGGCAAAATTTAATATTGCTACAGTAAAATTTAACTTAAAGTCGCTAAAGTAATTTTTTTAATTTTACAAGTTTGTCCTTGCTTTAGTCAACATTTTAGTAATTTTTAATGTAATATTTTTCTCCATGATGTAAGTACTAATAAAAAAAAGCTTAAATAATTATTTTGCCAATTGTTCGAAGTGTAAAAAATGGAGGATTCATCTTTAACGCTTTACTTCGATTTTTTAATAAAGTTAAAAAAAAAGGGCGATTTCTAATCTCAGAATAAAAATAGCGCGGTGAGATATATGTGCGCGATAATCCGGGAAAAGGTTAGACGTTCAGTAGTAACAGTCGAGACACTTCAGCCGAACAAATTTCTCCTATAAATCAAGCGTAATCCTCGATCCATTTGGTCGACTGTCCAAGAAATTCCGTCGCGCTTAATAATTTCGCTGCATTAATCAGACGGACGGAAGAGGAAGGGAAAAAAACGGTGCCCGACGTCGAAGTCGACGTTTTTCACAATGCAGTTAAGTATATAACGAGTGCGGAGTAGAAAAAAGAAAGTGGAAGGAGCAGACATTACCCGCGCGGGAGAATGAAAAATCATCTTGGATAAAAAGCAAACGCCGACTGCTTTGATCGTCAAAGTCCCCTTCCGATGCAGCGATCATAAGTGACCAAAGCCTTTGCGGGCAGGCCGCGAGCGTCGAGGAAAGAGGCAACGCCGGGGGTAAAAAAAGCCCGGTCCGGTGCACGTGCACGTCCGAGTGTATGTGTGTGAATGTATATACGGCGAAAGGAGGTCGAGTCGCTTACCCAAGGATACGCGGGCCGGTACGGCGCTTTGATCCAACCAGAAGGACACCCAGGAGACGATGACTAACATGCAGCAGGGTATGTAAATCTGGATGAGATAGTAGCTGAACTCCCTTTTGAAGAGCAGATCCACCTTCAGGCAGCTGTACTCCCCTGCGGTGGCGCGACGGAAAGAAAAAGAAATTCAACGTAGAGATGGTCATGCGCCCGTCTTGCGGCGGATATTAGCATAGTAAATATAATGGTAATGCGACGAGCTCACCGGTGTTTGTTTTGCTGTTACAGTAATCCGTCAGAAACTTCTCGAGCGTGAATCTGGGCAGGTGTAGGTTTTTGACCACCTGCACGGGATCGCCCTCCTTCCAAAGGAACACCAGATCCGCCGTCGTCCATCCGTCTATCGATTGAACATTTCGTTTAATTTTTCTCTCTTTATTTTATTTTAGTTTTTTTTTTTTAATCAATGTAGAAAGAGACGAGGGATTATTTTGTGGCGGATACTCACAGCTGGCCATTCGCAGAGAACATATTTGACGGTCGAGAGGATAGAGTTTGAGATTCATCGGACAAGATAGCGTCAGTGATATTCTGCAAATAAATGAAAAAAAAATTGGAATTTTAATTAGCCGTCCAGTAGATAGTGATCAGCGGACTTTTTCACCAACTTTCAATTTTTTTTATTATTAATACTAACGAAGAGGATCCTCCGCTTTTTCAAAGTAAATAGATGGAAGCGAGGAAATTTTTCGTATGAAATTGAAAAAAAAAAAAAACTGGATATGTCATTACCGGATGGGACTTGTCATCACCGCAACTTGCTCTCACAAAAACCGCGAAATGGTTTATAAGTTACATATTTTTGAAAATTTACGCAGTATGATTGATGTTAAATTTAATTGATCAAAACAATTACGACTCCGAGAAAATATTAAAAAAAAAGGCTTTATAATTAATCACAAATTGTTAGGTATCGCATCGTTCAAATTGAAAATTGAAAATAGAATGTTTGAAGATTCTTACCGTATGCTGTAAAGCACCGATCCGTCTGGAAAGATTCGGATGTACACGTTGGGCATGATGATGTTGTGAAAATGGCCCTCCTTCTCGTTGGCAAAAAACAGATCGGGCATCCATACTCGACTCGCATCGGTGAGAGTGAGATATTTAAGTTTCCCTTGAAAAAAAAAGAAAATATTCAAGTGAATTTATTTTTATATAAACAAGTTACATAAGGCAGAAAATTAGACAGCAAGAGTAGAAAGCACAAAGGAGAAGGTACTCTTTAGAAAAATTTTTATCAGAGTAATATCGACGTTAAAGGATTTCGAGGAAAAAAGAAGATGATGCTGTGAGTGTAATCTTACCACCGAAGTCGTTAAATCGAAGTCTCTCGTCAACCCATTGCTCTCGGAATGTCAGCTGAACGGAATATTCCTGCGGGCAAACGAGTCGTGCTCAGCTAGTTTTCTCCAGTGGCCAAAATGTCATTTTTTTCTTTTTTCTTTTTTTTTAATCAATTTTTATTTCAAATGCAATACCGCGGCGAAAAATATTTACTCTTTAGTTTACTACCGGAACTAATAGTTGATAGTTGCGGTCACTTGAGATTTCAATGTGGGATTTTTCAAATCAGATGCCTACTTTTGTGCAAGAGCAAATGAAGATCATTTCCATGAAAAATGAAAAAGAAAATGCGCATAAAGCTTTATTTAAAGCCACGATTAATCCGACGTTAAAATCCCAGTATATCTCTACAGTCGCGATAAAAAAAAAGGAGAGTAATGCGGTGTATACATAATTATCCGATCTGTGCAACTCTTTTTAATACTAGCGTAAAGTAATAAAAAAAAGTATTATCCCAAGGATATTAAAGTTGAATAAATCGCGCTTGAAAGATCTATTATGATTAAAAGTTTATCTTTGAATTTTTAAGTATATGGGTTATTGAGTATTTTTATGATCGTACCAAAAGAAAATGTTCACTAATGACTGTATCATTAAAGAAAAAACTGTCAACTAATTTTAGCAATAAGTAACAACACGTAATTCAGTATCATTCACGAGCTCCAACTTATGCAATTTATTTATCACTAATACCATGCACATATAATTAATTACAAACTAAGTGACAAAGAAACGTGAAAAAAGTGAAAGTTCGCTTCTCCGATTCCGCTACAAGAGCAGTCGTACGCATAAGAATCGAATGCAAGAGAAAAGAAACAAGAGTATCATCGTTTAAGTAGTAGCGCCCGGATATGGTCAGACAGAGTCTCGTGTAATAAAGAGCGCAAGTTTCACGTTTTTCCGTCGTCAGGCGTAGCTGGATCTCCGCGTCCAAAGGGCCTGTCCACAATTCCTGTACACTCAAAGCGCTTGATAATGTAAAAGAAACAGAAAGCCAAAAAAAAGGAAAGAAACAAGCTCAGCACCGGCACAGCGAAGAAAGCTCGTTCGGCATCGGCGCCAGCACAGTCGGATCCGCTGCAAAAGTAACGCCAAGAAGCAGTATAGTAGCTGGGAGCCAAAGCGTCGCCACGTCGATAGCTCACACAAAACACAAGACGAGAAGAGTGAAGAGAAATAAAGGTCGAGTATATAATACGCATGCAAGAAGCTGCTGTACGTGTAAAATAAGCGGGGTTCCGTGTCGGCGATGGTAAAGCAGCGTACTCATGATAAAGAGAAAGAGAAAGAGCGAGAAAGAGAAAGAGGTGAGTGTGAGTTTTATATAATAGTGTAAAATATCAGTGTATGTCGAAGCTGTTGCTGTTGCCCGCTCAAAAAGCTCTTCTATCTACGTCTTATATTACGTGGAAAACGTGCAGTTTGGCTCACAGTTTCAATTGCAGCTCGTTGGTCTCTGGACATTATGGCTGCGACTCTTCCTCTAAAACCTACCTCCGAGAGATAACAGAGATACAGAGAAAGAGAGATAGATATAGAGAGAGGGCGAACGAGAGAGAGAGAGAGAGAGAGAGTTGGAGCAAGGATGGAGGATAAGTAGAGAGTGCCTCCTCGCGCTACATTGCGCTTAATTGTTCGATTGTTTAATTGCTCGCTCGATCGTCCGAATTTATCGTGGGAAAAGTTTATAAGCGCCCCATAACGCGCCTGCGCCGCCACTCGGCTCCCGGGCAAATTGTTTCCTCCCGGCGTGCACTCGCGCGTGATCGTCTCGAAAAAGATGAATAATTTAAAGCGCGCCGAAAAAAGGCCTTTGAATCGCCGAGACAAGCGGGCGGGCTCGTGCGAAAATCGAGAGCATCAATTTTAATCCGCGCTACGTGCCGAGGAATTTTTCTCCCGAGCCTCATTCGAAATTCATCTGCCGTAACGCGCAATAATACCCCCCGGGCGCTCGATATTCCGCGCCCGAACCCCGGCTGGAAAAGCGGGCCGCAGCGGCAGCGCAGGTATATAACACGCGCCGGATAATAAGCGTGGCCCCGGATTATTTACGATCGGCCGGCTCGGAGCTCCCCCCCGCGCCGATTAAAGCTTACAGCGCGGCTTCAAGTCCGTTGCAATCAAGCCTCGCCGGGCAATAACTTGGCGTCTTCGTGTTTGCACCGCGCAAACGGAGCGCGCGACTCGGACTCGGAGGCACTACATCGCGGAAGGAGAAAAAGAAGAAGAGTTACGGTGGAGGGGCTGGGCAAGACTGGGAGGCGGGAGAGAAAACAGTGAGAACTATGAGAGTAGGGTTCTCCAGAAGCAGAAGTATAGAAGTAGAAGAAGCAGAAAAAGAAAAAGAGAGACACGGGAACACAATGCGGGAGAGAGAAGAGAAGCGTTAAGTGATATCGCCTCGTGCACCCTTTCATGGAGGAGAGAGAGAGAGAGAGAAATTCAGAGATAAGTGGAATCATTCATTTGCCTTTCTTTCGTTCCTTTCTTTTTATTGCGTGCTCTCCTACACCCTCTCCCGGTATTATTTCTCCACCATCCCTCCCCCACCTGTCCCGCAACTGTTTTCAGCGCTTTCCTCTTTTTATCGCATATATATACATGGCTCCACGGGCCTCATTGTTTCCAGCACATTCGTCGAACTTTTTCACGCGTCAAAAGTGCGTGCGCGCCTCGCGTCGTTCCCGTCTACCCTATTGCACTCTTTTCGTCGTCATCTGTATATAACGCTCGGGGCACCTGCAGCGTACCCCCGCGTGTGTGCTGGAGTCTTTTTTTCCCTGCTGCAATTTAATGAGCCTTAGACTTTTTCAGTGTGTCATTTAAAATTTTTAGCGTGGAATCATTTTGAAACTTGCGGGACGTGAATGGAGATTAGATATGTCGTTCAAAGTCAGAATTTTAAAGAGGTCAAATTGCCTTCGGCGGCTCTTTAGCGTAAAGAGAGCCTGGTCTCGTTTAATAAAAAAAAAAAAAAGTTTGCCAAATCTTCTAATTTTAGTTTGATAACATTCGATTATATATCAATTTCCGTACAATTACGGTGTGTTCTTTATTCAAAATGGCCAACAACGCAGCCATCAATCACATTTAACTGGTATTTTAGAAAATGAAAAAAAAAGCACAATAATGATCAGCGGTTCT
Organism: Sycophila texana; assembly: GCA_035582955.1. Taxonomy (NCBI): domain Eukaryota; kingdom Metazoa; phylum Arthropoda; class Insecta; order Hymenoptera; family Eurytomidae; genus Sycophila; species Sycophila texana. Next base: position 6,235,695 of record JAWWEN010000038.1, read on the forward strand.
TCCGTCCTATAAATAAAAGACTTTTCAATTAATAAAAATATATAGCTGCGATGCCCGAGGACGAGCACCGACGAAAGAGAGAATGAGCGAGAGATCACGAAGAGAAAAACATTGGAATGACGAAGAATCATCACCGCGACCGGGGAGGAGGAAACAATATGCCGGTCGACGGGCAACAATGTCCCGAGCCTCGGCAGGCGAAAGAAGGCCAACTTCGACTCCCCCGGCTAGAAGATTAACGGAGGGGAGAAGGCGCGGCACGTTTTTCGCGAGAACAGATAAGAAGAATAGCGGAGACGAGAATAATCCCCACGGCGCCTGGCGTCGACGAATTTGACGAAGGAAAGGAGAAGAGGCTGCCGCGGTGGGAGTCACGGCCGGCGGCGCGCAACCGTATATACACCATCCTGCGGCGCCGGAATCGCGCGCGAATCCCGCGCTCGCTTTTATTTATTACGGGAACGTCGATGGAAAGCGGATCGCGCGCGTCTGCTTCGTATGCCCGTCGCGAGCCTCACCCGGCAGCTCTTGTTTCGCGAGCGTTCGTGCCTCGGGTGTGAGAGACCCGCGCTTTTTTTCTCCCCCCACCCCTCTTCTTTATTCCATTCCAGTGCAGGCACGTCAAGTTAAATGGATATTAGACGGGCCTTTTATTCCGCGGGGCAGCCGCTCTCCGGAGAGTGACGTTTGAGGGACGCACACGATGTACATGGAAACGCGATTTCCGGGTACTGATAAGGGAGAAAAATTGCTCCTCGCGTGTGCCGAGAGAGCCTCTGCTCTCCGGTCGAGTCGATAAAAATTTTTATTGCGCGCGGAAGTATACAATAGGCATCGATGTATGTATAAGTACACAACGAATGTGTACGCATCGAGTGCGCGGAGCTCGCGGGGGTGAGGTCATGTCGGGGGATTCATCAAACTGGATCGACGCGAAAGTAACACCCACGCGCTTGGCCGTATGCGTCGCACACAAGATCCGATACGTGGAACGAAAAAGCGAGCGCAGTGTGTCCCTGCGCGTACAAGAGGGACCGAGAGATAGAGGCGAGAGGGAGGACAAATTAAACACACAAATTGAAAACGAGAATCGAAGCGCACAAACAGCGGAGTGGGAAAAAAAAATACATAACGCTCCGCGCTTTCGCCAAGTGGACAGATACACACGCAGTACAAAGAAAGAGAGATAGACGCAGGCAGAGAGGGAGAAGGACAGCGGGATGACGAGAGGCGTAGAAGGTACTTCAAACGATATAACCATGTCAGCCAATATTTTTCATCAGCGTTTTCACAACCGCGTACACGCGCGGCGCCCACTCCCTGGGCGTGTGCGCGATGTGGGTGTGTGGTGTGAGCGAGAGAGAGAGAGAGAGAGAGAAAAAAAGGCGAAAGCGCAAACACACCGGCGAAACAAATTGTAACACGTCGTATAAACACCGGCCGGAGGGTCGAATAAATCAGCAGCGGGAGCGCGTGTGTACGGGGCTCGGTCCGCGGGATCTATACCCCGAAAAAGTCGAGTGTCGGTAAAAATGTCGTGCGGGCGTAACAAACGACGGGGGCCGATTGCGTGGCGCCTCGCAGTTACCCCACGGACGTCTCAATTTCCGCTTTTTGCAGGGCCTCCTTCGCCTCCTCCGCGAAGCCGTCACGCACAGGCGGAACGCAATCGCGCCGAGTCCATTTGTGCCGGCCGCGCTTGCAGTACACCGAGTAGCACTCTTTATTCGCCGACTTTCTTCTTTTTCGTGTATACATCCGCAGCGAGGTGATCTCGCCCCGCCGGCGGGCAATTTCGGCCCGAACGTTCCGCAGCGATAAGTGCGTTTCATCCGCAGTGCGCTCGTTTGCCTCGTTTTCTTTTCCTTCTATTTTTACCATTCTCCTCGGAATTTCGCTTATTGCCCGACGTCGGTTCGGCCTGTCGGTGAATTATGCATTCACGAAAGGTTTGAATTCTCGGACATTGCTATTCTGGGGGCGGACGAGGCGGTGCCCCTTGGTGATTAAAAAGGACTGAGTACGTCGATTTGGATCCCATCGCGAGGTGCACTTATAAAAAGATCGAACGGTGGTATTAAAAGCGAGTCGCGCGCGTTCGTTAATATTTTCCGGGCGACTCTTGTCGCGCGTTACGAAGTGACCGCTACTCCTCCGTCGCATAAACGTTTATTTATTTATTTTTTATTATTTTTCCTGCTCGACTCTCGGTTTTCTCTGCACATTGACAGGATGCCTGCTGTTTGCTTCGGCTTTCACGAATTGACCGGCGAGAGGATGTCGGGCTCTTCCTACAGGGGAGGAAATAATAACAATGACAAGAGCGACTGGGAAAATTAGCTAGGTTTTCGCAGGATTCATTGTTTCCTTCTGTTGTTTAAAGTTTATTAAGAGGCTGCTTGCCGCCTTCCACGAGCGATAACGTCAAATATATACATTATGAGCGCTGAATCATTAATTTTTTTCTCTCATCAATATTAATGTATGCAATGCAAACACCGCAGACAAGAGATTACTCTGCAAAGAAGATTAAAAATACATCGAGAGAGAGGGGGGTATCGGGCATCTAGACGAAACAATGGAGAGAAGCCAGCAGCGATATCATCAGCGATATTAATAGAAATAATAATGCGAGAGAAATAACGGCGGTGGTAGCAAGAAACTCCGACGATGCTAAATCCGTTTCGCCGCAAGCCGCGAGTCAGTCCTGTCAGGCGTTCCAAAGGAAGCCTCGCGGCGGAATTTTCGCGAACCGATCGAACGCGCATTAGGCGGGGAAATACGGGCACGCGGAGATTCCTCCGGGCTCTCGATGCCAATGCAAACAACGTAATTAAGGTGTTCGACAGATGGAGATAGAGAAGGGATCGGATGAAAACACGAGCGGCAGAGAAAAGAGGAAAGGCCGGGGGAGAAAAAAAAACCGTCGACACCGAGGGAACAAGAGAAAGAGAGAGAGAGAGAGAGCTGAGCGCGCGAGCGAGAAGAAAGGGCCGAAAGCATTTGCACAGCGCGAAGCGAGGGTGAGGGGGAACGGAAAAAGTCGGATCACTTGGCTCGCGCTGCAAAGAGGGGGAGGAGGGGAGAGTAGATACAGGAGTGTAAGCTCCGAGGCTCTCCCCTCCGATTGAATGCAATCGGCGACGCATCTCCATTAACGACTCGACCTTCTCTCGGCCCTCCCTCGCCGGAGCGCAACCCCGCAGCATCCGGATTACCAGGTCGAGTTTGCCTCTCTCGGGTGCATTGAAACGAGCGAGTCGCGGCCGCGCGGGGGGGGGGGGGGGGGGGGGGGGGGGGGGGGGGGGGGGGGGGGGGGGGGGGGGGGGG
>JAWWEN010000038.1:6248363-6259008 GCA_035582955.1 Sycophila texana
TGGACGACTATGCACTTGACCAATAAGTGAATATGCACATTAAATAAGTGAAATTTCACTTATTTAGATTTAGAGAGTATAGTGATCGTTGATTTTTGATGAGACATTTTTCTCTCTTTCTCTCATAGTCCCTCTTACGAGGAGCACATTAATGCATCATTGATCGGGCGTGAATCGACACATAAATCGCCGTCGCGTCGTTATAGCGCCACGGTATATATACAATAAACAGAGGATGCAATACAATTTCACCGCTACACGTCGTCCCGGGTAATTTGACAGTAAAATTTACAGCCGATCGGCGGCTATCGAATAAACGATCGGCGCGCGGCCACGTCGAGACGTCGCAGCAGCGAATAAATCATCGGGCCGACCGCGCTTCGAGACAGCGCGAAACGGCGCTCGGACGGGCGACAACATCGAGAGGGAGGACGCGTCGCGAGACGCCGAGGAAGTGTCGAGAGGCTGGGCGGTGACTCTCTCTCTCTCTCTCTCTCTCTTTCTCTCTCCCGGTCGCGAGGAATCGATTATGCCGCGGCGCGCGCGTGACGGATCGACGACTGGCGGGGGTGAGCGGTAGGGGACGAGCGAGCGAGAGAGAAAGCGGGAGCTCGCATGCGTGTGGACCTACATTCGCGCGGGCCGGCCCGTGAGATAGCGGAGGCGACCGACCCCCCCGGATTTCCTGGGGTCGCCGGCGCGCGCTTCAAGCCTATCTCGGCTGATCGATTCCTCGGATAATTGGCATGCGGGCCGAATCGCCTTGCGCCGCGGCGCTCATTGTCTGCGGGCGCGCATGATCCTCGCTTCTTTTTCTATAGTCCTCTGTAGGGGTTAAGCTCCGCGGAAAGATGTTTCTTGTGCGTTGGAGTCCGAGGCGCGGATCGCGAAGAACGAATTTTTGTCTATTATTCATGTCGGTCATTTATTATTACCCCGTGCGAGTGGGAGGTTTTCTATACACTTCTGAGGGGAACGCACTCGTCCGCAATATAAGAGATAATGTAATAATAAGAGATTCACAGGCGTGGAATGAAGAGAGCGCCTTAATACCCGACAAATGCCGACCAATCATGCCTCGGGCGGAGCTCGCCCTCGAGTATTGGCGCTTTGTCAAAATTTCGCGACTACTCGCGTTATTTGTCACTCTAATGCAGCGGGGCGCGTGCACGCCTCTTTCTCTCTGTCTCTCTTGCTCCTAATTGGGCTTGATTAATGGCCAGCGACGACGGGTCCTCGACGCTATTGCCGAAAAAGATGAGGAGAGTGCGGAGGGTGCCTGGGAGAGATGAAAACAGTATTAACGAGCGAGACCAGTCTCTCATTTCCCTGGCGAGTGTAGATCGAAGCGGCGCGCGCCTGTACGCCGAAGATGCTCCGCGCCGCATCAATCTATCTACTGCGGATATAAAATGTCTCCCCCCCCCCCCGGTATTCTCTATATACGCCGAACTCCCAACGCGCTACACAGGAATAATGCACAATGCAAACAGTCGCCAAGCGAACTGTTGAAAAGGCGATGGCGTGAAAGCTGTATGTGTGGGAAAAAGTGCGCTGTTCGTTATCGCTTCTTCTATTTCATTTTTTTTTTTTTTTTACACCGACAACTCCATCGATTCGGTGTATCAATGCGCATAGCGCCGTTCGCGTTCGCCCAGAGAGATTTTATCGTTGCGCCTCACGTTCTTCGCCGTATAGAAAAAAAATACGTGAAAATTTAACTTGCACGTTGCCTCCGTTTTTACCGGTCACTTTGAGGCTGACTCCGGAATCTTTATGCACTACTTTTATAATCCATCCGAGTGCCCTTAATTTACTTAAGCTTTAAAAAATTTGATATTTCGTTTGATATATATATATATGTTTAACAAAAAAAGAAGAAGCCAATTTCATAAAGCGCCTAAAAAAAAATGAATCATAACGTACATTGCCCGTCTGCCAAAGCTGCATGTACAAAAGTAGTAGATAAATAACTGCAGCAAGCCGAAGAAATCCAATAAACCGTCGGCGGCAAGAAAAGCCCACGTCACGCGAAACGTCTCGAAATTTCGCGGCGTCTCGTGCACCGTGTCCAAAACGCGAGCCGGCCGCAAGAAAAAAAAAATAAAAGAAAAGAAATTTACAGAGGAAACAAGCGGTTACTGCACGAAATCTGGAGGCGGCGCCGCTCGATGCTAATAAAAAGTGCGGCGCAGCGGGTACACGTACATAACGCGGAGGAGAGAAGCACCCCCCCCCCCCTCCCTGTACAGTGCGTCCGGATCGATGCTCCCGAAAATTCTCGCCTCCGTTCGCGGCCCGTATATATTATGCATACGGCGCGCCAGGTGCGGCGCCGACGTACCCCGACGCTGGGTGCACCTCGCACAATGCACACCTCCTTCCCTTCCGCATCCCCCCCGACTCGAGAGGGTTCGCCGTGCGAACTCCGAGATCCCCGTACGCGAGGGTGTGCCGAGCGAACTAACCTCGTTAGACGCGGGCGGCCCTCCCGCGCTAATAAGAAAATCATCTGAATTCGAGCAGTTTGCCGATCAAATCCTATTAGCGCGCGCTTCGCTGCTTTAATGCCTGACCGCGCGGCACGACCCTTGAGCGCGCGGTACGCTGTACGGCTCCCACCGAGCCGCCGCCTATATACACCCTCGACTCGGCAATTTAATGTTTATTTAGCAGCTAAACCGCGCACACGCTCTATTGGCTCTCGCGATCGGACCCGACTTGTTTCCCCTTGGTCCTCCGTTCGCGCCCCTCCTCCCCGGCGGGCGGTCGAGCGAGCGCCTAATGAGGTAAAGATGAATGGGTTGAATCGGGGCGCCTCGCCGGGAGCGTGACTCTGCTCCTGCGAGATAATTTTCTTGAGCCGGCTTTGATGCGAATCCGCGATGGTATTGAGAGCGAACTTTCGGACGGATAAAACGTGGGTGAAATTCGGAAAATGCGTGGATACGTTTGGTATCGCATTCGAAATGTTGAAGGGTTCCTTGGACTAATGCAACGTTTGGGGAAAAGTTTATATACCGACGCGGAATTACTTCTCCAGCTATATAACTTTTGTATAGAGAACTTGATTAAATTAATTTCATTTAATGGGTTTTTATATAAGTTGCTCGTCCCTTTTGAAGTTGCAGAGCTTGAATTAGTTAATTTAATACTGGAAGTATAAACATAAATTTGAGCTTTTAAGGGAATTGTCTTCGTCTGGTTCTGTTTTCTTATATGTTTAAATAGTAAAGAAAAAAAACATAAATTTCGGTGACGACAACAAAGTAATGAGAAAATATCAATTTCATGAAATAAACGCCTAATGAAGTTTAACTTTGCAGCATCGAGGTGTACCTTTAAAAATTACAAAAGGCACCAATTACCGAACGTCACCTGGCAACAGAAGTTGTACACCCCCAGCGGAAAGTACCGAACGATTGTCCGCATTGGACAGTCCTTCCCTACGTCACTGCTCGACTAAAAGGTTTCATTTTCATTAAATTTCGCAGTATCAATTAAACCCGCATCGAAAATATGCATTAAATGCAGAAAATGAATGGGCGCGCGTTAACGAGCAATGTTAATTAAATTTTAGTCTTCTAAAAACCGTTGCAACGCCATCAGCCCGTAAAATTGGCCTCGCTTATTCCTGTGTAGCTTTTTCCGCATCAGAGCAGATCAATTTGTTTATACAGCGCAGTAAACCGCGCCGGGCGACTATACGCGTCCGCAGAATTCGATCGAGACGCCAAACGCAAGTTTCAAAATTCTCCCAATGTAGCACAAGCGCAAAGTTGCATTTCATCAAGACAAGCAAATTCGCCATTTGACTTCTCCCCGGCGAAGTTCGCCGCCGAGGCCGAGCGCTCATAAAGTCCAGCAGCAGCCTCTGTATACACCCCCTAAGAATCGAGTGCCAATGCTATACCCACCCTCGCTAAGGTCAACAGTGTCGTCTCCTAAACTATTCTCCTTGCAAGTCTAAGCAACGAGGCACGACAAGTGCCGGCCCCTGTACCTCGCACACACCTACAAGGTCTCATCGACGTGTGAGCTGCGGTTTTTCTCTACTCTCGGTGCGACTATACACACAGGCGTGACAGGCTCTATATCCTACATCGAACCTCACGAGTCCAGTCGAGTCCCTAGAGGAAGCTCTGGAATAATAGGCTAATGACAGCGAGACAGTTTATAGCTGTGTTTTCTGGTAAATATATATATCTATATACAGCCGAGTGTTTTTGCTCGGCCAGGCCGACCATCCCGAAGATCGACCACCTGTGCAAGATCCTCGGGAGGGAGAGGACAAGCGAAAACGATCTCCTCGCGGGGCCCGAGGAAAGTAGCATCGCCGGGTCCGCGGGTGTGGCTGAACCCAGCACGTCGGGTCGCGCTTGTACTAACATAAGTCATGGGTAACGCGTAATTGCGTAACCGTGTGAGCGCTAATTGCCGAGGCGTTTCGCTGCACACGTACTCGAGTGTGAGTTCACGTACGTACGTGTGCCTGCGTCTACGTGTAGGTATATGGGGGTGTGTGTGTTAGTACCGTGGGTCGTGAGGTGATGGAAATGGGGGGGACCCAAGCTTGGCGAGTAATTGTAATTGAGACCTAACACCAGCCTGGCCAAATCATTCGCTCTGTGGAGAGCCTCGAAGGGGTTACGGCGAAACGAAAATCTCAGCGTATGCTTGTATTTTACGTGTCTCTAGAGGTGTCGACGAATTGTTCACTTGCTAATTGTATATATGGCATAGATATATATAGTCGTAAGTTTCGTTATAAAGAGAAATTTATATATAAAAAAAAAGCGAAGAAGAAGAAGAAGAGTCTCTAATGTACAGAAAAGAAAAGCATATATACTATAATAATAATAATAATTATTGTAATAATCATAATAATCATAATAATACAAAAATAATAATGACAATAATAATCGAACGATAAAAATAATTATATTGATAATAAAAAAAAAAAATAATAATCATAATAATAATATAACTAGAGAGCGATCCGACAGCAGCGTGACGCCAGGCTTTTTTTTTTTGCTTTCCTTCTTTTTTTTTCCCAGGCGTTTTCTCCGGGCGGAAGGGAAGGGAAACGCCCGGCGCCAGCTCGAGAGCTATTTTTGCGGCGCAGCGTGGCCCCACGCTGCGAATGAAATCGTATAATATTAAAATCAAGACATATACAAATTCGATACTCGTGGAACATCAGAATGTACACGGGTTGGTAATTTTCAGTGTGTTGCGTTCGGTCGTGTGCGCTTGTTTCTGGACAGGGGGTACGGGCGGGGGTATGACCGCGTACAAATCGGACATGTATAATGCGGAGAGCTCGCGAAAAAAGGATGAGGCAGAGAGAAAGAGAGAAAGTAAAATGCGTATACGCGAAACAGCACATGGTTCGTTTGGATCGCGAGATAGACACTCGGAGATAGAGATGGGTAGAGACGGGCTCTGACGTATTCATCAAGGAAAAGTGTATATACCGCAGGATGGCATCACAAATAGAGAGAGGTAGGTTATCGTTGACTGGGAAGACAGAGTGAGAGAAAGACAATGGAGGAGAGCGTTCAGTGTGCGTATGAGTGTGGGTGTGTGTAAGATATAGAGAGCGAAGTACATAAAAGAGACTGAGAGATAATGATAATAAAATATGCCTGATGTGATACATAATGACAGAAAAGTACAACGGCTACAGACAGAGATAAAAAGAGAGAAAGAGAGAGAGAGAGAGAGAGTAATATAGTGAGTTAGTGTGTGTACGAGCTGAGACGAGTTGATAATGAGAGATAAAAGTGGGCTTTATATGTGGTATTACATGTGCGTGAATGGCGGTGAGAGACTATATATAATGAAAGAGACGAAGCTCTAGATTGTGACGGTGACAAAACGTTGATAAACGGACGTATAGTCGACGTTTTTATTTTTGGTGATGTTGCTGCTATTTTTATTGATGACAGATGGTGATAAATGACGATTATGCGAGAATACAAAATGTGTCGTTTATGTGATTGTAATATATAATATATAGATATCAATAATAATAGAAGTACGAACACCCAGCATATATATACGTGTGCGTGTGACTGTGAAAATACATAGTTGACAGATACATCTGGCTTTGATTTTTTTTTTTACACGTTATTATACTTTTTATCTCATTTTCAGATGTATACACAATAATTTTTCTTTTATCATTCGTTTATCATTAAACGGAGCGTGTGGGTGTGTCAGACTTACCATGGTAACGTCATCTATTTTCGAGATACTTCGAACAAATATGTTGACATGGACAACCGCGGGCCCATCTAACATGGCAAAACAAAATCAACAAATTAATCAATCGCCGTCAGCGGTTTTTGCTTAAATTTTTAAAATAAAAATAAAATTTTCTTGTTCTTTTTTTTTCATGGTTCCTGGTGAGACAAAAAAAAAAACATAAGACAAATCAATTTACATCAGATCGATTGCTAACGAAAACCCATTGGATGCGCATCGTAATCTCTGTCCTGAAACTGGATCAGCGAAATGGAAATAAAAAGGCTCAGAGTCAACTTCGGTCTCCCCACGCTGTAAAAGCGACAAATTGCCGGCGCAGAGATCTTATCTAGCGAGCAGTTGTGCAGGGACGGCCGATCGCAAAAATTACAAGACAATCTCGTGTACACGATCGAGCGATCGAGGATAATCGCGCCGAAGCTCGTGCGCATACAGGCGGAGGGGTAGGCCCGACTGCACGCTGTAATTTTTAGCCCCCGCCGCCACAATGCGCTCGCGCGCGCGTGCACCATACACCATTAATCCATAAATCTCGGACCTGCGGGCGCGATACATTTTTATCCCTCCTACCCCGCTGCGCCATATAGCCGCGCGCGGAGTCGTAAATCTTTTTGCCTCTTTGTGCGTACTTTTTGCTCCTGGTCGCGCGCGCGCGTGTGTGTGTGTGTATTTCGACGTGTATGTTTTTTTTTTCCACCCCCGTCCTCTTCGTCGCCTTTTAATATCGCACGGGCGCAGAGAGAGAAAGGTGTGTGCCCGCCGCTCGGCCTCACTTTTTCCCTCCGCTCCGCGTGCTTTTCCTTTCTCCCCCACTTTTTGTTCCGTTTGTTCGTTAACTCGCCGCGTCCTACATGCGGATTTGCGAGCGAGCGTATCTTGCTCTCGAATAACCGAAGCAAAATAACAGTTCACGAGCTTCATTTGTCCGCGGATGGGGAGGGGGGTGCACTCGGATGTGTGTATATTCTCCAAAGTACAAGGGAGGGTATACCGGCGGCGCCTGTGTTTTTCCCAGCGCGCCCCATAAATTCTGATTTATTGGCCCGGCGACACTTTATGTGCCGCGTCCACGTGCGCGCATCGATTCGCTTAAGTGGCCTTCGGAGAGGCGCGATTAAACAACACCGTGTCGTGATTCTTGCCTTAGCCCTCGTCATCACCCTCCGCATTATTTGTACAACCATTTAGCCCCGGAGCGACTGTATATTCCAGCGGATAATTTTTTTTTTTTTTTTTTTTTTACTTTTTGGTTTATGTATTCCAAGCTCGACATGAAGAGTTGAAATCGAGCAAGACAGTCGGCACGGAAGTGGTCTAAGTAGTGGCAGACAATCGGATTACGAGTTCGCGTACGGAAGAGCGAGAGCGCCCGTTAAGAAAGGCGTTATACTATTTCCCCCCACTACCCCCAAGCTTTTTATGACCCGATAAAAGTATTATTCATAAATAAAGACGCGCGGCAGTAACAATTTGTATGAGAGCGCGGAGCGCTCGCGCGAAATCCGCTTATTTATGTTTCCTCCGGCGATATCTTCGCGCGCATAAAATTGCGCCTCGCGCTTTATTTCGTCGGGGCGTCGCCCCTGCTAAAGCAGAGCTATATACTCTACTATACGTGATCGTGGACGCGCGTAGTCAAAGAGAGGAGGAGCGAATTGCGCGCGGCATTATTGGAAAGAGTTAATTGGAGTAAATGGAATAATCGAAGCGATCGGTAACGATCGATCGGCTCGAAAACTCCTGACCTGAAAGGCTGGTATCTCTATATACATATATATATAGGGACGCGCTTTCTCGTCGGAACCTCGAAAACAATCACGTACAGCAATCTATCTCTCTCCTTTATGGGTACCGACTGATAGCGCACGCGTCTGGCGCGCTCGAAATTTAACCAATTTTCGAAGATTAACTCCGCGCTATTATTTTGGCGCTCGCTGCATTAGTTTTATGCACCGTCGCTGTATATAACGATAACGGGCTACGTCCCCCTTGTTATACACAAAATCATTAGCGCGCGATTTGGGAAACCAATTTTCCGCGAACAATCGGTTGACGCTGTGGGGAAGAGAATTGTTAATTTCTTTTTTCTTTCATTTTTTCTCTCGCTCGTTCTTTTTTTTTTAAACGACCGTTCTGTGCAAAATGCGACCGCGAGGCAGCCGGCTTGTTAGTCGCGCGAATTATCCAGCGTAAAAAGGTAATTGCGCAGGCGTGTAATTAACGGGTGGGAAAGAAGGCGCCGTTCAAGCTGAAGGTCCCGGCTCTATATCCTCGGAACTAAATAAAACGTTCAATTTATTCATAAAGGAGGCGAAGGGGGCTTTACCTCGATCCTCGGCCAGGGTCCGCGGGAGCTCGAACTTTGCGCCGTCGCCCCCGTAAAAACTTCCCCAGAAATTCACGGTTAACTCCGTCCGACTTTGCGGCGCTTTAGCCGACAGGGAGAGAGAGAGAGAGAGAGAGAGAGATTCCCGCGGCTCTGCGGGGGCTGACGCCGAAAAAGCGCGGCAGTTCCTCCGGCGAAACAATGGCCGGCGAATAAAGCCGCGCAGCGCATCCCCGTGGCAACGGCGAGTGAAATCCTGCGGCGCGTAAATAGCCGCGGCGACTCTCTTCAAACGCGCGGCGCGCCTGACAAATTGCGCCCTAATGAGCATCCGTCGGCGCGATCGTAATACGCACGTCCGCGCTCTTTTATCCCCCGACGCGGAATAAACCTAGTAAAGTTGTGATTTTTTTTTTTTATCTCGACTCTCTATCTATACCGCGGACCGCCCTTAGAACGATCGATCGCACGACCAGGCCCCGATTTCCGAGCTTTGCGATGTTTTTACAAGTTTCGTTACGCGGCGAATTAAGACGCTCGTCCCGCTCTTGGCGTTCGCATTCGCGGTGTATTAAATGCATTTTAAGCAGCTTTATGTCAAAGCAAAGTTCGACGCAATTTGAATGACTTATACGGTGCCGTTGCAGTTTTACGCGCTCCGATAGTTAACCGTCATGAAATATTCATATGTACCGACAACTTTAATCGGATCACCGGTAAATACAACTTTCGCGCCAATTCCGAGCACCACGACTGTGTGTATATACATTCGTGCGATTTGTATGAACCCAGGATCGCGCGTTTCCCATTGATAAAACTAAATTCACCGGTGAAAATAAGCACGCCTCATAATTCGCCGATTTTAAGCGGAGCGGCGCCTCGTAAATCAAAGCGGCAGCGGGGCGATAACGCGACGGAGATAAAAAGCCGGTCGCCGTTACAATTAGCCTCCAGCGCGCGTACACTTCGATTTTCCGTTTGACGAGGCGAGCGCGCCGCGCATTTTACGGCTGCGAGCGGAGCGTCTTATACATATATATATGTACGGGGGAGTACGGCGCGATAAAGGCTCCTCTCGCGCACATACATCTTCCACGGGCTTTCAATCTCAATTGATCGCTTTCCGCTCGAGATTTTACTCGGCGATAAATCGACGTTCTTTTGACTGTCTCTCCTCCTCTCGGTCCTGCCGCGCGCTTCCTCCTCCGCACGAGTCGCGCGCCGCGCGGTTGCGATTTTAACGCCTCGCTCGGACTCGGCCGAAGGAGACGGCGTGGAAGTAGAGAGAGTCGGGGCTTCGTAAATCTCGAGTGCTTGACAAATGGCAAGCGCGAGAAAATTGTCCGAGAGTGTTTGATGGACAAACGTTGATTCATCTTGTAAGATCCTGCCGTCGCGGGGCTTTCACTTCGCGCGGTTTTCTCCTTTTTAAGGGACGTCGAGGAAATTTTTCGAGCCGAAGGAAAATCGTAAAGTAGAAATATCGCACTTGCGGTATGGAAATTATGTTATGATTTGTTTTCTTTTTTTTGTAAAAAATGTTCGAGTTGGCTTTTTCTTTTTTGTTCTGCTATAATGAAAATATTTTCTTTTTACTTGTAAGAATTTATATGTGATTCATTAAAAGCTCATTATACCGTAATAAAAAGTCTGGAAATCTTTGGAATGAATTATTTATATAAGATCATTAATAAATTAGAGACATTCAATTTTCATTATTTGGAAAATTTTTTTTATTAATTTATTATTCATTAATTCATCGACAAATATTTACTGACTTTAAATACTTTATCGATTTATTTATTTGATTATTTTTTTAAATGAATAAGTTAATCATTCTGAATATTTTTAACGTGAATTAGTATAAAAGCTTCTGATGTTAATAAATTCATGTGAAAAGGTCACTAAATCAAGAATATAAATACCCGACTAATCAAACGTAGAGGATAATACCTTTTTCTAATAATCATTTACCAGGAGAGTGTCTCACCTCCGGGTCGCGGATTTGGATGAAACTTTGGGAATTGTTTTGTAGTGTCGAATAATGAA
>JAWWEN010000038.1:6259108-6269227 GCA_035582955.1 Sycophila texana
ATTATTCGACACTAGAAAACAATTCCCAAAGTTTCATCCAAATCCGCGACCCGGAGGTGAGACACTCTCCTTGTTAGAGAGAAATTATCTTTAAGTTATTGCCTATACTATCTTCAATAGAAATAAAAATAATAAATAAAACGAAAAGAATTAAGCACGAATTTATGTGTAACACATTTTTTCACAAAAATCAAAATTATTATAAGTAAAGTAAAAAAAAAAAAAATTGACTTACATAGAATATTTTTTTTTCATCCCGGAAAAGCGAAAAGCCAGAGAAAAAGATTTGAAGTCCGGTAAATCCCGATTTTCTGAAATGGACTTTAAATCATCCAGCCAAATATCTCGGGTCTTTGAAAAGCGTAAAGGTAATCTCTCGACTGTCACCTGGAAAACAGAGCTCCGGCATTTTTCTCCAGGCGAGTTATCGCGACGACGACCGACGGAGGGAAAAAGGGACGTGGTATAAAAAAAAAAAAGAAAAAAAGAAAAAAAGAAAAAGGTTGAGAGAGGCACACACAGCCCCGCGAAGATTACCGCTGTCGATGAATCGAGGACTTCCGGCGAGGCGCTTCGCACGCGTTCGCCGTACATTTTCAGAGAAAACAGCGCAGAGTTCCGGACGGCCGCCTATTGGATTTAATGGAAGTTAATTTCGTTACGTGGCCTAGCTGCTGCGATTTCGATTTTGCACGGAAAGAGTCCGAGTTTTTGCGCCGCACTTATATACACACAGCCGCGGCCGGCCATTTATACCAACCGAACCTCGTAAAATTTCGCCGTGGATTGTTTTGAATGAAGAGAGGAGAAGGATGGACGCGCGCGGGTATTGATTAATTGCAGCCAATTTAACAGTATAGAGCCGTAGCGGAGCGTCGCTCGTATATAAAAAGCCAATATTTATTAAAGAGCCCGGAGTTTATTGAAATCCCTCGTGCGCTATTCTCTTCTCCCTCTCTCTTTATTTTTACCATCAGACTGTCTCTTTCTTTCTTTCTTTATTTATCATTATTATTTTCCGCTGATGTACACGCTTTGTTTTTTTTGGCGTTTTGTCTCGCCCGCTTGTATATTAGCTCGTGACATTTCGTAGACTACGTAAAAACAGTCATTCGGTTCTACCCGCAAGAGGAGAAACGCCGCGGAGCGGAAATTTTCCCGCAAAAATGCGATATTTGTAAAAACGCGTCTCGCGGCGAATCAATTGCATTTCATTATATCCATCGGCTTTTGTTTTATCCCGTCGTTCGGAAATTCCCTTGTACAACATCAGCGATAAAAAAAACAACGGGGAGAAGTGAAAAAAGTAAAGCGTCGCCCGGATCAATCCAGGCTCCCTAGCGACTGACTCCACACCCGAAATCACGTATTTGCCAGAACAATAGAATTTCCCGCCGGAGTTTGGCGAAATCGGCGCGGACCATTGGAGCGCGATCAAAGGATCACGACGAAATAATGTCGTTACTCGCCAGAGTACTTGGATACTTTAACAAAATTAACCGTAGGACCAACGTCCACTACACGATCTCACCTTCCGCCCCATTTACGGTGCTCGTCTCGCTTAACCGCGATTTCTCTTTATCATTCGCCGAAAAGAAAGCACGACGTTCCGAAGGGAGAAGGAGTACGGAGAAAAGCTATGCAGGCACTGAATAATTCAGCCTCGCGTCGGAATCGATTGCAGGAGGCGCGCGGGCTCGAGCGAAGCGCACATTAGCCATTTATCAGCGCGCAACCCTTTTTGCGCATCCTTAAATCGCTCGGCCACATGTACGTACATCTGCGAGTGTCTGTGTGATCGCCGCCTCGGAGGCTGACAAACGTACGTGCCCTCTCGCGCGCCACCCGAGCAATTTTTAATGACCTCGGTCAAGATAACCGATTTCCG
The DNA here is from genome assembly GCA_035582955.1 of Sycophila texana. Taxonomy (NCBI): domain Eukaryota; kingdom Metazoa; phylum Arthropoda; class Insecta; order Hymenoptera; family Eurytomidae; genus Sycophila; species Sycophila texana. Next base: position 6,260,997 of record JAWWEN010000038.1, read on the forward strand.
CCCAGCGCGCGTGCCCGGAAGAAAGTCGATTTGTTCCGAACGGCGCGTCGGTATTGCGCAATTGTATTCTCCGGAACGACGTACGCGCGCCTTGAATTATTCAGCGCGAGATTTTCGCCTGCTTAACGGCGCGGCACTTTCTTATTTATTTTCCTTTCTTACGACCGCCGTAATCGTAAAGCCCTGCGCTACGATCGCGGGTAATCGGCCGCGGAGTAAAGCCCTTTTGTTTAAGCGTCCGCAGCGTCGCGAGTTTTGCAAAGGAGGCGGCTTTTTGCACGGTGGGCTCCGCACTGCGGCATAAACGCGCCGCAACTTCCTCGGCGGATCGCGCAGCGCGAATATTCATGATCGACCAACGAATTTCGCCGCGGACCGCAGTAGTCCACTGCTTTTTTTTTTTTTTTCTTTTTTCATTTATCGGCAAAAGTGTGTACGGGCGACCGTATTTTGAGTCAGAAGCGCGACTAATATTGCACCCGGGGGTATACGTACGAGCGGCGCGTGCAAATGTGAAGGAACGATCGCGTTGGGGATATAGGCTACGAGCAAGGGGGCGTGAGCAAAAAAAAAAAAAACTATCGTTGGTTCGTTATCCGAGCGCATTTTTCATAATTTGGGCCGGCGCGTTCGCGGACGATTATTGGATTTCCGGGCGCGGTTTACGGGCCGCGGACGCGCGCAAAAACCCGTCATCGATTCTGCGTACCGCGCGCTCCCGAAACATTCGGCTGATTATTGCGGGGGTTATACTACTGAAATCGACAGCGGACGGGCGGGCGACGAAAATGAAGCGTAGATAGTCGCTATTTTTTCTCACTCGTTAATTACGGTTTCGGCATGTGAAAAAATAATTCCGATGGCCTTTTCAATTTATGCATGCGCAATAATTTTTTAGCGGTTGACAATTGCAGCTTAATTGTATATTTCAAAATTGATATATGAAAGAAAAAATCGTTTGTACGATGGCTGCTCTAATCAGTAATAACTCAGAATAAAATATAAACAAAATACAAACGAACGGTAACGTTTACTTTAGCTATTTAGCTATAAAAAGATTCCAAAAGCCTTGAGAACCACGATCCAGTGATTGACGACGATAATACGAAGTACACAAAGCATTAGGAATCAATAAGTGCCTCAACATCGACAAACACGTTGAATTATTAAATAAACAAAATACCGACGGAAGGAGAGGTTTACTCCAGATTTAAATAGATCCGGTGATCCTTGAGAATCGCGATCCGGTGACTACAGGCAACGTAATACGAAACCCTCGGCTCATCCGGACTCCAGAAATAACCGAGCGTCTTGGCGTCGCGCGTAAATAGCCGTCCGAAAATCGCTGCGGCCGTAATGAAATCCCGGCGACTTATTCAATTTCCTCGTTGACGAAAAATAACGCGCGCTGCCGCGTCTAGTGGCCTACTTTTTGCGCTGGTGGCCGCGACTTTGATAAAGGCTCGCGGCCTGGTGGGGGAGGCGGGCGCATATATTCAGCAATTCATAGCGAGGCACGGACGGGAAACCGGGTCACGGACGCGGCCGCCGCCGCCGCCGAATGCGCCAGTGCCTCTTTCTCGCGTCCTCCTCTCTCTTTCCTCTCATTTTTTTTCGCCCGGCTAGTATATCGATGCGTTCCTCCCGGCGGCGACGGATACTCGCGAAATTAGCCGGAGGTCGCGTCGATTAACTTTCGATGTCTTGCATGCCGCGCAGAGTGGGCTACTAAAGCCGACAGACGCGCGGTTGCTCTTTTATTCATCGGCGATGAGCTCGATAATTAATTGAGAGCGGCAATAAATTCAATCCGGCACGCTTCATTATTCCAATAAGGCGATTCGGGCGGTATAAATATACTCTCTTCGTATAAAGGAGCTTTATGATTTTATTTATTTATTTTTTTTTTTTTACGTCGTTAATAATACAGCATATATTCGACGATGTTGGAATAAAATTCAATCGAGTATTGACCTCGATTTCCGTATGCAGACGAGAGGGTGCACTTTCGAGGTGAGCCAGAGCGTAGGACGGGAAATATCTTTTTACATCGTAAAACGAAATCGTCGCAACTTTATGCCATTGTAATATCATCAGGAACACTTTAAAATGTAACGCTTTATTCGCCCCCGACTTTACAACTTTCGACATTTCCTTACGTATTTTAGACGAGCGCGTGCATAGGGGGGAAAAGTGACGCGTCATCTGGCTTGCCGAAAACGTCGCGACGTCGGCAGAGGGCTTGGGGTGGAGCGGTGATATACGCGAGCGCGCGAAGTGCATTTCCGCTGTGTTCTCGAGATTGCGAATTTCGCGCGGTAATGGCCGAGCGTATAAGCGCCGAGATGAAAACTTTTACGCTCCATCCGGGGCTCTACCCCCTCCCCATATTCCTCTTAAGTTTTATTTATTCACATCGACCGCCTCATTCGATATCATTGCGACGAATAATTTTCGGGTAGGAATGCGCCGCGCCGGACCTCGACCCCCTCCCCTCGAAACGGATACTAAATTAATTCGTGACCCTCCGCGCGATTCTCTGCGTCTTCTCATTTCTCGTTTTTTCTTTTTTTTTTGCGTTTTTCTTTTATTTACAATTTTGAACGGTGAGCGTACTGGTAATTGAAATTACTGGAATTTTACGAGTTTTCCTTTATGAAAGTTTGTTTTACAGCTTGTTGCGCACCGCACAGTGCAGAGGAAGTAATTAAAAATTCCTCCTCGTATCCTCCTGCACCGTTTTCTAGTTTTACACAAACAGATGGTAATTAAATCCCCAGTGAGTTTTTCTTTTTCGACGGATGATCAAATAAACAATTATTAAAATTTCTTTGAAAAATCCTAGGAACTGGAATGCCGCGCTCATTTTACTGGCTACTACTTCTCCGAAATTCATCAAGCGTATTAAAGCGAATGCAATAGTATCAAATAACCGCTTGAACTTTGGATTAGGCTTTGGAAATTCGGCCTTTATGTTAATCAGGGGTCGCACTTGCCAAGAGAATTGCGCGTACGCGCGGGTTACGGAAATTCCCTTCTGCGCGGAAAGCTTTTGGTAAGCCGAGTCTTTTACTACTTAACCAAGTGGCGTGAGTCAAAATTCGATCAGGCCTCGTCGCCGAGCAATCCGCGCTTACGTAAACAGTGACGCACGGCGTCGGCGGCGTCAGCCGTCCGTTCGAGCGACGTCCCGGCCAACGTGACAAAGTGAAATCTAATTAATTTTCCTTTTCGCGCGACCGATCCGCCTGTTTGTTTTGAAACTCGCGTCATCGCCGAACCCGCGGCTACGCGAGGTCTTAATTTATCTGAAAAAAAAACGCAATTACAACGGGACTCGGTGTCGACGAATTTGATTTTCCCTTTTTGCTCTACCGTGAAAGCAGCAAAAAAACGCTGACCTCGTTAAGGTCGGTGTTGGCTTGTGTCTGCCTTTTACGTTTAACGGCGCAGCAAAGTGCACGCAAAAATAAAGCACATCGCGGGCGAATGCCCAGTTATGGCGCCACTAAGTGTGGTCGCGTGCGAGCCGCCCCCACATGAGCGTTGCTTTCGCGTATTCTGTATTCACGACCGACGAACGTAAATTACCCCCAGCCTGTTTGTCTCTTCGTGTACTGTATTTTAGCATAAAAGTACGCACAAAGTTTTTCGGCGTAGCATATACGCTTTTTAAAATCGCTCGATTAACTTCTTTGTCGCTTGTGCTGAAATCGAAAATCCAATTTGCCATCGTATTCAATTTTCAATTCGAGCCAGCGCTTCGGATCGGTGTATATATCTGATTAATTAATTAATTTCCATGATGGCAAAAAAAAAAAGAAACAACAAAACAGACCAAACGATTCGCCATGAGCTTCCACCGATCAGTCGTGTCCACTGACAATCAACTAATTAAATATATCGGACGTATTTCCCGCTTATCGAGAAGGCACCTGCTCTAACGCACTACGCACACAAGCACACACAAAGACCTGATAAAAACAATTCAATCACACAACATATCACGACAATCCCCCTGTGACGCGTCAATTTGATAAGCCCACGAAGCTCCGGACGTGTGTATCATATAATATATATATACACGCCGGAGTGGCCGTCAAATAAATCGGCAAAAGTAACAGCCCTTTGACATTGTATCGCACTGTACATACAGGACGGCCGTCTTATAGAGAGGCTGGAGGAAGGAGGAAGCGAGAAAAGGGTTAACCGGGCGCCTTGGGATAGTGAGAGGAGCGGTGTCGGTGTCCTCTGTCGTCGCCGTCGTCTTCGTCGCCGTCGTTGTAGTCGCTGTCCGACACTCGAGAGGGTTGTCGAAAGATAAAGACAGAGCGACGTAGAGAGCCGTCGGGATTCAAAAGTAAGATGATCTCCGGGAAGGGGGCGGCGGTGGGGTATATATAGGGGAGGGGGCCGGATGCTTCTAGTTACGACCAAATGACAAAAGATCACAAGTGTTAGCATTCTATATGCGTATCCAGTAGTGTACGTGCGGACGTACGTGTCGGTGTGAGCATGACGTCATTCAATTACCGAGTAATCCACCTGATGCCTTGGATATTGGTGCGCCGAGAATATATATATACATATATATATGTATATATATATATCTATATAACTAACTCTCTGGTCGTCTAATGCGTCGCATTATATGTACATATGTGGCTGTATTTGTGTGCGTGCTCATTGCGAGGCTGCACGCCTCGACTCCGTTGTCTGTGCGTCAGTGTACGTATACCGTCTATGAGTAATTATGGAGCCTCATCCCGCTCGCTTTTAATCGTCTTCCCTATAAACCATCCTCGGACTGATATCTTACGTTCCTCGCATTCTTTTGCTTTTGCTCTCATTCATTAAACTATATATATATTGTACTGTTGTAAATATACTTTGGTTATTCAATAAAACAAGCTGGAATGCCACATGCCTGCTTCTATATTCTAAGTATGCTAGGTCAAGGTATAATTAATTGGGATGTAATATATATATAATTATGTATAGTATATATAATATATATAGTAGTAATAAAATGCGTTTGCGTGCGCGCGTGTGTGTTTATGTGTGTGTAGGAGTATGTCTGTGAGTGAGCGTGTGTATGAATGCCAAAAACGGTGTATCGTAAAAAAAAGTAGGAACAAAAGATCGTACGTGTACCGGAAGAAGAGAGAGAGAGGGGAGGGGGAGAAGAGTCGTTTACTGCATCCACGTGCTCTTTTTCGCCCCGGATGCATTTTCTCCCCCTCCCTTGCTTTTCTCCTCGTGTCGCTTCTTTTTCTCCGTTCGTTTTACTACGACGGATCGTCGTCACGTGCGTGTCGTGCGTAAAAGTCTCAGGTTGACTCACGCGATCGGTCGCTCGGTAAAGTCACCGGAGTAATTAGTCATTGAAAAAAAAAAAAAAAAAAAAAATGGAAACCAAAACTGAATGTATACGGTATATGTATGTTACGTCTACACCCTAAGGGGATATATAATCATATGCTTTTGCGCCTACTTTGAAATATATATATATATAAATAATATCGTGATCATGTACAATGCTTAATATACGGTAACAATGATAGTGGGCGTGGGTGGCAAATATACAAGAAAACAAAAGAGTAGTACACGGGCAATGTTGCGAAAACAAAAAAAAATTAAAACTCTGCTATAATGTATAATAATGCTGTCGAGAGACGTCGGAGTGCTTTTCTTTTAAAGTTGCTTTTTTCAGTGTTGTCTATGTATTTTTGGGTTTGAAAATTAAATGTAGGTAATTATCAAATAGAAAGAAAATTAAAAAGAAAGCATTCGCTTAACTCTGGCATTATATGGTACAGTCGGTTTTTATGCTTTGATTATTTAACGTTCTTTAATTTATGAGGTTTTTTTTTTAAATCTTTATTTTTGTTTCTCAGTTTGGCTTGCTTGGCATTTGTTAATTAATACTTACCATCTTGATGTCACTTATTGTGGCAATGCTTCGCACAAACAGGTTTACCCGGACAATGGCCGGCCCATCTAAGGGCAAAAACAACAGAGCCCCTCTTTACAAATCAGTCATTTCTCAGTGGTGTCGATGGAATTTTTTTTTTTTTTTTTATTTGGTTGTTTTTTTTTTCTAGATGAAAAGCGTTATGATGATTAAGCGCAACTGCTTTTTACAGCTTGCATCGCCACTCTTTGTACATCAATGTTCTCGACTTGTGTAGTAACAGTGACTAAACCTACATCGGGGGAGATCCAGCCGCTTTGACATTTCGCACACAGGATAAATAATTTTTAAGAATTCACTTACCGAATCAAAATAACTTCAACGCATCAAATTTAATTACGCAGATCCGATGAAAAATATAGCGCGACAAGCAAAGATCTCCCTTTAAATTTCGAAATTCATCATTTCTCCGATAATTCATTAAAGCTGAACGCTCGGTTAATTTCCGAAGCGAAACGTCAGGAAAGCTCGCATCTCCCCGTTTAAAAAGAAGTGAAAGGGGCCAGGTAGCTTGTGATCACTGGCTCGGCGGTCGATGCAAAGTGAAAGACGCTGCTGGTGGTGGGCTGCGGCGCATTAAACGGCAAAACTATATCGCCACTCGACTTGGGTGCGATACTTGGGCTAAAAGCTGCGCGGCAAGTGAATTTGTACAAGTTCCCGCTATCTCCGGGGCTCGCGGCGACTCAAAGGGCGGCGCCGTTGCTTTGTGCGCGATGGCGAAGTTCCCGCTCGCGCGCTACTGTATCAGCGTATATGCCAGCGCCCGGTGACGCGGCGTCGCCCTTCTGCTCCCGAAAGATGGGCCTTTTTCGCTCACGGCCGGTATTATCTTCCGGCTGAATTATCCGCATGCGGTGCGCGCACAAAAACTGTAACTTAATTATTTCCCTTATCAAAGCGTGACTGCCTCCGCGCGGCATAAAGGAATGAAAGAGGGTCGAGTGAGATACGTTTGAGAAAAAAGAAAAAAGAAAAAAAAAATAGAGAAGAAACGCAGGACTCGGTCGATCGCCTTTACCTTTTGTTTTTTAACTCGCGGAAAACAAACGGAGAACGCGCCCGCAGATAAGTCCCCGACAATTATTCCAAAAGAGAATACGCCCCGCGGGGACATAACGTGGGGGGTTGGGGGGCAAGAATCGCGCGAAATTTTAACGAAATTATCGCGGCTGGCATCGACCGCGTAACCGCCGAGTGCGCCCCCGCAACAAAAGCAGCCGCGCCTCCCCCTCCCGCCGAGATAGAGGATAGATAAGCGCGAGCGCGCAGCCTACGATGCGCGCGCGGGGGCCGCTGCTGCAGGTCCAATGCAAACGAAAGTTTCTCCGCGGCGCGGTGGCTGGCTTTGTGCGCGTGCGAGCTCTGTCTCTCGCCTACAACTTCTTTAACGAGTTGCGCGCGGCGCGACTCTTTTCGCGGTCGGTTGGCCCCACGGCAATATACCGCCGCGCCCTCCGCCGCCGCCCCCCCTCGACGCAATCAGCGAGTCCGCCCGGTGTATAGAAGGCCTGTCGTCGACGTCGAGCTCGACGATTGGTCGCCGTCGACGGCAGAGACACCGACCCCCCCGTCCTCGCCCCTCCGGCCTCGTTCCGCCGCGCGCGCGCGGATCCTTTTCCTTTATCGAGACTCTCTCCTTTTCGTTTACCGGGCTTCGCTTCATCCCTCCGCCTCTCGAATCCTCTTTTTTTCCCTCCTTCACTTCCGCTCCCGGCTCTCGAGAAGGGTCTCGCATTTTTGTTTCGCCGAGTCGAGGACGACTGGCGGACGCCGATCTCTTTTTCCTCGGATCGAAATGAGCACGAGCTCGCAGACAAGGACGCTGGGAGGGGTTGGGGGGGCTGGCCTCTCTGTGCGTTAGCAGCGTTTCGCGAGCGACCGACCGCTGATTCGATTGCGTGCGCGGCAAACTGGAAATTAATGAATTAACGCGAGAGGCACGCGGCTGCATCTCTTTCCCACCCCCCGGTGTGCAGGACCCCCGGCGAGTGGAGCTGCGTTCTCATGGAATTTGCGAGTCGTCGCACCGGGCGAACTCGAGCGCCTCGTTAATTAATTATTTAATTCCGGCGCTTTCAAGGGTCTCGCGTTACCCACGGCGGAAGCTCGTCTCTGTACTGTAAGCTTCTCTCATTCGACATCGTATTTTTTACTTTTGTTTTTTCGTTTGTTTGATTTCCGAGTCGGGGTATGGGGGGGGGGGGGGGGGCGGGATAATGGGCCATTTTTAATGTTAAAGCGAGCCCAAAGAATT
>JAWWEN010000038.1:6269327-6293780 GCA_035582955.1 Sycophila texana
CCCCCCCGGCGCCCCCCCCCCCCCCCCCCCCCGAGCTAATGGGCAATTTTAACGTTTAAAGCGATCCGAAATAAGTTACGTTGCATTTCATTAGAGGGTATTTGAATTTTAGTAGCGATCTGAACGACGCGCCGAATCAAATTTCAATGCGGCCCGGTCCCGCTTAAGCACTCGCGTAAAATTGACTGACGCTGTAAATTATTACGCCGGTAAACAGTTTACGTATACAATGCAGCACGCGCACATTATTACGGTTACGTCATTATTAGCGAACATTAGATACGAGTCGCCAGTCAATGGTCGAGACTATACCTTAATTTACCGAGGCGATTAGCAACGCGCTGTAAATAGATCGAGAAGCTATTAAAAAAAAAAAATATATATATACCCTCCGAGTCAATCACGAGAAATTAGCTTCCAGCAATTAAATTAATTTCATTTCGCGATCGAGCCAATCTCTCTCTCCCTCTCTCGAGTTCAACGCTCGCAATTCAATTTCTCCCGCCCTCCATTCGCCCCGCGAGCGCCGCTTGAGCTTGTCGGTCGATTTGAAAATTCGAGACGAAGAAAATCCGAAAAATATTTCGGAAAAATATATTGGTCGAGCCCCACGTTCAAACTCCACCCTCTGCCACGGCCAACACAATATCCCGACCGAGCGAACCTTTCATCCGGCCGCGTCGCCGGCCAATTACAGCCTCCGACCTTCGGCGAAGCGTCGACGAAAATAGAGAAAAAAGGTGAACTTCGAGGGAGAGAGAGAGAGGGTCTACCGATCGAAAATTGCCGAAACGCACGAAAAAACGCGCGAGATATTCGGGCCACCGACTACGACTGGGACGCGAGTGCGCCCTATACGAAGGGGCGAAATTGTCCCGGGAGGGGCGGGCGGCCGGTTCTCGAGTGTTTGGTAAGGATCGTTCGTTTCGCCTCCTCCCCGCGCGCGTTATACATATATAGAGCGTATCCCGGCTGGTGCTCGGCTGGCAATATGTCCTCGAGTGGCCACTCGACTTGAGTCAGCCCGCCAGCCAGCGCCGCGGCGCGAAATATGCCGATTCGATTGAAACCTCCTATACGTATATACACACATACGTATATAAACTATAATGCGCGAAACGAGTCGGCGAGTTCGGGGGTGAAAGGAGGAAAAGAGGGGCGAAGCCATGCAATATAATCGGTGCACGCTCAGCATATAAAGCTCGCTGGCGGCGAGCGTTCGCACAACATTTGCATAATTCTCGATGTCAGTCGGTCGGCGCCGGCGTGCTCAGCATATCTCGCGGCGTGTATACCTGCCGAGACAGAGGCGGACGGACGAGCCAAGGGGATGACCGCATACTCTTAGATCAGCATTCCGTATGGCTCGCGACGTCTTGAGCAATTATGGGTCACCCTTCGGGCCTGCGCGGCCGCGGCGTCCCTTCCCCTTCGGTTCCTCTGCCATCCCCTTCCATTGTCCGTGTACACCCGGGTCTGTGTGCGGAGCCCTGTGTACGCGACCGCGAGTCGAGTGGACGCGTTTGCACGCATTGTTGGTATGCCCCGATGTTGATACGAGGGATATGGACCCCCGGGGAGAGGAGACTCGCCGAATTAATCCTCATTTAGGACACTTTGAGGAGCTTCCCGCACGCGCGTCCGCCTCTAATGAGAATTGATTTGGCCGCGCTCGCTTCGGTTTTCGAGTTTAATTATACGTGCGTGTTTCGCAATTTTTTTTTATACCTTTTATACCGTTCCGATCAGTTGCTGGGAATTTATGTAAATAAAGGTTTTATTAAATTTTAATGCAATTTATTGATTTCAATTATAACCGTTGCACCGTGCAATTGGAATTTCAGTAGTGCTCCATTTATGTTTTGGATTTTACGGTAAGTAATTTATACACTAAATCGCGTTCTGTTTTGGTTTTCTGCATCAGGCGCAGGGCTTTTATCATTCGGTAAATGCATTTGTAATATTATAAACAAATAAATTTATTATTAGGATTAATTGGAATTGACGTTTATTACGAAAACATAATAATTGTAATAATTTAATAATTAACAATTTGTATAATTGCGATTTAAAGACGTACATGTTCAATTATCGTTCGTTATACTAAATGATTTTTAACGAAACGCAAAATTGCCCCTATAAGTTGATTAGCTCGGGAATTTATAATAATAACAGTAATAATAATAACAATTCACTACCGCGCGTGCAATTCCGAATTCAATTGGAGATACCAGGATATATGCGGGAGGCGACGGTATAATTGCGCCCAGCTCGGTGCACCGTTTACTTCTCTTTTATTCACGACGGGCCGGCTCAGTTTCTTCTTATATACATCCTTTAGCAAAACCGGCCACTCGATATTCCCGATCGCGTCGAAAAAGTGTTCCTTCTTCTTTTTGTTTCGGTCGCCCGATACTTACGCCGGCGGCGCGTTCTGCATTTTATCTCCATACATTAAGCGCCATTGAATTTTTAATAGCGGCGATTCGCGGCAGATATATAATCACTTCTGCCGGCGCGCATCTCCTACGAAAATTGTTTTGCCCCGCGGGAGACACCACCCCGTCGCCGACGTCACTCCCGAGCTCGCGATCGAAACCACCGCGGCCGCGATTCCCTTTATTTATTTTCTTTTTCTTCTATTCTCTCTCTTTCGACGAATAATCGATCGCTGCGCGAGCGTACGATGAACCTCTTCTTTTTTTTTTCTCTCATCGTCGACGTAAATTTTAACGCGCAGTTACGTACGGGAGGTTGGAGGCGAAACTCCGGGTCGGAAATAGAGCAGTTCCCGCTCGAGATTAATCAGCGAGCAAACTATCAATTACAGAATGTCAATGAAGCGGAGAGAGCCCGGGCGCAAAAAGAAAAAAAGGAATTAGTCATGGCCCCGGGAGGGGCAGTGCTCCGCTCGCCTTCCGAGTCATTCCGCGCGCGTCCGCCCGGCCCGAACTCGAAATCCGCCGCGAGCAATCGTCGACGGCCCGGAGGAGTGTGTTAGGGTCAGAGTCGAGCGCCTCCGTCTCTCCCTCGCTCCTCGCTATTATGCTTTCTCGCGGCGCGCGAAGAAAAAAGGCGGCGTGGAGGGACTTGGGGAAGGTAAAGCCGACAACTCGGGCCCTCGCAGCTTTCAACCTGGCTCCATTGTAGACGAGCCCTTAAGTGCGATCGGCGTGTCGTGTGCCGCGCCGTGAGTGCGTTCCTTTCCCGAGCACGGGCGAGGCGAGCGCGCACATATATATGTATATATACAACGCCGAGGGAAGCAGCGGGCGCGGGCGGAGGTAGGCGCCGGGTCGCGCGCGCGCTCCTCGTCGATCGATCGAGCCGCTGATTCTTCTTCGCTCGCTCGCGTTGAGAGGCTGCGCGCGCCCCCACCGCCCTCCGCCTCCTCCGCCTCCTGGCCGCCCGCCCTCCCCCGCCGGGGTTGCATATATATGCAGGCAACCGCCCGTGATCGTTGCACTCGGAGAAACTCCGCCGGCGAACGCCACGCCGCGCGCTCTCGCCTGTGTACATATATATATGTACGTATGTATGTCTGTACGCATATACAAGGAGGGAGGCTGTAGCTGGGATGCTGCGCGCAGGGAGTCCGACGTACGCTGTATACTCGTTCTATCGTATAAGTTCGGAAGCACGCGGCGGGCGCGCCTCGAAAATTCGAAATCGCGCGCCCGGATAACTAGCTGCTCGCGGAGTTTGCTCGAATCTTGAGCTTTTTAGGTGTTCCCGCCGCCCCTTGTGCCTCCCACCGGTGTTTGCTTTACTTAGCCTTTATTTATTTTATGCTGAATGGTGTGCGGCGTTAACGCGGGCTTTAAAGGGGTTGGTTGGTGAGCGTGCGTTTTTTTATTTAGTTCCTTCGGTTCTTCTTTTATTAAACAAAATTTATCATCGGTTACATCTGTGTTTTATGCGAGCCAGCAGTGCGACTTTTATAACCGCGCAAACTGTAAAAAGTTATACGATTCTTACATATGTTCGATAAATTTTAAATGTGTTTCCTACTTCAGTTACAGCCGGAATGTGAGGAGCGTATATAAATGTTTCATTCATTTGAAATTCTGCGTACCATAATTAACTTTTCGAAGCGGACATTTAAAACTTCTCGCGTCAAGTAATAACTTTATACACTAATTTGGTTGTTTTACGACGGTATTTTATATTTCGTGAAAAAAGTACACAACGAATTGCGGTTATTTTATGCACGTAAAAATTTAACATCTCAAGAACGTGCTCCAACATTTACAGGAGTAATGCATACATAAAAGAAGAAAATAAAATAAGACGCGTCAGCTTTCTCGGTCCAAAGATTATTCCAACGTCATTCTCCGGGAAATCTATTTCGAAAGTCGGATTGCTCCTCTCCCGCGGTATATCATCCCGCCATCTAAAAATAATACCAATCTAATATCAAGGCGGTCGTACCCTCCGCGATCTCGGCAAAAAATCGACATTCACCTTGAGCGAGTTCGCGCGGCAGCTTCGACAAAAAAAAAAAAAAAAAAAAGAAACACCGAGGTAAAAGCCATTCCCATCTCGCCTTCCAATCCCCCGAAGAACCGGCGAACGCAACTTCCGGCGTGAAAAGGGTATACCAGTCGGGGCAAAAAAAAAAAAAAAAAGAAAAAAGGAAAACGCAAAAAAAACCCCGAAACCGGGCGAAATTTTGACCCGTCAATTTCACTGTACGACGCCGCGGCGCGCACATCTACATACAGGCGGGCCGCGCGCGCGCAGCTTCGAGCGAGATCGATCGCTCGTGACGGGGCCACTCGACGCTCGCTCGCCGGGCCTCGCGACTGACTGAATTAGGCTTTCGATCGCGCCGCGCGAGTTTCCCCGGCACTCGCCCGCCCTGCGATTGACGTACGTCGAAGCACGTATACACTATATACAGGCGCTCGCGCTCGGAGGGGGTGGAAGGGGGCAGCCTATAAAAATTGCAGCCCCACGCGCGTATACAACGGCTTTGTTTGAGCCGCGCGCGGACACAAAGTGAGAGAGAGACCGAGCCGCCGCCGCCGACGCCGCCGACTGATTGGGTTTGGCGAGGCTCGGCCGCGCTCTACGCGCCCAGGCTTGGAAATTTCGGTAATTGGACTTTACGTCGATGATGCCTCCGAAGCGCGCGGAGGCGAATTAGAGGCGCTCCCCTCCTGCCCTGCCGCCAGCACCCTTTCCTCTCGTCATCAGCAACGGGCCGCCTCTCTTCCTGCTTCTGAAAGGCACTTTTAAAAGTTTAAGCGCGCGAAATTAAATCCTTTGTGAGGTCGCCGCCCGTCGCCTCCGTCCCTCCCAACTCCCTCTTTGATAGTTCGAGAGGTCGCGGCTTGCGTGACGCGCGTTGACGTTTTACCTTGCCCTCGCACCCAGTCGAGCACTTTGCCGAGTGATATACCTCGCGAAGGTCCGCTCCTTCTTTTTTTTTTTTTTTTTTGACCTTTCCATTTTAATTGGAGGGAATTGAAAAAGAAGCGTACTACACAGCCATTGTATCACGAAAGTTTGCCTGTAACGCAGTCCTGTCGTTTACAGCTACCCTCCCGCGAATTCCTCGAGGTTGTGTCAACTCTGAAAATGCTCGTCGTACCTCGCCGTCATTACACTAGTTATTTCGTCAGTTCTGTAAACTCGAGCCAAAAGTGTATTTACGAGTTCTATCAATAAAGGATTCCGCGTGGGTTATGGCAAACAGCATTTAGAATTTTGTGTTTTAGTTGTATATATATGTATATGCGCAACGTTACTGTATTCTAATTAAGAATTGAGTGTGACTTTCTGTGTAATGTATACATATATAAATATAAACGTGTGTTCCTGGATCTGGGCCGTGTGTGCGCCTACCCGCTACTGGGGTATATAACCAGCGGTGATATAAATTCTCAGCGTGGAAATCCTGTCGAATGAGGAAACGTGTGTTGCACGCCCGAGGGTGCGTACGTGCGAGAGAGAGAGTGTTTTAGTACGTATCTGGTTGGTAGGGGGTGTGGTGCGCACTCGCTAAAATCCACGGCTCGTTACAGCGAGCCGGTGCAAAATTGTGAAAATTCCGGTGTGTGTGCTGCTGCGTATATATATATATGTATATATATATACGTATGTATTGCGTCGGGGTGGTGTTTATTGATATAGCGTGTCTCTCGCTTTGTATATGCTGAAAAGCTCCCCGGTCTAGCGGGGCCTAAGCCGCCTAAGCACACACATAAATTAGCATATAATTATAAAAATCGTCCTACGGTGTTAAATCATTCGTCGCTGAGGATTGGTTCTGGTTTTACAGTGCGAGAGCTCAGCCCTTAATTTGTGTGCCCTGCTGGTTCGATTCGATCTCCGCCTCCCCCGTCGGTTATCTGTATTTATTTGCCAGCTGTGTATTATGCCCCGAGTTAATGTATGTCCATGTTTGTTAATCAGTTTAGGAGTCGAGATGGAGAGAATTACATTGCACTGAATCTCGTTGCACACCGGGGCCCGAAATGAGTCGGCTCGCTTTTTGGGCTGCGCGCGGTAAAAACTTTTCATCGGCCCGCTAATCGTTTTCTCTCGCGCAATGCGACGGCGGCACGCGATGGCCAGCGCTAATCTCTTTTTCTTTTAATTTAATTAGCGAGCTGGTTTTGCCCCACTCGACGTCATGGCTTTTTTATTTCAAGCAGCAGCGGAACGCTGATGTACTTATGGTATTATGTATCGCGAGAAAACAAACGAACAAAATATTTTATTTATATACACGGGAGAAAACGTATCCGTGTCAAATTAAAAGAAAAATCCGTGTCGAATTTATACTAGACAAAATGGGTTCTGTGTATAAAAATTCTTACATAAAAATGAGAATAGCTATACACTCTTCGATTCAGTATAAAATATCGTCTTACCAGTCCCTGGCTGTATCTACTTACGGCTACACATCACGCACTTTACACTACAGATTTTTATCGACCTTTTTCGATGCTGTTGCATAATTCAAACAAAAAAAAAAAAGAAGAAAAAAGGAAAAAAAAAGACTAACAAGAGCACGGCACACTCTACAGCGTCGATAAAAGCATTTACCACGCGCACCCTTTACGAGAGACCGTGAAAATCTGTCGGTGCCTGTGCATCGTCTGTGCATCATCAAAAAGCAAAAGAGAGAGTCAGGTGAAATTTGTTCATTCATCCCAATTAAACTATATCTCTCGACCGCATGATTGCGCCTGCAATCCTAATGCGCGGAGCGCGCGAATATCGCATCAAAAGCTCCCCCGCGGCTCATGGACGCGCGCGCCCAGCCGTGCCGAGGCGCCTCTCGCTCGCTTAAATCCCCGCCGAGCGCGTCGGCGCGATTTATTTTATTTCGGCGCGTCGCGGCTAATTGAGAGGCGCCTCCGGCGCGTGCATGCTCGCGGCACCGCCGAGATACCGGGCGCCTAGCGCGCTAATCCGATTTAAAAAAAAAAAAAAATAAAATAAATGAAAAGAAAGGAGCCTCGTGCGGATGACGCAATCCGCCCGAGTGCCCCACCGGGAGCGTCTCGTGCGCTCTGCAGTCATGCGAGACGAAAATTAAAAAGAAAATACAGAATCGTGTTTTGCTCGAGAAAAGGAGGGGGGCGAGTGAATTAAATCCGGGGGAAAATGAAGTGCTCTCCCTGAATGGCCGTCAGCTTGATTCGCGCGTCACGTTCTGCGATCGTCCGATCGACGGGGTAATCGAGGGGGGCGGCCGATCGGCCGCGACTGCGCAATACTCCGGAGAAGGGGCGCGATGCTCCGTTCTTACGCTTATCTGGTGCGGAGCCGAGCGAGCGCCTCGAGTGCGCGCGGAGTTAAGTGGCCCTATGACCCTCTACTGTACGCCTCCCGAGTCTTCTTATATACTTTATTTCTCCTTTTTTTTTTCTTATACCTCGACGTCGCTGTTTTCTTCCTTTTTCTCTCTCACCTCGCGCGAGTGGCCTCTTCCCGAGACTTCGCTGGATTAATTCTTCGCTTTTCGTTTGCTTTTTCCTTCAGAAATTCCTTTTTTCGTGCACCTACTGCAGCGCGAGTTCCGCGAGTACAGGTTGAAAGCTATTTTTTCCGGTGGAACGTGTTTGTAGACGGCGCTCGGCGCAGTGTGCATCGACGAGGCGCGCGAGTAATCGCGTCTCGGAAACTCCGAGTCGGGAACTTTTGCGCAAGGAGCGCGTGGGTGGTGAGCATATTGCGACACCGCGGAGGTACTGAATATGCAGCGTCTCCCCGGCAGCTCGAGCCCGGCGAAAGGCGCTTTCGCAAAAGTACCGCGTCCGCACTTTTCGGAAAGTCACTGGGCGAGGCTCGAAGGGGAGTGGGGTGGAGCAAAAAAAAAAAAAGGTAAACGTGCGACGAAACTTTGAAATTCCCGCGCGGAAATTTTGCGCGGACGCGTATTAACGGGAGACAAGTTTATACTATTAATTTTCGAAAATTCTATTTAAACTTGCGAAAGTTGGAAAGTACCCGTTTTCCTCTGCTGGAATTTTAATATTTCCGCCCAGAGTTTATCTTTTATTTATTTATTTTTTTTTTGTATTTTTTTTCAAATATTAACTGCGGTGCGGCAAGAATGTAAACGTTGAAGAAACGTTCCACGGCGTTCTTGAAATTGCAAAATTAAAAATTCAGTTATAACTATGGCGAGCTGCAATTAAGAAAATCTGCTGAAAAATTTGGCTCGTCGACTGTGTTTCGCAATTTTTATGAAAGCGTTTGCACAAGAATTTTAATATACGAATCCTTCAAGCGAACTGCGAACTCGATACACTTAAACGTAATTTTACCGCTAGCCTCTGACACCGATATACATTTAAATATAAAAAGTAAAAGAAAAAAAAAGGTGAGATTCATCAGTCAGGCAGGCGATCTTCAATGGACAGGAGCCCATCTAAATTCAGGTCAAGCCGAGCCGAAATTCCGCCGCGAAGCACATCGAGTATCTCCGTACCGTCGTCAAAAAAAACTTCCGCCCCATCGACTTACATTAGGAGCCCCAGACCCCCTGGCGAGCCGAAATCCCATATACCCGCCGATCCCGTCCCTCCGGCGCAAACTCGATCCGCCGGCGAGAAAAGCGTCCTGCGCGCGCTAAGTCGCATAATCCCCGGCCGTGTCGAGGCATCGATCAAAGCGGCCGAAAATAAAGCTCCGCGGTGTTGTTTACCGACATCCGTCGAGCCGAAGCCGCGACTCCCCCTCATCCCGGGATAATTGCGTTACTTCCCCGGGGCTGGCAGGACGGGCGCGTAAACAGCGCCGTGAAGGAGCGCCCGTAGAGGTGGGTGGGTGGGAGGCCGGCTAAAAATACACTCGCGCTTTCCGTCGCGCGACCTCCACATGAGAGCAAGGCCGCGCTGCATCGCGCGAGACGACGTAGGAGGCTGGAAAAAAAAAAAAGAAGCGACGGCCGACGGAATGTCCGGCCTTGATCCACTCGGCGGCCGTCGGCACATTCATAATGCAGGGGGAGGAGGGGCGGGGGGAGGTGCAGAGATGGCGGGAGGGGGGCACGATTATGCGGCATCGTGCGCATGCGGACGCGCACCGGAGTGCTCCAATTAAGCGCGCGACACCTCGAGTGTGTAACGATTTTATTTACATAGTCCTTTTCTTGGCCCCGGCCGATGTTTACTCGCTTTGATTTTTCTTTCTTCTTTCTTCTTTTTTTTTATGTTTCGCGAAGGAACTTTATGCGAGGTCCCGCGCTAAAAATAATGTTAAAGGAGGGACCAGGTGCGCGAGCAGTTTGCATTTTTTTTGCATTTAAATTAGGCGCGTCGGAGCGAGAGGATAAACCCGGCGAGGTCGGAAAACCATTTTCGTTCGTTCATTCGCGCACGTCGGATTCGATTCATCTTACGCGCCGTGCCTTTTTAAACTCGATTTATTTGATGGGCTAACAGTAATCAATTCTATAGAATGTTTCGTTTAAACTTCGCCCATATACGCCGCGCTCGGTCTTTTGTAAAATACCAGCGCCATCGAGTATTGATATGTTTGCCTATTCGATCAATTACCACCGCAATAATTACGTTAATCTCCGATCAATCGCGCTATAAGAATATTCTCCGTGTGATTTGTATAGATTCGAGTCGATTCGCCAAATTCACACGCCTCTATAGACGCTATCGACTTTACCGCACACGATCCGTGCGTAATCGTAAACTATGACTCAATCCGGGAATTATCGAATACCTTATTAAGCTCGTTGCTCGCTCGATCGAAGCCCGGAGGGGCGAAGAAAAAATTCATTTTAAAAATAAAATTCGCACGACGGTTTAAACGGATTGCATTTGAAGCGCGGAATCTCACTGATCCGCGAGCCTTTGATCGCGATTCCGCCGGATCTCGAGCGCATCGACGCCCCGGTCCCCACCCCTTGAATATACGCCGCACTTCCCGTTTCACGCTTCCTCGTACACGCGCGGCGCTCTTCGCTTTTTTAAAATTCGCCCGGCGAACGCGCGATCAATCTGAGCGAGATTCGCGCGCGGCATTCATTACTCGGCGGGGCGTTTTGCGGGACCACGATATACCCCGGCGCCGCGCGAGCCTTCGGCTCATAACCCGGGGCCACGAGAGCGATGCTGAAGAAAAAAGGCGGAGTCGCGTTGAGAGAACAGATAATAAAAATATGGAGCTCGCGGCGCGGAAAAGAGAGTAAGAGGCTGCAGCGGAATATCTCCCGGCGAAATATCGGGGTATACATGCCGAGTATATAAGGAGCGAGTTACTCTCGCTCGGGGAATTTTTCACTTCGGAGGCTCACAAAAGCGGCACATTTCCCTCCACCCTCCTCCCTCCTCTCCTGACCCACCTCCTAGCTTCCGAGCAATTTCTCATTTCCAATTCGCAAAACCTCGAGCGAATAAGCAAATTGAATTAAAGAAATTCCGGACCGTCGACGGCCGCCGGGTGCATGACGTTTTTCTTGGGCACTTCGCGAAAAATTGCTCATCAAGAATGTATCGGATGTGTACCTACATCGAGCGGCCCGATGAAATTTCCCGCGCGAAGTTAAAGTATTCCCTCTCTCACAATTTTTTTTTTTTTTTCCTATTATACACCACGTCACGGAGAAACGGCGCTTTGTTACGTTAATTGAATTCGTAATTGTAATATGTCTGCATGTATGTGATGGGTTACGCGATCGACGGTAAACGGCGCGGCGAAGTTTCAGCGGTTACACCGACTATCGATTTGCTTTTCTCGTGAATGTGTCAAGTTTAATTTTCATCGGAAAGTTTTCTCGATGCCTTAGCCGCCGCCGCGCGCTTTCAGCCACTCGACCTATTTTAATCCGCGCGCGGCGAGTTCCTTCACTTTTTTTTTTTACAATCGGTGCACGCAATTCATTTTTAAATCGGGAGGCGAGTCCCCTCGTAGGGCAGCTTTTCCCGCGAGTAAATAAAAATCTATTGACCGTTTAATCGAGGCAACAAAAGCTACATAATTCAGCGGACACGGACCAACGGCGAAACCTCGCGGCTGCCTCCGAAATAATCAATTTTCCCGCGGCGCTGAAAACAAACTCGAGGCGGCTGCCGCTCGAGGAAGGGGGAGCGACAATTTCGACGGGGTCAACCGTAACTGCGAGAAGTACAGCATCAATCTATCGCGGCCGACGACGCGCATTCCCTGGCAAGTGAGGCTCTATACTAGTCGTTGTACAACCTCCGGCCAGGTATGCTTCCCCCGGACCGCCGGCAAATTGATTGCCTGGTGCGCGGTCCTCGAAAAAGCCCCGGTCCCTTTGATCAAAGCCGCGCTCACACGACGCCGCCGCCGCCGCGTCGAAATCGTTTATCAGCCCGGGACGCCTATATGGCAAAAGAGCAATCGCGCAATCACTCGCCGTAATGGCGCAGTTGCTTGTTCTTAATTGTCAATTAGGATTCTAATCAGCGGCCTCTGCCGGCCCGGCCTCTCTCCATTAAGCCTCCCAACTCCCCCTCCGGGCGCCCCCTCGAACGACGTCCCCTTTCCCCTTTGGATTTCGACGCTTTTCTCGCCGGGCTTTTTCCCCACGCGCACGTGTGTGCACTCGCGCGCCTTCAATTTCATTTCCATTTCAGCGAGGCTGCAGCCCCACGTCGGCCCCGCGATCTCGATCGCTTTTTTTTTTTTTTTCTCTCGACATTTTATTTCGCACTCGGTGCTTTTGTTTCGCGCCGCGCGGCGCTTTTCCCCCGCGAAGATCGCAATCGAGTTTGGAGCACGCGGCCAATCGAGCAAGCCCGTCAGACCGTTTCGCCGGTTTTTTTACCGGAGCGAGTCGACGAGTCGCTTTTCCGGAGCGACGCCTTTACGGCCGACGTTTTTCAGCCCCGCCGCGCGGCTGGATTTATGCAGGACCGCGGCTTTGTCGGTCCTCGCACTGCACCACCCCCTCACCTCCTCCCCGTAACTCAATCGAGGAGGCTTGAAAGTTCGCCGCGCCCAGATGGAAGAGCAATTCTGTTGTATTTTAAGAAAAATGTATACGCGGCCTGCGAGCTTTGCTTCAATTCTGAGAAACAGTCGGACAAATAATGCCTGCTTTTGAACTTTAAGACCTCGCCGGCGAGGCTCCTTCTCTCTTCCGGCGTAGAAATTAAATATGCGGCGGGGGCGTAAGTTACTTTAAGTTCGCCGGGAGGGGGGTCGGGGAAAGTTATCGAAGTCTCGAGGCGGGACGGGTAAAAAAAAATATATTTCCGCGGAGCTGACGGCTGGGGGTTTCGCGACGGGAGAGCACAATAAAATTTGTTTATCGAAACTTTGACTGCAAAATTTGCGAGCGAAGGACCTACAAGTGCTTACAGCAACTTGACGCAAGCACCAGCTGCGCTACGCGGAAAATGCGGGTTGACGCCAAAAAACCGCAATCAGGGGGTGTACGATGCTTTGGGAGATAAAAATGCGAAGTGGCCATGAAAAAAAAAATGGGTAAAAAGAAAAATTGGGGGAAGGCGCACTTTTTGAATTAGCATACTTATGAAGAACAGTAATGTTTCACATCATGAATACCAAATGGCTAATTTCACCAACTAATTAAGAAAATAAAACTTTCGGCTAGATCCAATTCCGTGATCCTTTACATAAATTTGCAGTCTCTCGAGAGCTCGATTCTTTATCAAGTTTTTTTATTTAATTTTTTTTTCTGTTTTTTTTTTTTGTAGACAGTAAAAGGACCCAGATTGATGCGGGGACAAGTAGTTGTCCACAATGTTAAATGTTTTACTAGATTAAAAAATAATAACGAGTTATTTTTGCGCACAAAGTAGTAGTCGAACACACGTATTGGTAGAATAATCTCATAAATCCTGATAATGAGTATCCTTCCTATAAGACATCCTCACGTATATACATATTACGATAAGTGTAAGCCTAAAAGAATACCATTGTATCTTATGAGAGTGAAAGAATCCTTCTCGACCAGAGCGTATACCTAAAAACCTTCTTTTAACAGCACATGATCATGGCAATCGTAACATAAAGTCCCTACGACCTATCGTCCGACCATAAGGGTCCAGAATTTACTTGTGTACATCCCTGCACCTGAGGTGTATATATTCGAGACACGACCACCTGTGTCGCGTCAAGGGACCTTATGCATCGTAAACGTGGGGTTACCCCTAAGTAAACACATGTAGTCACAGAGTCATAATTAAATATAAATAATGAGCCGGTCGGTGAGGTGTAGTAAGAGAGTCGGGTCGAGTATCGCGTGTATTTACCTGTGCCGTTTTCGCCGCTCGGTCTTATGCGGGCGTCGTAGCTCATTGGGCCGAGGATATTGTCTAGCACCTGCTTCTCCTTCTCCCGAAAGTTCATCTTCGAGTTCTGCCCACATCTGCAACGTACAAGAAGAAAAAGAATGATACAACATACTCCTCCTTAACACCTGAAATTTAACTTTATTTAGCCCGTGTTTAATGTGCATACGCTTCAACGTGTGCGTGTACAAGGCGTGGAAAGAGGGAAAGAAGTAGGGTGGGTCCGGGAGTGGGGAAGGTCAATTGCGAATGGGGAGTGCAAATAAGGAAATGAGAACAAACTTCCAGGGTCTCTCGTTTATTATCTCTTTCTTCGGCTCAACTTTTCAGCTAACTTTCTCCTCCTCGTCTTTTTTTCTTCGCCGCCGCTGCCTCGCTCGTCTTCCACCCTCACCTTCTTTTTTTCCTTCCTCTTCCCGGTCTCCTCCTCCACGGTGAGTTTGAGATATGGATTTAACGTCTGGCTGTATTAATTTTCGAATTTTTAATTTATTGAGCTCGCCACTTGCTCCCGCAGCCTTGAGTTCAGCGCGGGATGTCGATTCGCAAAGGAGAAGGCCGACTCGAGGAGATTCAAGAACCGTTATTTTCACAAATAGCCGCCGGGCCAATTGCAATTCGCAAAATTAGTCGCGACCGGCACTTTTAAGTAGCGTCGCGCGGCGGGTTTAAATTCTTAACGACGAGCCGCGCGCGGCGATTTCTCCCGCGGCGTTATCTCGGCTTTTTTAATTAATTTTAAAATTAAAAGGGGCACCTAAGGGTCTAGCGTTTCCGTCGCCTTGTTACGTCAAAGTGCGCGCGGGGGAACTATAACGACTTCAAGCGCAACAAAAAAAAAAAGAAAGAAAAGAAAAAGAAAAAACACGAGAGAGAAACGCCTCTCCCTCTCGTTAACTCTTTGCAAATTCCAATTTAGTAATAACAACAATGAGCGAGCGGGACTCGAGGAAAAAAAAACGAACGAGCGAATCACAAGAAAAAAAAAAGGGAGAGTAAGGGAGAATACTCTACAAAGTCTGACGCAAAGGCCTTTGGGTAATTGCTGAAATTCAGTAACAAGCTTAGGCAGCGTGTAAACAAGCGGCGGATTTCCATTAGGCAAGCGAGGTGCGAGGGAGAGAAGAAGAAAAAAATCCCGGAGCCGCCCGCTAAATAAATCAATCATCGGTCCTTTTATCAAACAGAAATAAAACTAATGGACGAACTCGAGATGATGGATTCGCGCGGGACAATTAAGCAAGGCCATCCCGCTCTGAATGAAGAGGGGAAGCCTCTTCTCGACCGACACCCCGCGGCGCGGAACAAATTCGAACGGGGGGAAAAAAATGGTCGAGTGCCGAAGCTTAGGTGGCGAGCCAATCAAGCACGTCGCGTAACAAAATAAAAGGAAAAAGGGGAAAACGAAACAATGCCGCATCTCTGCAAGCTCGATCGAACGACACCCCCTGAAGAAGCGCGTCAAGAAAAAAAAACACACAAACAAACAAACAATCTCGAGGGAGGGGGTAAGAGGGTATAGGAATGGCAAACTCGGCTGTAGCCTTAATCCGCGGTGCTCCGAAATTGCCCGTAAATATTATAATAGCCCGGGCGTGTATACGCGCAGCTATAGGACGGCGGATCGATTTCGTGTAAAACCAAAAGAGGCCCCTGCGTCCCGGCGACGGGGACGACGTCGCCGATAACGAGCCAATTACCGGGCGAGCCTCTTGCGGAACGATATGGGCGATCGCATTATCGCCGTGCCGCGCGAAGGAGAGGAGGGAGGCACGAGGGCCACCGGGAGATGGATGGACTGACCGACGGGTGGGAGAGGATCGAGCGGGAGGTTTGATCCTCTTTGCGGAGCGGTAATGCGCGGGGATGAAAACGCACTTTTTCTTTGTTCCGTCGAGGGCTTCCCCGCGCGCGTATAAATGTAAGCGCGTACGTGTGCCGGATGCGGAATTAAAGTGGAATGAAATGGTCTGTGTCATTGTGGAGATGAGAGATTAACGCCGGACTGGGGCGAGGCATACAACCCCCGCCGGAACCTCGCCCAGCGCACTGCTGTGTTTTAGACATTTTTAAATGGGGGTTTGCCCTCAAACCCTACCCTCCATCCGCCCGTTTGCGGCTTGACCGCTTTAGAGGATTCTACGGTGTTACTTTGGGCAACGGCTAAATATTATATAAATAAGGGGATCGATTGATTGAATTGATACAGAAAATACATCTTTTTTTTAAATTAAATACGAAGGAATCAATTGTTTAAAATGAATTTTTACGATTACGACTACCGTAACATTTATCTGGTAAAGAGTAGTTGAAAAATTAGCTATAAGAAATAAGCTAAAGCGCTTAATTAGTTTATTCATACCATACGTAAAAAACTATACCGTATGAACAGGATTTTTCAAGTGCGAAAGTGTGCTATCGATCCGTTCACGAAAAAAAAAAGAAGGAAAAGAAAACAAAATTTCCAATGAAATTTCGAAGGAATGAAAAAAGGTGCTCGAAACCTCGATGATCGTGGAATGACATTGAAAGTGCGCGTTCCGCCGTGAAAAGGTAAAGAGCAACAAGACGAGCTCTCGCCGTGCCAATAATAAGGCACGATGGGCAAACAATTAGGGGCTAAGCCCCTCTGCAGCCACCCACGCGCGGGAGGGCGCGCGAGCGGCTTCGCGATGAGGTCGCCCACCTCGCTCTCTCTTTCTCTCTCTCCCCTCCGATATTAATGAGACCCGAGCGCGCCGCGGCAGCTCGTTTACAGATTTCTTCTCTCTCCCGCGCGCAGTGCTCCCTCCCTCACGGCCCGTCCTCCTCTCATTCAGCGTGTGCCTGAAAAATGGGATGTACACGGGTAATTGGCTTGGTTGTTATGGATTTTCTTTTGTGACTTTTTTATCTGCCGCTACTCCCACCCCATCCCCCTCCTTCTTTTATTCAGAGACGGGCGTTGAAGAGGAATGCCTCGGATTCTCTTTTGCCGGCCTCTTTCCGAGGGCGGGGCCGCTCCGTCGCGCGCTGCCGCTGCCGCTTGATTTCAGCGCTCGCGCGACACGGCCTGCTCGTTGTGTGCATATTTTTTGGACTCGTGAATTTTTGAACGAGGCCGTCCCTGTGTTATTCTGAAAAATTTCAAAATGAACGCGCGCTCGAGCTCTTCCCCTCGCGACTGCGCAAAATTACTTCTGATGTCCTTTGCGCGCTCTAAAGAAATTCGCCTACGACGACAAAGAGGGTAGCTTTTTTTTTTTATTTGGCACGGCGAACAATTCACGGAATAATTGTCTAAGCAATTACAACAAAAGGAGAGTGTCTCTCTGTTTCTCTTCTTCGCGTAGAAAAACGTATACGTAAAAGCGAGCTTTCGAGTTTTAAAGCGCGTCGAAAGGGAAATAAATTGATACGATCCTCGGTCTCCGTTAGAAAGAGAGGGAGAGAGAGAGAGGACGCGAAAATAATTTCGAGTGCGGCGATTAAGCGAGGCGTGTGATTTCGCCGGGGACTCGCTTAATCGCACTTTAATTTCGATCCCTCCCTCGAGAGCCAATAATTTCACGCGAGCGTGTCGACGGGGCCGGAGGGGGGAGGCCAGAGAGCGCAGACGAGAAGGGCAGGCTGCGAATCTATATGCGCTCGCGGCCCGAATCGTGAATGAGAGATCGCGCCCGACTGAATGAAGAAGGGGGGAGCACACCCCTCCGCTACCCCCGACGTGGTACAGTCACCCCGTTTATTTATTTAAACCGCGAGAAGACCGGATAACGCGACCGCGTGCCAAGCGGCGCGCGAAGATTAATTCCTTCTCCGGGCACGCCGACGGGGCTCATTAAAAAGCGACAAATTTATTTTTGCGCCGCGGGCACCGCTCGATTAAGTCGCCCCCGCGGGGACGCGACAATGGGGAGAGGGGGGAGGGGACCGGTCGCCTCGCCTCATCCATCAATTATATCGCCCGGCCGCAGCCGCGTCGCTCCCCCTGCGCAAAGTGTCACTTTTGCACGAACAATCGGCTCATTTATTCATATTTTCGCGGGCGTCCGGGCGATTTTTCCGACGAAACGCGCGCACGCGCACGCCTCGTCCATCAAAATTTAGCGACGCTGCCGCGGCGGCACGGCCGCGTGCCCCGACCACGCCCATGGCGCATCGCCGAAAGGGACGGCGCTTTGTGGGCGCACTCATCGGAATTAGTCCCCCGCGTTGCCCAGTCTTCAAAAAAAAAAAAAAAAAAAAAAGGAAAGAAAAGAGAGGAAGAAAGAGGGGAAAAAATAGGAAAAAAGCGAGCACGCGACTAGCTAAATATCGCGGTCCGCGCAGAAGGGGTGGGAAGAGAGGGGCTACTTAAGGCAGACGGCGGGAAAGGGGGTTAAAGATTGAAGGAGGGTTGCACAAGTGGCGCGCGAGCACTTTTCGAGTAGTCGTTAACGCGATCACGCTGGCACGAGCGCATAAAACAAGGAGAGCTCGGAGGAGGAGGAGGAGCGGAGGGGCAGGACGGTGGCAGGATTGACGTGTACGAGCGCACGCCCGCCCGGCGCAATTCGCTCGGGGCGTCTTTGAGGCCGCGACTTTTACGAGCCGCCCCGGAATATTTACGGCGCGCGCTCTCGCGATTTTCAAGTGGAGGGATCGCGATTTGTCGAGAGACAGAGAACGAGAGAGCGAGAAAGAGCGGCAGAGAGGGACCTCAGGGATACGCTCTCCTCGTTAAGCATTAGTCATGCATTTATTGTTGACGAGGCCGAGGCTGTAAAGTCACCGAGTGGCCCGCTGAAGGATTTACGCTCGCGGCCCGATGGGTACTGATTAGAATTACTTCCTGAATGGCGATACTTTTCGTTACGTAAAATCCCTTGCCTCTCTTTTATTTTTAAGAGCTCATTACTATGCAAAAGTAGCTCTCTTTTTTATTATTATTCACGGTTATCTCTTCCGCTGCTTTTTTTTTACGTCACAATTGCAAAGGGCTTTCATGGAATTTCAAGTGGAATCCCGTATATTATGTAAATTTCGCAACGAATTGAAGAGAATTCTTGAAAGCCCGTCGAGTATTAACTTTTGATATCGCGAATATCAGTAAAATCTCATTGCTTCATCCGGTAAATAGCTTTCGAAATATAATTGAACTCGAGCAGTCGGAAAATTCGCGCGCGCGATAAACGAGCGGCCGACGCCGCAGCGGCATGTTGTAAAGCTTTAAATATTGAACACAGCCAAATTAAAAATGTCGAGGCGTTCGTTTATCCCCTCCCGTTCCATTTCCGCCGCTACGGAACAAACAGAAAAAGAAAAAAAAACCATATAGTCTCATAAAAAGCGTGCTCTCGCACCCCGCGGGCAATAAAAAAAAAAATTCATTTCGAACCTCGCTCCAACGCGAATAGGTTGCTTTTATTTAACGAAGCCCGGCCATTCAATTACACTCTCAGGACGCGTCGGAGCCTTCGGCGGTCGCACGTCAACTCGGCAGAGCTGCGGCGAAAGTTAGTCGGCTCGTCTGACCGTATCGCGACTCGCACTACTGCGCGCCGTCTTACGTGGCCGCACATAAGCGGCGGGGCGCTTGTTTGCCGAGCGGTCGTACTCCGACGAGTTCCCGTCCTCTCCCTCTTCCTATATGCACTCTCGGCCTCTGTCTTCTCACGTAGCGGGGATATCGGGCTGGCGTGACGACGGGATAAACGGCCGGCCCATCAAGGCAGTACCAGGCGCGGCTGGAAGTTTCGGCTAATCAGCCGATATATCGGCGGGCTCGCGTGCCGCTCGGATTGATACGGACGCTCAAAGGCGCCGCGCCGACGGGCCGCGTCTAATTGAACTCGAATTAAAATACGTGACCGGAGTGCGCGATCCCTCGGCGGGGTTACGGCTTAATGCGCGAGGACGTCGAGGCGCTCGGCCGCGGTAATTGATATACGCGCCGCCGGGGCCGACGTCCATTTCACCGTGTGTTTATTTGGGAGGGCCGACTCTCAGTCCCCCCTCGCACACTCCCTATCTCGCTCGCTCTCTTGACGCGGGTACGAGTATCGGGGGAGCGGAATTGATTGTCTCGCCCCCGATGGGACCCCGGCTAATTATTTCTGACTACTCCACTTTACGTTTATTCTTCAATTACCGGGCGACGGTGCGATCAGCTTTCGATGTGGTTACATCATGGATATACTTCCACTTTTATTCGGTAAATAAATAGACTTTCATTAGCTCTAATAATAAACACTTACGGAGAGGGGGGATTGCAGCGTTTCTACTGAACTTCCATCGTGAGGTTTATTTTTGTTCTTTTGCTTCGACGCGTTCGCACGGAATTGAACGGTAAAAAACGTTCTTTTTTTTATACAAAAAAAAAGAAAGTATGGAATGGCTCTTGAGTAATAAATGAATCAATCCGAGAATAAAAGTCTGGAGAAGCTAATTTAGAAAGGAATAGTTCCTCCTTTTTTATGGGAGCGGTTTCCGAACCGAGAGTCATCAACGAGTTTTTTAACTCAATAAAATTCAAGTTTAAAGGGTGCAATCAAGTTAAACTTTTTTAACCGAAGAGTCAGGTGGTGGAAGAGCAGATCCGAGCCATTATTTTTCGCGACACTCGAGAAATTATGAAAGCCATGACTCTTACAAATTCTAAACTCGCTCCTCTCGCGGCGGCTCTCTCCTCGACTAGAATTTAATACGGAGCCCCGGCTAAATTCGTATATATATATATATATATATAACCAACACACACATATATATATGAAATTTTTCGCCGTCAGAGCTCTCCTCTCCTGACGAGGCTAAGAAAAAAAAATGAGGGAGAAAGAGACAGAGGACTAAAGAAAGAGAGAGAGAGAGAGAGAGAGAAGGGGCACGAGCGAAAACGAGCATACAAAAGACCCTACGAAAAAAAAACAAGACAGAGTGGGCCGGAGAGATGGAATACCGTGGCTCTCGGGTTAAGGGAGGATGTGGAAAAGGCATGATTGAGGCGGGAGGGGGCGACGGGCGAGAAAGAGCCCAAGCGGAGGAGAAAATATAAATGACAGGAAAGAACGAGTGCGCGCCTAGAGAGAGCGAGAGAGAGAGGAAGCGAGAGGCGGAGGGAAAAGGCATGGGGGAGCGAGAGAAAATGGAGTAAAGGAATGACAAAGCAAGGAGGGAATGTGGGTGAAAAGCGTAAAAGAAAGTAAGTGAAGGGTTGACCGAGTGAGCGAGCGGCGAGGGGGTAGGGGAGTGAGATCGGGGGGGGCCAAAGTATTTAGGTGGGCGTACGAGGGTTAGCCATAATGAAAAGTATTTAAAGGGGAGAGTCGAAGCACGGCCGTGGGAAGGAGAGAGAGAGAGAAGTGAATAGGAAGAGCGGAGCCGCAGACGATACGCCGCGGTTCTCATCAGCGTTCGGCCGCGGGCTAGAGACCCGCCTTGAATATTTCACCTGGGGACGCAGCCACCCGCCTGCCGTCGCCGCAGAGAGACGCCCTCTCCGTCTTCCGCGGCGCGTATAATGCGCCGCGGAAGCGCTCGATTCGGAGATTCGGCGGGGCTCGATTTTTCAGGGATTTCCCGCCCCGCCGCGGGGATTTCGCCCTGATGGATTCCGTAATGCGCGATTTGTCTGTATTTTACAGCTGGCGCTCGTCTCTTTTGTGGATTACGCTCCCCCTATCTCTCCTCCGCTCGGCGGTGAGCGATGTACTTTTTGAAAAATTTTCCGGGCGACCTGAAACTTTCCTCGGATTTCGAGGGCTCTCCTCCCTCGATTCCATTTTCCTAATCGAATACCCCCCTTTCCGCGCTTGATTCTTATAATTCTCCTCCTCGATTCTCTCCGAGCTCTTTTTCT
This sequence comes from Sycophila texana, assembly GCA_035582955.1. Lineage (NCBI taxonomy): Eukaryota > Metazoa > Arthropoda > Insecta > Hymenoptera > Eurytomidae > Sycophila > Sycophila texana. The sequence goes on from JAWWEN010000038.1 coordinate 6,290,904, forward strand.
TTTCAGCCGTATTAAATTTTCGAGCTTCTAAAAGTTCGCCATCGCCGCGGGACGAAACTGCCGGGTAACTCAATTTCGATGCCGATGACGAGGAGCGAAATAACAGATGCGATCTCGTTTATGCAATCGTAAGAGGCAAACAACGTTAGGCTCTCAGTCTCAAGAATGCGGCATTTGTCTTTGAGTCCCGCAAGAACACCGGCAGACATCATCTGTAAGCAGTTCACCGGGCCTTTCAACCCCCGGGAATAAGAACTTTTTTATACGCCCGCAGAAAGATTAATGCCTCCAGAATAAGGCTCTTTACGACGTGACAATGTGACTAATCGCCGATGTAATACACGCGCGCACTTTTCGCCGCTTGCTTTATACCCGGCGAAAAAAAAATTGATCGCCAGAATCGTAAGCTCTCCCCGTTAAACCGCCTCCGCACGGATCCATCACCGACGCCGACGCCCCTGAAAAATCGCCCCTTACAAATCGACGACGAGCGGCCAACAAACACCTCCCCCTGCACCGCACCGGAAAAATCTAGAAAAAAAACCGCCACCTCGCGCGTTTATTAGAGTCGCGGGGGCTCATCCAACGCACACGCGTACATGTCCCGCCGCCCCATTCGTCGCCCCATTTATATCCTGGCCCCTCGGCCGGGTATCTCTAGAGCCGCGCTTTAGCGACGCTGCCACCTGTCAGTGTGCTCGGGGCGGCCGACGATGATAATTCTCCGGCCCACACGTGGAGTCACGCCTCGAGTGCATAATCCAAAACGCTCGAGGCCTACTCGTGCAAAACGATGGCGCGCGTACTGCCTGCCACCCGAGCCCCCTTCCTCCCTCGCGGCAACCCTCGCCCCCCGCGGTAATAACCGCTCCAGTTTTTTTCCTCCCCTTTTCTTCTCCTCTTTTTTCCCTTTCGAGCCGCGGATTTTTCACCTCCCCCCACCACGCCGGAAACCTCGTTTTTCATTCTTCCTCCGCGCACTTGCGGCGCGCCTACTCTCATCCTCTCCTTCGTTCTCCCTGGGCTCCTTTCGCGGAGGCTCCGCCGGGATTCCCCGGGCGTCTCTCGGCCGCCGCTAATAATATCGTCGGGCGCAATTGGCGCGTTCCGCCGCGGATGAGTCGCGGCTTTTCGCCGTACTTGTTACGCGGTATTACGTGCCTCTTCTCGCCGCCTGCACGCGAGTAATTGATGACCGCTCGCTCTAGGGCTGTTTATGCGGACTCGTTCTAATGACCAGCCAGACCGGCTAATGATTTATGAAATTGGCGCGGCCGCTTCTCGCTCTCTCCTCGCGTGGATAATCCGCCGGAAGGAGAAAAACGCGGACCTCGAGGAGGTTGTGATGTATCGCGCCCGGAAGCGGAGATAAATTGTCGTTTGTATTATTTATTCAGCGCTGTTATGATAGGCCGCTGGATGGACAGTTGAGCTGCCGTGAGTAGCGTTAATTCTTAATGGAAATAGTTGATTATTACGTTAAGCCTGTTAATTAATGACCGCACGACTGAATTATTAATTTTCTCTTTATTTATTAAAACTGAATTATTTTAGCGCATCATCGCTAATAATTAACGAGCTTTTATCGGAGAGTAAATGACTTAGTCGCGATAATAACAACACCGCGTCGTTGAGGTGCCTCATCTATGAACCAACGGGCGTGTAATTTTTTTTTTTATTATTATTATTCCGCTTGTATTACTCGAGAGAAACGTGGATAGAAAATATTCACGTAGTAACGAATCCCCGCCGAATGAATCGCTCGCGGTTGAAAAGGCGAGGGGAGCATCATCGATCCACTTTAACCGGATAACCAGCTCGCGGAAGTTCAAAGTCCCGCGCCGTTGGTCCATCGGGCCGAGATGAAAACTTCGGAAAAAATAATGGTCGAAGATACGCGGCGATCCCTACTCGTCGGCGCGCGAACCCACGCGTCGAATAAAAAAAACGGCGGAAAGCTACGGAAATAAAATCCCATGCCGAGCGGCGGATCCTCAAATATAAACCTCTTTCGGTTTGGCTCCCCCTCGCCTCGGCTCCTATTCGCGCGAAAAAAAGGCTCCGGGCGTTCGTCAAAAAAGAAAAAAAAATAAAAGAAAAAGAAAAAAAAGCTCTAAAATAGTCCGCTCGGCCCGAATTTCCCGCAGCGTATCGGCTGCTGTATGGGAACTTTTTTTTTTATTTTCGACCAGAATTTTTTTTCCTTGGCGCGGATATAAATTCGAAAAAGCCCATCGAGCGGTACACGTAACTCAGCCGCGCGCGGATGAGCGATAGTATCTCGCTGTTAGCGCCAAGTCGAAAATCATTGCGGTGTACGCGCGCGCGATCGCGAGATTCGATTAGTCGTAATCTGCCGCTTACCCGTGCCTCCCTTTGTCGTGACCTGTCTCTTTTTTTTTGTAATGCCGCGCCCGCGTTTTACAGCAAGCCCCTCGATAAATCGCTTTTCGGCGGCGTTTCACGGCTGCTCGATAAGCTGCGCATTTGGTCTTGTTTGATAAGCAGACTTACGCATTTTGCGAGCAAAATGTAAACATTGACGAAACTGATAATTATTTCACTAAAAACTGTTTGAGTAGACAAACATTCTTTATCAAACATGTTTTGTATGTACTATGTGAATGTACCGCTTTTTCATTTAGATTTTCTTTAAAAAAAAAATTTATATATTAGCCAAAAAGATATTTAGTTACGATAAACTTGAGATTAATTGGGAGATATAAAAACTTAATTTATTGATCTATTAAAAAGGACATGATCTTTTAATTTTAGCGTTATTAAATAATTGGGAAGAACAAAAAAAAAAAAAAATCAAATTTCATGAACTGTGTCAGTTAGAATATCAAAAAATAATCGACACGTATTTTTTCTTTT
>JAWWEN010000038.1:6293880-6340843 GCA_035582955.1 Sycophila texana
TTTTATCTAGCTATATCTTTGTTAATAAACGTTCAATTGAAAAAAGAAAAAATACGTGTCGATTATTTTTCAATATTTTATCAGACGGATATAATGGAATTTTTCACTATTCTTCCCAATTGCTTCATTAAAATTTGCATAGCAGCATTCCTTTACATTTTTAAGAGCGGAAAATATTGTTGCATTTTATAAGTGAAATCTACTGCTACAAAAGCGGATTTTATTAAATCAAACTGATTTATTGAAAAACGATAGACACATATACATTTTTTTTCAATTTAATGTTTGTTAATGAAGCTATCACCTTTAATAAATTCGCGTGTCGTCACAATTTTAATCTACATCTACAGAATTGTTAACCTGCGTGAGTTTATAAAGTTAACGTAGTTTTAACGGGTTGCAACCCTGTTAATGGACGTCAAATTAAAAATAGAAAAAATATGCATCTCATTATAATTTCACAATTGTACATCAGCTGAATAAAAATAAATTTTGTTAATTTTCCATAAGCGATATTCCAATTTGATTGATTTTGCCGCTTAAGTAATTTTTCAAATTAAAAACGCTAAAACTTTCTAAAAATCACTATATCGACGGATAGAGCAGACTGGAAGACATCGAAATAACGGAGCAGTTTAGTAATCGAGCCCCGCCCTCTTTTTAACTACTAGCCATTACGTCGTTCAGCGTCAGTTTCGCAATGCTCGATTCTCTCGATTTCCGTCAATCAAACAAATAAAAAATTCAGCGACTCGCCCGCTCGTCCATCCGAGCCTCTGAAAACATCGATTTTCCCTCATCGAACGTTAACATCCGCTCGGCAAAATTACCAGCCCGATTGCGTTATCCCCCGCTCTCGTCTCCGTCTCCGTTTTTTTTTTTTTTTTTTTTTTTCTCCGAGCCATCGAAAAATCACGCGCTTGCCTCTCGAGGGTCCATCCGGCCAAGACACTCGCGTCCGCGTTATCCAATATAACTTCTTACGGGGCGGGTACGTTTTTGCATTCGGCCGCGTCGTGTCGCATCGTCCGCTCGGTCGTCCGCCGGGCGAGGCGGGCGGGAAGCGAAGAAAATTGAGTTTGCCGTCCCAAGTCCGTCGAAAAGCTATACGTGTACGCGGACGGATATAGGAGCGAGAAGGGGCGGGGGCAGACGGGCCGCCAATCGATCGGCGTTCACCCCCGAGCGGCCGCGTGCGCTCCAATCGAAAAAGTTAAGTCCCGGAGTTTAGCCCCCGGTGCGTCGGCCGCCGAGTACTTAAACGGGGAAAAATATATGTCGGCCAGCCGGATATCCACTCTGCCAAATGGCCCGGCCACCAATGTGTGCGGGTGTTTTTTTTTTCTCCCCTTTTTTTTTTCATTGCCGTCGACGTCGAGTACCAGTTGCCGCAACCGTGTAAATTCGGACGCGCGACGCGTGTAATTTTACGGCGAATGCAGAGGGAGGAACTGTAATTTACGCGAGGCCGCACTCTCCCTTGTTACCGCGGGGAAATTGTGTTTTTAAGGGACAAACGGAAGAAGGATTGTTTGACGGCGGATCAGTGTGTCGCGCTTTCGATTTGGCTGATCATACGCTGACTGTTTCTACTGAACGCCTTCGTCGCCGCTTGTTTATTACGCTGATTAAAAGACTCTAATGGGATTTCCTTTCGCTTGTTTTTTTTTTTTCTTTTTAATTGCCTCGAGGCAGCGTGAATTGAGTTTACGTGGGAGTTTCGGAGAACCGGTGAATGGAATATCGCTCGGCGCAATCATTGAAAACAGGCAATTACGTTTTTAACTGGAGGAGGTGGGACTGTTTGCGGAAGATCGAAAAAACATTTTTAAGTAAGCGGAAAGCTATAAGGGTAATAATGACGATAATTAGGTGTAATTTTGCTCGATCCGCAGATGTGAGTGAGACTTAACAAATTAGGCAGCATTCATACTGCTCTCCTATCTGAATGGCCGGGATGTAGAAACTACGACGGTGGGAGGGAAGGGCGCACAACAAACTTATTCAAACCTACGGGGGCATGAATGTCGACTAATTTATTTCATGACGCGGGACGTGGGTGAAAAAAACTTAATAGATCGTAAAAACTTCTCTAAATGTAAATATTCCTTTGAAGCCGGCCGCATCAAAGTTCGCGGGTAATAGGATCGAGGCTGATTCTTTTGCAGCTTTGATCGCGGCCGTAAACCAAATTCCATTTGCATTTGATATTGACGCTAACTCGAGGATAAAGGAAAAACGTTGCGAAAATAATTATTTCACCAGGACTCTTTCGCCACTCGACGAGTTCTAAATTCGCTTCTGAATTCCTCTAGGGATATAAGGAATATAAAAAAAAAAGACAAACAACGAGGAGATTGGACCAAGTGGATCAATCTAGCAGGTTCGACTGGATTAAAAAAAGATGTTATACAAATATTTCACTCGAATAATCATTTGCATTTCCTCGGATACTTGGGCGAAGAGGCGAAATAAACGAGTAAGGAGCTCCGCGGCGGCAGTAAATATTCCTCGGCTATGAAGCGCACTGAGAAAATTAGATATTCATTTATGCGCGAGCTCGCGTCTTACGTAGAGTTGCCCCGGGAGACCATGAAAAATGTTTGCCTCGAATTGCCCGATGACAGCGCCCGACAAACGGGGCAATTCGCTAATCGCGCGGCTCCCAAGTTCGCGACAAACAAGATCGCGCTAACGAAGTGCCACTCCGGCAACTCGACGAAATCTTCTCTCCGTGAAACTTCGCGTCTCCTCGGCTTGTTAATCGGCGTGACGACACTTAAGCTCGCCACGGTCGCAGATTGAACAAAAAAAAAAAAAAAAAAAAAATAAGTCACTTGAATGTCAATCCTCGCCCGGCGCCAAAAGAAAACCAGAGAGGAAAGAAGACGCGAAAGTCGAAGAGGAGGACAAAACGATTCCTGCCGTACGATAAAGCGTCGTCTTCGTCGAGTCGCGCCGTTAATTAATTTCAGAAACGAAGTGCATAGCCGGGACCGTCTTGCGACGCGCAAACTGCAGCGTTTAATCTCTCCGCGGTATAACAAGTTTCTTTATGCGCGCGCTGCCGGTAAATCAAAGAAAAAGTGCCGGGCTTTAAAGGCGAGCGAGGGGAGGGTTAGCGACCGACGAAAAAAAAAAGCGTACAAAAATAGTCCCGCGAAGGGACGACGGAGAAGGAGCGGTACAAAGGAGGGGTGGGGGGCCGTTCATGTATATACAAACCATTCGGAAATTGTTGCTTTACAGCCGCCGATAAAAATCGGATAATGCTCTCGCCAAGGGGGGATTTATTGCGCGCGTAAATATGCAAATATTTATTGTGCATAATTCGCGGGGTGTGCGGTCGCGGCGACGACCCCCGCCCACGCCTCCCTCCGCCCGGTCGCGTGAATTTTACGCGATAATGTGTTATTTAATACGTTTAAATCGGCTCGCACTACAGAATTAATTAACTGCGACGAGCCTCGCGTATCGGTCTACGGACTTTTTTTTTTTCGTTATATCATGCAAATTGTCATTTTGTTTCATGCATATCCGCGCGGGATAATTTCGTCAGTAAATAAACAGGGTAGTTTGTTTATGAAGAAAACATTTTAATATAAATAAGAGGAATGAAAAGGGGGCGGGGGTGTGTTCCGACCGGTTCCGTTGGTGATTTTTATGTGTTTACAGAAGGAGCGAGTATTTCATTTATCACGAGCTTCTGCCGAGAAATTAAAACTTTTCAGCGGGTACGATATTTTAAGTTTAATTAAAATAAATTGCAGTTATAGTCGAATTAACCGGAATTCGACTGACTTTATCGGATATTCAGGAAAATTTTGCGCGATGGAATTTTTTATCTTTTTTTTTTTCAGCCGAGAGTTAAATGTGATTATATTTTCAAAAGCGGGAATGTTTTATTTATCCTGTTACAGTGGAGCTTTTTAACTTTTTAAATTTTCTACAGCCTCGCTTCTCATGAAAAATAAACTGATTTCGTGTACATAGGTGCATTGACTTTCATTTGCCGCTGGTTACTCGCGCCGTGATTGGTAGAATTCTATGAATTCTATATAGCCCTCCTGTACTCTTTCGATTATTATTGATTATCCGCTGATCTTGTTCGTCTGTGCTAAAAAAATCGTCTGTACAACGAACGAATAACGACGCAATTTAAAGTAATTAAAAAAAAAAAAAAAAAAAAACTCGCACACACAATTCAGTGTACAATTTAGAGCAAAAAAAATTCAATATAGGTGAAACGACGTTTATTTTCCTCGACACACCTTCGCCGTGTGCAGTTAAACAAAATGAAAGAATAAAGGAGCCCCGTTAGAGAAAGACAAGCTCCGCGTTAAGACGCAAGAAAGTTAAAAAAAAAAAAAAAAAAACGAGAGCAGGGGTAGTAGACAAAAAAAAAGGCTTGGGAAAACTAAGGTCGCGGAAAGCAATAAAAACAAGTTGAAAAAGTCCACTTGAAAAGTTGGTAGTCCGCGGCACTTACGAAGTGGCCCATAGATCCTCGAAAACGAGTATAGTCGAAAGGCAAGCGACGAGGATGGCAACAGTACACACACACTGAGAGAGAGAGGCCCGGCCCGGGCGAGCGCATACATCCTGCAGCTGACTCGTCTTTCTCGTCCATGATAGATAGAAACTCGGTGATGAAGTGCGTGTCCAGACGCGAGCTAACCGAGCGCGCACACATTGGAAATACACCGGTCGCGAGGGAGCCAGAGATAGACGGAGACCAACAGAGTCCGGGAGGACCGGGAGGAGCTGGTGGAAGAGGAAACGGAAATCTCGGGCGTAGAGGGCGCGTGCGTGGACTCGGCCCTCCGTGGGCGTGTGTGTGTGTGTGTGTGTGTGGGCGTGCATGCGCCTGTGATAGTATACGTGACTACGTGCAACAACGATAAACTCACCTCGCTGGATGTAGCAGGAGTGCCAGTAACGCTATCAACGGTAGTGCTCCAGGCCACATTGCGAAAGCCTGAAAGCAGATGTAATCACGTTTATATAATGAGAGCTTGCAAAGCTCCCCCGCAAGCGCTAGGCTCGCTCGCTCGCTCGCTCGCTCCGCGGAGCTTATATGCATCCTGTCAACCCCCCGTCACTCCCCAATCGCTCGTCGCTCGACCCGACTAGCATCTATACCGCCGCCCACCCGGCCGTCCTCGCAGCGTCGAGAAAGCCGATAGAGCGACCGAACGGACAAAGACACCGAGCGGCGCTCGAGATGGAGCGATACCGAGAATAGCCCCCTGCGAGCGCGTGCGGTTGCCGTGACGAGAGAGAGAGAGAGAGAGAGAGAGAGAGAGAGAGAAAAAATAAAGGGAACGGGCGCTTGTTTGCGTCTCCGCGCTTCTAATGAATTTCCGCGCGAACCGCGATTAAACGGGTGCGACCTCCTCAAAGACCATCGGATCGTGTTTCATTTCGTCCGCTTGCATTCTGCTTAGTACTTTTATCGCGAGACAAATTATTTTACTGCCGACGATTTTTTTTTTTTTTTTTTTTTATTTACTTTGGTGAATACGGTGGTCCGCTGGATTGATATAAGCACGTACGGTCTTTTTTTTTCTTTCAATTTTTTGTCTTTTTATACTTTCTTCACGCATGGCGGTTGAAATTAATCCCCGCGCTGCTTTCAGCTGAAGCGACACTGGCGGGTAAGTCTCTCGGGAGCAGGGGGGCGGGGGCGTTCCAGGCGAATATTCCGAAATTCTCATCGATTTTCCGGAAGTTACGCGGAAGCCGGATGGAAAACGCTCGCTTCCGCTAATGTACTTTATCTTATAGGGCAAAGATGGTATATTCGCAGAAACTTCGGGGAAGAGAGATGGATATACCGAATTACTGCCGACTATTTTAACGTTACGTTTTTCGTTTATTTAACGAAAGGCCCGTTCTGCGCCACCCCATTCGAGATAAAAGGTTTTATCTTACCCCGGTAAAAAGAGCTTCGACTTTATATATATATATAAATACATAGGATACCAACTCCTTCCTCCGGAGCGCTGCTCGTCTTCTCAAATGGCTCGATCGCATTAGAGATTTTCGTTCCTCTTCGATCTTTAATTACTTTCGAATGGGTACATTTTTCAAAAATCAAACAAGCGCGCGCTAAAGCTTTAAAGTGGCTCCCGCCGCTCCTCCTCCTCTTCTTCTCCTTCGCCGTCGCGACGTCGACTTAAATTTCCGAGGCAATTCGAAAAGTACACTTCATATATATATAATCGTTTGCTTTCGCTTCGAGCTTTACAGGGATAAGCTCGATGTAAAACCGACGATCTCCCTGTTTTATGCGCCATTCGGACTAAACTCGCTGCGATTCAATTATACTTTAATTCCTGATAGATATCGCGGACATCTCGGCGGGGAGTTATTAAAGCAGCAGTAAAGCATTTCGTACGAATGCACATAAAGCACCCGGAGAAATAAATCCTCGTCATAAAACGTTCAATTACGTTCGCTCATGCTCCCGAGGCGAGCAGCCAGTCCGTCTTCATCCCTCATCGTTCCTCGACCTCGCTCTCCAACCGAGCGCCTCCTCAACCTCCCCCCCTCCTCGAGCCATCGAGAAACGCCTGTATTAGTTAAGTCGGATTATTTAAATTCCACCCCCGCAATCCATTTACAATCTCGTCACGCGTACACTTGCTCTCTTAATTGAAGCTGCGAGCCCGACGTCGCGCTCGACGGAGGAGGAGAACAATTTTTATAAAATCGAGAAAGACGGAGGGAGCAAACGCGGAAGAGCGAACGAACCGCGGGGGCGGAGGGAGGGAAATAAATAATGTTTATGCGCAAACTCGTGTATATCGGAACAAGTTAATTGAAATGTATCGAGCTTTCGATTTTTCGCCGCAAGTGTTCCCCGAGCAACGACACTCGAGCGCTCGATAATTCCCTTCCTAACTCTCTCCCTTTCTCTTTTTTCTCTTTTTTTTTCTTTTCTTTTTTGCTCCTCGTCCATCCTATATACATGCGCACGCGACGACTTTCCAGCTTCCTTGCCGGCCGAGAGCCAGAGAGCGAGCTAGGACAAGAGCGAGAGGGAAAGAACAATAATAGAGTGGAACGAGCTTTCGGCCTCCCCCCCGCGTGACCCTCTGTTTTTTCTCTCCGGCTAGAGAGGCTACTGCGGATGGACGCGCGGGGATGGAGGCAGGCAGCCTTCTTGTTTTAACGGTGTTTGACCGAGATAGATTTCTGGCAGAGGCTGCCTGCCGCCGGCGGGGCTCTCTCTTTCTCTCTCTCCCTCCCTCTGCCCTACCCCCCTCGGCGAGCTTCGATCAATCTGAGAGTCCAGGCAATCGCTTGGGCCTCGCCTCACCTCCCCTCCCTCTATCTGTCTATCCATCCCGCTCTCGGATTTTCCGAGACGAGGGCATCGAGATTCATTATTGGCGGTGGAGCTCTCGCTCACCCCTCGACTCCTCGTCTCTTCTCTCCTCGCTCTCTTTCTCTTTCTCAGTCTCCTGCTCTCTTTCTTTCTCTCCTCACTTTCTCTCTTTCTCCCTCGCTCTTTCGTCGGCTGCCTGGATATCACCTGTAAATTGAAACTGGAAATCTCCGTACATATATAGTACGCGTGGCAGGCCCGAACAAGGCTATATTGCCTTATTCTTATTGAAAAACTTGGGCCATGCCAAGCCGAGTTTGTGCGTCAGTTTTCCCGCCGGCGGCTGCTTCGCCCCGTTCCGCATCTCTTCGATCCGTGATTGGCGCGCCGACAGGAGATGCTTTGCCCCGCGAGAAACACCCACCTTCGCCTTAGGCGTTTTATTTATCTTCTCTTTCTCTTTCATCCTTTTTTAGCCGAGCGCAGCGATGATCGCGACTTTAATTTCGCGTCGGATCACGCGTCCACGAGCAGCTCGCCTCGCGCTATCTCGAAGCGGCTGGACGTGCGTGCCTTATTCGCTGAGAGTGGCGAAAATATACTTATCGCCGAGTGGATTCTGGGGAGCTCCGAACGTGTGCTCCGTTGGGGGAAAAGCAGAGATAGCCGCCGCGGGCGACGTTATTCAAATTTTTCGCGGGATTTATTTTTCGCGTTTGCGTTGAATTCGCGGCCGATATAAGAGGGTCGCGCGGGGCTTTTGTCGCGATCGATTGCGAAAATGATCACCGTGGCTTATTCGTAGGGGAGCGCAATAATTAGCATTTTAAGCGGCGAACAGCCCGATTTCTCGAATGAAAAAGTAACGAGTTATCGATTTTCCATTTGAAAATGTATTAATATTTTACGACTGCCGGGAGTGCGCCGCATCCGCTTGATCCAACCCACCCACCGAGTGTTTTATTAATAATATGAGCGTAGAATTAAATTTCAATCAAGAGTTTCAAATTGTAACGCCCTCTTTAGCCCTACCTCGGCGCTTAATCAAATTAGGATTTGCTGCGATTTTTATCGTCGATCGATATTTATTCGAGATGATCAGACATATACACATATATATATAACGGTGAGGCTTGTCAATTAAAAAATAAACGGCAATTATGGCAATTCACGAGGTCCCATTTGCAATGCAAGTCAATGTTTAAATCACGTATTTGCTCGAATATTAATCAATTTAAAACTTTACGTCCAACGATAAAAAATTGACAAACATTCGAACTCATACACGCGTCAATTGCGAAATGCAAATTTTACCACTGACGTTTAAACGATTTCACATTATCGCTCGCATCAAAAAGTAATGCGACTTATTTTTAATGAGCATCACCTTTTCATATACGAAAAAAAAGAAACTTTTTTACAAACGTGATCGTTCAAATAAAAAAAAAACGTTTTTTTAACGAACGCGATAGCTTAATTAGATTTAAAAAAAAAAAAAGAAGAAGAGTTTTTTAAAAACGAACACACAGAGAAAACAAAAAAATCGCGAGCCAGAAATGCGTCAATCGTGCGTATATAGTCCGGCTTATGAACCCCACGGAATGATCGCGCTCGTCATCGCCAGTGGTCCATCTCGAAAGCAGGCGGGCGCGGACGCACGTCGCTCGTGGCGCGTCAGTCCCGGGGCGAGGGGACGCGCGCGCACGTCCATCTCCATCGCCCCCACCGGCTAATTCGATCATTGCCGTCAGCTCGTCGAATTACGTGCACGCGCCGATCAAAATGTCCGCCCTGTCGAGCTGCTCGTGCGGGCACCTCCAAGCGGGTCCTGCCAAGCTCGCCTCGACTCTTAGCCTCCTTTTTTTTGCGCCCTCTTCGCGGTGCAATTTTCAATTTCAACCGTCGAAAGGTGGCCGAGTGGAGCGCCCGCGATCCTCTCAACCCACATTTTCCGGGCTTTGAGCTTTCGTGTGCGTGCCGGACTCGCTACACTGCGAAACAAGTGTTGTAAAAATCACTATATCTTTATGGGAACGCTATCACAGACTGGATTCTCAGATAAAATTTACCAAACATTATACACTAAAATTTTCCATAAATATAGTAAATTTTACTGGACGGTATTGGAAGATGATTAGAAGACATACAGTAAAATTTACTGTAGACTATGTAATTTTTATCTGAAAGTTCAATGTTTGATGGAGTTCCTGTAAAGATAGTAATTTTTATAATACTTTTTCTCAGTATACTGTATACACGAGGGTATATACAGTATTCTCGCAGATGAAACGTCGATCCGCGCCCTCGGGTTAGGTCGTCGAATTATTCTTGCTTTTTAGCTGCGGACAGGTGTTTATTTTGTCTAATGGAAATATTTTTAATTTGAACGGCCGGACGCGGGCTTCGGAGTGGAAAAATAGCGGTGGAGCAGTGAACAATATTTCGAGGGTCTGCGGCGATGGATTTTTAGTTCATTGAATTTTATTTTAAATGGACGAGTTATTGCGCCGTGTAATGCAACATAAATTGTGTATGCGCTGCGGATCAATGCCAATAACGTTGATGGATGCAAATTTACTATTGGGAAAATCCATAAATCATGATTAATGAAGTTAAATTTAATTCATTCGAAAGTTTCGCATTTTGCAGCGCGAGCTGAGTGATATTGCCTGGAGTAAAAACATCCTGCTAACAAATTATAATGATCTATTAAATTTACTGTCATTAAAATTAAATTTACGACGAACCTAGGAAATTTTAATAAGAGCCTCTAGTAAACTTGAAAATAACCCGCTGCACCTGTTTACAAATAATTTTTTATGAAAAAAAAATTTCAATAACCTTTTTGTAATAAAAAAAAAACTACGCACCGTGCGGATGAAAATCATTTTTTACAAAAAAAAAACAGGTAGTGTATAACGTCCGAATGTAATGACGAAAGTAAAAATAAGCACATATTTCGTAATTATGAGAAATGTTCAATCTGGAAACCGCACTGCAATTCACGATAAATTGCACGAAAAAAAAAATATAAATAGAAAGTCTCGTGAAAGAAGTAGGAAAAGTTCGTTACTACTTCGACGCTAAGAAAAGAGACTTTACATTAAGGTCACTCGCAGAAATTATAGGTCAATGGGTTCAATAAGGCAACCTTCAAGCACTTACAATATACAGTGGAAAAATTTCAATTTTAAATTTCATTTTATTCTAACCTACTTGCCGCACCGAGTTTATTAACAAAGCAATAAATTGCAGGAAGCAACAGATTTCAAAGCTTCTTTTAAAACCCATTTAACCATCATTTCATTCATTCAAGCCTCAACGCCACTGCACGACTCTTTATAGTATAATCAACACTAATGTTCCGCTGAAAGCTTCAATAACACACCGTTAATTTAAAAAAAAAAAAGTGAGAATAAAAAAAGAAACACAATTTCCGACGAACTAATTGATTGATTTTACATTGAAACTTGCGGTTCAAAGGCTCGAAACGAAATGAAAAGTTCTTCCGCGATAATATAAACGAAACGCGCTCTCCTTTTTCATTCGAACAAAAAACGCGTCGCCCGCTCAATGGCGCGGCAGTAAACCGCACTCTGCACCCGTACGCCACTCAACTCAACTAATTAAAATCCTAAGGCCACTAAAATTTTGCCCCAACAGCCGCGCGACACCGGGGAGCGTCGCGTAACAAACGTCAAAATTCAAATTACAGCTCGCCCGAAGGATACCGGGAGAACGAACGAAGCGCACCTACACACGTCTACGCACACATGCCACTGGGCGAAGTTCCACCGGCGCTGAAAGTCCGATTAAACATCGCGCGGGAACTTATTCGCCCGCGCAAATACCCGGTCACGCTGAAGCGCGCGCTGCTAAACAAGCGCGCGCGCGCGCGCACACACACACACGTACATACGCGCACATACACATGCCCATACGCCCGCACAATATAAAGTAGGCCAGGAGCGCGCTGCGCAGAAGGAGGGGGTCGATTGATTGTTCCGCGCGGGCCCCGCACCGATAACGCGAGGCCAATTCGCGCTCGCTTTTTTACCCCCCGGTTCTGTCGCCCCCACCCCCTCCTGCTGTCCTTATACAGTCCTCCGCACTCTTCCGGGATTTTCGCCCTCCCCGCGCGGGGAAGCAAACAAGTAACCCGATTTCGGTGGCGCACGTGGCGCGACTCTTCCATCGATCTATAGCGTTTATCCACCTTGCGCGCGTTTATCGGCCGCCTTTCAAGCTTCTGCCCACGCTCCCCCCCTCTGCGGGAGGAGCAGAAAAGGGGACCCTCGGACTCTACACCCCCGAGTTTCTGAGAAATGGTGCCCGGTCTCCCATCCTCCGCTGCCTCCTCTTTTTTTTTTTTTTTATTTTTCAATCGCCCGAACGTGGGTACATCGGCTGGGCGGATCTCCGGGGCGCGCGTTTATCGTGGCACGCCAGGCGCGGAGCCCCGGCGCCCTTTCACGCGGCAGCTCGCGAACGACGTGGCGCCTTTCAGTGGGAGCGCGAATGGTCAGGAAGGCGCTCGCGCGACGCCCGCGGTCCCCCTTTTCACACGGGCGCACTTCTGGATGTCTGCCGCAACGTATCGAGCGAATTCGCTGCTTTAATTCAATTCCGAGATTGATGTAGCCGCCGAATCGCCAGAATAAGCGGGGCTCTTTTCAGAGGGAGTTACGTATTTTTTTTTTTTTTTTAAACTAAATTACTTTTTTTGTGATTTTCTTTTAGCTTTCACTTCATCTATTATTTATGATTTTTTTTTTGTGGCGGCAGGATTATAATTGGCGATGAATTGAATCTGCGACTTTGGTATCTGAGAAGAGTTTGAGATTGTTATGTTCGACTGAGTGATTTGACTAAGAGAAACAAAATCAGACTTGTGAATGGGAGGCGAAAGCGAGAATGAAGATCGTAAATAAAGAATGCGATTTGAGGGGGGGGAAATTTAATGCACCCGAGAGGTCGAAATAAGACTCGAGGAAGCGTTTAAATTTGAATCCTATTTCGATCCAGAGAAACTTCCGAACTTTCCAAATATTCCAAATTCGTCCCGTCGTCCCATAAATCCACCCCTCAAATTGTTTTCGGTTAAAGGGAGAGTACCCAGGAGGGCATAGGTGTTATTGCCCCCCCCCCCCAAAAAACTTTCGCTCTCGACTCGCCCTCCCCCCTATTATCATATTCAAATACACCGCCGTAAAAAATAAACATGAATATTAAATAAAAATTTGCTCGACGTCCCCTCGTTCGAAGTTGACTGAGATGCAGAAGTTGACGAACTGCGATTTAAAGAGACGTTTAGACACAGTCAACGTGCACGACTATATTTCACGCAGATGGGACGTTTGATTCACCGCGAACTTTGCGTGTATTTCTTTACGGCTTAATTAAGACGGAGAATATAAACGCCCGGCTAATGCATTTAAATATATTCAAAGAAAATGCAGATTTCACGATGAAGTCCGTCTCGCGAAGTGCTGTAAAATCTTATCCGACAAAATCGAATATTTTCGAATTTCCTCGAGGTAAATTGTTTGCGCGTGTTTTCCGTGGCGGTGGGGTTCGGCTTTTTTAAATTACTTATCGATTTTCTCTCTGGGAGAAAAAAACTCGGATACATTTTAACGCTGCGCTGCTGCCTGCACCTCGTTTTTTTTTTTACGCGCAGCTGTCTGACATGGCTCGACCCCTTACTACTTCAGCGAAAAAACGGACGTTTAATTTTATCGAATAAAACGGCTTTTCTTTATTTTTGTTATTATTATTTTTTTTAATCAAAGTTTTAGTTTTTTCCCCCTTTTTTCACCTTGGCTTTAATTTACCGGTATCGCTGCGGGAAAAAAATAATATCGACCGTCACAAGGAAATAAATCAAGCACGTCCGAAGTCGAGTCGCAAAAAGCAGCACTTAGCCGCTCGCCGACAGAAATAAACCAGAAGCCCTCCGTGAAAAAAAAAGGTAAGAAAGAAAAGGCAGAAAAAAAAAGAGATCGAAAGAGAAAAAGAAGGTGGGCGAGAACGTCGGCCAAATCCCGCAATCCCAAGGGCGCGTAAGGAAAGTCCGGCAAGAGAGAGGGAGCGAGAAAAAAAAAGAAAGCGAATTCTGGCTCATCCCCGCATCGAATCGGCGGATCCCCCGAGCCCCGTTCGCTCACGTACTCTGCATCTCGAGCCTCCCAAATCTTGGCCGCTCCTCCGTAATTCACGTCCAATTTCTCTCCGCTGGCAATCGAGCGACGCGCGCGCACACACGTCCCGCTCTCGGGAGATCGGCGCCCCGAGGAAATCAAGGGAAAAATCGCCGATTCGCGCGGGCAAAAAGATCGCCGTCGCGAATGATGTATTAGCGGGGGGGTAGTGTACTCTTGTCCTCTTTCTCTGTCTCGTTCGCCCTTTCCGACTCTCGCTCTTTTTTTTTTACGAGCACCCGCCGCAGAGCCGCGCATTTTTAGCTGGACGCGCGCAGCTTGCGCGCGACATCGAGCCTTTTTTCGGCTGGCAGTCGAGTCGGTGAGCTTTTTTTTGCGTTGTTGGAGAGGGATGGGGGAGGGAGAAGGGTGGATGTTTACATTAGCACCGAGAGCGCGAGCTCCGCTTTTTCCTAAACCCGGTATACGTCTCTGGATGTTCTGTAATTGTTTTCGAGTTAGGCGGAAATTAACAAGTGTAGTAAGCTTTAGCGAGCTTTTTTTCGGAATTTATTTCGGTCGCGTTTTATACTTGCTAAAATCGCGACGTTATAAAAAGCTGTGTCCGCTTATTTTTTCTTTTTTCTTTTTTTTTTTTTAATGCAGTTTCAGCGTTTCATGAAACTTTTTTTTTCGCATGTTCTTAAACAGCGTGCAATCTCGTCGCAGTGCTACTGTAAAATTTAATAATTCTCTCTTTCTCTTTTTTTATTAAAGTTTTGAGAAATCACGCTGAATGTGATAAGCCGAGCAAATGTCATTAGCACTGAACGTTTCGCGCGACGGCTGTACGTACATTTCGTAAAATCTTTTACAAAGCGTGTATATAGAAGCAGCGTAACCGCATTTTGTTGGAAGTTAGCCTTATATATACGTGTCAAAACTTTACTTTATAATCAAATTCCGTTTAATAGCATGCGAAAAAGTTTTGCCTAAGGAAGTTTACTTTGTTAAGAAAATTTTCATACATCTTATAGAAGGGATAATTCGGAAATCTCATTTGTATTAACGAGATAATAACTTTTTTAACGTCTTGTGTAGTTTTAGGTAACCTTATGAAGAAGATAAAGGATTTAGTGATATATGTTAAATGTGACGCTAATTAGTTCCCTCCGAAAATTATCTTTTCTTTTTAATTGATCGGTGGACTGCACAATAGTATTTGGTATTTCACCGAGAGCGAAAAGAAGAGCCCTTTTGCCCATTATGCAGACGATATACTTTTTTAAAACTTTCACATTAATAAATCAATATAATAAAAATGATTTTTCACAAAGTTTCTTCTTCTTCTTGAATTTTTATTTTATTGTGCTAAAAAACTCATACAAACTTGGATTATTATTTAAATGAGAAATAAAGTAAAATAAGATAAGTTTAAATTAGTTGTACACTCGTTTCTAGCAGATCTGCAGAAGCACTCTAAAAGTAATTTACAAAAGTCGCTTATAACTCATTTTTTTTATAAGACAGAAAAAAAAACGCAAAAATCGTATATATTCGTCAGAAAAATTGCAATTTATAAGCAATTTATGTTTTTCATTGGCAAAATCGTAACATCTTATTCCATCTCAATTCCGTTTTCTTAATAATCTCAGAATTTTTCTACTATCCTCCATCCTCTCCGATTCCCCCGCACACAGTAAAATCGATACACCTCAGATTCGCGAACAATAGTCCACTATGTTTTTTTTTTTTTTTTTTTTTTCAAAAAGACTATCAGCCCTTACGAATAATAGCGAAAGTCATTAATGCTTAATTCGTCCGGTGGAAAATCGTATAAATCGTTAAACCTAAACGTTCGACAGTTTTAACGAGAATAAATGATCCCCCGGCAATTTAACAAGTAAGTCGGTGATCGAAAAAGCAGCGACGTCCAAGGCCGCAGGCCAATTTCACCGTTTCGTAAATTACCCTACGAGCTCGAGTTCGTCGATCCATCCATATATACATGTAATCCAAGCACATAGCGAGCTTTTCCGGGAGTCGGAGGCGGCGTAGCTGCACGTCCGCGCCCCTGTGCGCCGCGTCAACTCGTCCGTCTCTCTCTCTCTCTCTCTCTCTCTCTCTCTCTCTCCTTCTTTTTCCATCGAGCCCAGCGAGAACGCGAGAGAAAGAGACAGGGGAGAAAGTCGGACGAGCGGGTGAGGCAGAAACAAGAAGCCGACGAGGAGGAAGCGTTTTGCGTTTGTTTTTTCCGCACACACGCGCGATCCGTATCTCGGTGCTTTATAGCCCGGAGCCGCGGCTTTGATTACCCTTTTCCGCTGATTTTCGCACTTTCTCGCCTCGGCCTTTTACGAGACGCGTGTACAGGAGACCACGGCGCACTCCAGCGAACTGATTTGTTTTTTTCTCCTCGAGTGCGCCACTCGTTCGCTCAGTGTCCCTCTCCTTTTGTCGCTCTGCGAGTGGGAGCGAACGAGCGAGTGGGGATTACTGCGGGTCGTCGTGTAAATTAGCGTTAATCGAACGTCTCGCAGCTTCTTCCGACGGAGAGAGACTAAAACGGCGATGGGGGACGAGAGAGCCGAGCTCGCTCGCGCCGGGAAAATATGTCAGTGTTACGATGCCCTTTGCCTCCCTCGCTCCGAAAAAACGTCGAGGCAGCGCAAAATCTCTCGCCGTCATTCTCTCGAAGCGCGCTTTTTTCTCTCTCTTCCTCGTGTGCACGTGTGTCTGTGTGTACGTACGTGTGAAAGTGTGAGTCTATCTTTAGGTGAGTGTGCGTGTGTGTGTATAGGTGTCGATGCACGCGAAGATTTGACGCCGGAGTATTTTAGCACCCGGTCCGAGGGAGCCAATTCGGAAGAGCGAACTTTCATTCACGCGCGGTGCTCTCGGACGCAAGCTCCTCTCTCTTTTTTTTTTATCTTTCCACGGGGCAGAAACATTTAATTCTAAGGCACTCATCCGAAACGAAGTGCAGGGAGAGCGCATCTCTCTCCTCGTTCTCTTTTTTTTCTATTTTTTTCATTTCCCTCGATTTTTGAAAAAATTAATTAATACACTCGCGATTCGCAACGGCAAAAATGGAAGGAAACCGCGCCCAATCAACGGGTGCTCACTTTTTTTTTTGGTGAGAAATAAAACGCCTCGAATTTCGGACTGCGCGACACGAACAATGAACGTGGAAAAAAAAGCGCGCGACAATGACCGTGCGCGAGGCGAAAAAAAAAATCACGTTCGATCGAGCGCCGCGCAAAGAAAAGCAGGTACACCGATGCGCGCTGGATTATTCGCGAGTAAAAAAAAAAAGTGTTATCACTCGGGGCGCGATTCGATTACGCGCCGGCACAAAAGCCCGCGGCCCTCCCCCGTAAACGAAATATACCAATGAAACAGCCTTCGACTCCAAAGGTCCGTGCACAGCGCGACGGCAAATAAAAAAAAATTCACTTCCGCGGCGTGGTCTAGTCCGCTACGGCGCCTCGCGTTATATTTCCAGTGCATTGTGTATAAAGCGAGCGAGAAAAGAAAGGAGCGTACGATCGGCGAAAAATCAAGCCGAGACGCGTGCATATATCCTCGCGTCGTCTCGTCCCGCGCGGGAATAAAATTTAGCGAGCAGCCCGGGATGAGCTCCTTTTCTTCCGTCGCTCGCGCAAATCTTTTCTATGCATACGGGATACTGTCCCCTCTTTTATTTGCAATATCGCCGAGTCTTGCGCGAGACGAGGTGAGCTCGCGATATCTCCCCGCGAGCTGCGGGTGTATACGGCGCGTTCGTCGTGTCGTCAAAGTGTGCATTTGCATCAGTTCTTTTTCTTTTTTTTTTTTTTTTTTTTTTTATTCTTTTCTGAACATTCGCACACAAGCCGGAGAATTGCGAGAAAAATGTGCCCATTTCGATGTGCCCCCCTGTGCAAAAGAGTGGCGCGCTTTCAAGGTATAAAAAATGCACGGAAAGACACGCTTTTAAACCATGCATAATTCATCCGAAGGAGGGAAAAAAAAAATCACGGTTTACGACGGAAGGATGAAAAAAAAAATTGCTTATGCATATCTCGACATCCGAAATCCTCACCCACGATTTTCCATCGCTCCGCGCGTCAATTCGAGATAGAGGCCGAGCTGCGGCTCGCCAAAGAGAAGAGACGCGGGCAGATTTTTTGCTCGGGGATGTAACGAAAAAGAAAATCGATTTTTCATCCTCCCCCCTTTTTCCTCCGGTGCAAAATCTGACGCGCTTTGAACACATTTTTTTTCCCTCGGCCGGCGCGTTAAGATTGAACAAAAAAAAAGATCTCCACGACCCCCAACTCCCTTTCATACCCACGAAATAAAATTCGCCCAAATTAAAAGCCAGCACACGAATCTCTTAAAAAAAAAAAAAAAGAAGAAACCTTCAACGTCCGTCCACCCCGAAAAGGGAACATAATTACCCGCGAGAGAGAAAACGCGAGGCCAAAAGAAAAGAGGGCACAAATCATCCCCCTAATGAAAGCCGCGCGAAAGGAACTCGCATCCGAGCAATTATCCGCCGCGCGTAAATTACATCCTCTCCTCCGCTTATCAGCGCCTCGTCGCTCGCGCCGGGGGGGTGCTACGCGGGGGAGGGGACGGGAGAAAGGGAGAGCCTCTCTCGCGGCGCCCCTCTATATATCGTCGCGCGGGCAGCGCGTCGGCGAGGATGAATCGGGCACTGGCTCACCTGGAGTTAGATCTCGTCCTAGGCGATGGCGAGCCAGGGGCGCTCGGGATCTGGCATGGCGGCTGCTGCTGCTGCTGCTCGCGCCTGCGGCGGCGATGCTGCTCGGCGTGGCCGCGGCCGTTATAGCTGCGTTGGCTGGCACCTCGTACTCTCGCCTCGCGTCCGCGGGCAGCTGCCCCCGTCGCCGGGCGCTCAGTGCTCGGCCTCCTCCTCGTCCTCGGTGGCGAGGCTCGCCGGCGGCGCGCACCGCCGCATCGCGCCCGGGGCGCCGTGCGGCGGCTCTCGGGTGTGCTCTCGAGTGGTTACTGGCCGGGCACAGTCGGGCAGGCGCGCCTTCTTAGCCAGTGGCTCGGTCCCTGCGTCCTGCCGCGGGAGCGCCGTCTCCTGGACTGAATGCGGCGGCGGCCGCCGCTGCTGCTGCTGCCGCCGCGATGGAGGAGGAGGACGACGACGGCCGAGATCGGCGAGGCTCGCGCGCGCGCCGGTGCTGGCGCGGGAGGAGGGGGGGGGGAGGCGAGAGCCGAGAGAGAGAGGGAGAGAGAGATGGGCCCTCGTATACCTGGTCGCGTTGCTGCTGCTGCTGCTGGCGGCGGCGTGCGCTGCGCTATTGATCCCGCGGCCCCAGACAGCGCCGCCGACCCACGCAGACGCCGCTGCCGCCGCCGCCGCCGCCGCCGCTGCTCTTGCTTGGCGTTGCCGCGGCGCGTCGCTTTAGCAACGTGACGTCATCCCGACCCAGCATCCACACTCTCGCGCGCAGACCGTCTCTCTGGGCTACGGGGGAGAGCGAGAGAAGGAGCGAGCGAGCCGCTCCGGAGCACACCGCGCCCTTTCCTCTCTCGCTCTCTCTTTTCTCTCTCCTCCGCCCGCCACCCACCCCCTACCCCCGAGACCTAGCTGCCGCCCAACCTAGAGATGACGCGCCTCCCCTACTCTCTGGCTCTCGCACTCTATTTACTTTGTTACTTACTTCTGTAGGCCGTGGGGGCGAGCGTGCGCTCGGCGGCCGATGCATGCGCTGCGCCGGCAAGCCGTGCAGCCGCGAGATGAAATGTGCTAAAAATTGTGCCGGCCGAGAGCCAAGCCCTCCTCCTTCCCTCCGTCGGGCTTCTCCTGTCTCTCTCTCTCTCTCCGGAGCTTCTCTCCTCATATCGGCGAATTTCAAATGTGTACGCGGAGGCTGCCTCGCCACGGCGGGATAAGATTTTCCAGGACGAGGGAGAGGATGCCGCGCGTGTAATAAAAGATACCCCGGGCTCTTTGAGCCGGGGACTACTCGCTCCGAACGCTTCTTCCGGCGGATTAAATCGTTACACCTGTACCTCTGTGCCCCTCTGACATACATTTTTTTTTTTGCGTGCTTGAATTTAGCGCGCGACGCTCCGTCCAGGAGGACGGAGATGCGAGTGTCGTAGCATTGATTAACTGCAGGCACCGGACTGTTACGCGGAGCTTTCGGAATTCCGCCTTTTTCTCGCGCTCCAAGCGTTGGATTTTAGCGAGTCGCGCGATTTAATCGACGTCGCGGATGCGCGCACACGTACGGGGGCAGTGCACGCGAGAAGGAGGAAGGGGGTAGGGGTCGAGGGGGCAGGAGGGGTACGGGCCACGCGATGCAGCGATAAAAAATGTAAACACACATTGAGCTGTAAAGCGAATGCGCTCCTGCGATTCGCTTCGTGACCAAGGCTCGTAAATCACGGTAATACCGTACAATTACAAAATGTTCAACTGGTGTTTCTTATCATACTATTGGAACGGAAAAAGCCCGTTAAGATCATCAGTGATTGATACGTCGCGCGAAAAACGGACGTGCGGCCAAGCTTACGCGTTTATTAAATCACCTTTTACATAATTTATCGATGTTTTCTTCCACCCCTTCTCTCTTCGTTTTTTTTTTCTATTTATTTTTCTTTTGCGAGACTTTTACGTTACGTTACGTCTACGTCGCAAGCTCCATTATTTACGGTAAAAAATTAATTTGTTTAGTTTATTGCTTTTTATAAAACGAACGGGAATGCCTTTTTCTTATTCCGACATAATCTTACGGACGTTTTATCGTGTCGCTGCAGTATTTATTGCGGCAAGAGTAACCCTGGGATTTAAGAAATTTGCGAACTCTAAGAGGATTTCGCAAAGATCCCCACCGCCGTTCGTAGGAAAAATCCCTTTATCCAATTATGAAAAATCACATTATGCGCGGGCGAACTCCCACGGCGTTCTTTGCGCGCCTCGCGATTTATAGATCCCGATGCATCGGCTTGATGTTCGAATAATCGACTATCTCGGATGAAGTATGTCTTCGCCGAGGAAAAAAGCGAAAAAAACTGCAGCGCCGGAGCGATGCATACACTCTGCCAGACTAACAGAAAAAAGGAGAGGAGCGCACACTTTTGTTTGTTACCGTTCTGTCCTCGTCTCTCGCCGTACATTTCGCGTAATTTATCGTTATTGCATCTTCACTATGTATGAGTTTACAGGAAAAAAAAAAATCATTGAAGCAAGTCAAATAAATACTTGAGCAGCGCCGACTGAAATATTTGATATACGTATACGCGTCGCCACTTCATTCAATGATGTACACTGTTACGATGTTATTAAAATTTTACGATTTTAATAAAAGCATAGGAATCCCTCGTCGATTAATAAAGTCGCCGTAACAAGCCCTGTGGGTGTGTTGCAACGTGACGCGGTAAAAATTGTATATACCCGCTGAATTAAATAAAACGCTCTCGCGTGTCCCCTCGCGTGAATATTCATTGATGATTGTAAGCGTTTCTAAACAACCATCCCAATTAGAAGTAATAAATCAAGACCAGAGGCGTGCGCAGGTAGTTTCAGGGCCTCTTCCGCTTTTCACTCCCTCGGCAACCCTCCAGCGTTCAATCAAATAAACATAGAAAAAAAAAGCCGCGAGGATAATTTATTCACAGCGTCGTTAAGCGAATGACTTGAATCGTTCCCTCAATTAGCCTCCGTAATAAGTTTCCGGCCGATAGAGCCGCGCGTTACTCAACTAAAAAAAAAAAAATATAAAAAAAAAAAGAAAAATCGAGCCAGAAAGAACAATCGTAGGCGCGATGCTTCCGCCGATATATTATTTCGAGGGTCGGCGCGGAATCCCTCCCGATAAATTAGCGAGCGACGAGAGATAAAAAAAAAAAGGAAGGCGGAGGTAGAAAAAAAAAAGTCGGACATACCTCGAATATTCTCGCGCCCGCACCGCTAAATCGACGCCGATATTTCAGCGTCGCCCGTCGCCGCGTTGATTTCGTCGTTGTCGCAGTTCCCCGGGCGGTCGGAGGGAGAATTTCGATGTTTTTTTTTTTTCGCGTCTCGCCCCGTAAGCGCCCTCCCGACCTCCAGGCCCCGCCGTTAAGCCTGCACGACGCTGGAATGCCGAAGATCTCCACGTCGTCGTTTTCCTCGCATAATGTACGGGTTCGCGCGCAGCACTGGCCACGACGCCGATGAGCGATGCCTTCGATGCGGGACGAGATAAAATTTTTTTCTTTTATCTTTTATTATTATCGCGCGCGTATCCTTTTTTTTTAGGAGGGCGGGAGACGCGTGCGATGGCCGTCATTTGTTTATTGCGTTTCCCTCGTTATCGCTGCGGCGACAATTTTTCCTTTTTTTATTTGGATTCGCCGAGAACGCTTTGTTTTATAAATATACAGGAGAACAAATTTTGGACTTGTAAATAAAGTTCAATATGTTTTCTTTTTTTACAGTCGGGGGGAAAATGAAAAAGAATAAGCTTTTTTTTGGCCGGGATTTACTACCGATAAAAATATTTTTCTCTATTCATATTTTTTACTTTAAAATTTAATAACGCTATCAAAATTGGATTTCGCAAGTTAAAGAATCTTTTGAAAATTTCCTAGCGATTCATGCGCATTAAAAACTTTTTTCTCGCATTTTCTCGTCGTAAAGTACAGAAATCGTAAAAATAGGAACAATTTAAAATAAAGCCGTATTTGCAATTACCTGTTTCTAAATACAATGAAATTCACGATGGAGAGACGTGAGAGTATTGTAATTTTAGTGACGTTTGATTTCAATGATTACGTGAATCCAATTGAATTTAGTCTATTAAATTTAACAAAATTAACAAGCATGTTAATTTATGAAATTTAGTAGCTTGGAGTGTTAATTTCAAAATTATTGATTAAAAAAATAATATCGATTTTCCAAACGAGTTTATATGAGTATACGAATTATATTATACAATGAGCAATCGATCGTTTAAATAATAGTCATTTAAAGGATAAAGCTATTACAACCTTTTCCAGGCACAAAATCACTCTGGTCTTAAGACAATTTACATATAAAACTGAGACAGCAGCCCCGGCATCTCTGGAAAGAGATATCCTGGAGTTCCACCTGGCAGTAAATGTACCAGGTGATATCATCCTTCGTATCTAGGACCCATCAAGCGCAATTTAATTTAAATGGATATACGAGTGAAATACTCGTAAATGACTCGAAAGCTTTGTAGATTTTCAATATCTACGTAGAGAGGCAGCAACCTTATCCAAAAATTCAATGAATAAAATTGCAACTGCTTTTAAATTATTTTCCTTAGCAGTAAAGTTCCTATGAGAATACTCAGATTTAACATCTTAAAAGCATTCAGTAGGTAATTCATATAATCGCAGTACAAGTAGTAAATTATAGACTGAAGAAGCTATTTAAAACAAAATTGCTGATAACGAAATTTTAAATTAATTCGACACTGAAAATAAAAGTTAAAAAACCATTGCAAAGTCAGTTACTCGAAAGTGAATTGTGATTACGTGAAAAGCATATAGTATAGTCACTTTTGCATTGCGACCGTAACTCTTCGTAGATTACCGTACCATTGTAATTTATTCACGAGAGTAAATTAACAGGCTTCAAAAATAGTCATAAAAAATTCATTATACCTGTTTATATTTTTTTACGACACGATAAATCGGCCCTTTTTTTACTGCACGCGACGAAATCGTAAAAATTTTACTAACCCCAGTGTCAAATTTTTAATTATTCATGAAGCACTACCCGTTCGTGCAATAAAGCACCTAACAAAAAAAAAAAAAAAAAAAAAAAAAAAACAGCGACATCAACCAAAATCGACGTCAACGCGCCTCTGCTCAATGTTAATGCTCTCGTATATTTAACGCAATGAATAAATTAATAAACATCGATTCATGAAAATAGATTGCGTCGCGACGACGACGACACGGACACTGGTGTAGCTCCCTCCCCCTGAGAGACTCAAGCTCGCGCTCAAAGCTCCGGCGAATATTTATTTCTCCATAAATCATCGGAATCACTTTTAATCAAAACGCAATAATTCCGTGTCGTCGACCCACATCCCCAGCTTCCGTCCGTGGGAGAAAACCCGACGCAAAGTTTATCCCGCCCGCACCCTCGGTGTCGAATTCCTGCGCGCACCCCTCGGGAGCGAAGACGGAACGCGTCGCAATAAAAAAAAACGACAGACAGAAAAAAGAAGAAGAAAAACATCGAGCCTTGATTGAGGAGTGATTTAATGTCTTCCTCTTCTCACCCCCGCTTTATTATGCACCAGGCGTCCCTCCCCCGCGCGATCATAATAATACGCGCTCTCTTATTTACGAGCCGCGATTTCTCTCGAGTGCGAGCGGCGAGAGCCGCGCGTCTTCCCCGATTCCGGCCAATTCGTCAACTCAATTTACGGGCGACGGACCGTAACCGACGGGCTTAATTGAAGCCGCGCGCGATTTCGCGCGAGACTTGGCGAAACGGCAGGGGGAGGGGGCGCGAGCGCGCGCGCGCGTGGGCGGAAGGGTGTGGCTATAAGCTGGCCCCGGGGACAAAATGAAAAGCTCGCCCGCCGCCGCCCACCTTCGCGCCGTCATTTTTGCGTTCGGCACGGAAATTTAAAGCTCGCGACGCGGAGTTTCTCGCGGGCGATATAAACCCGCGCGCAGCTTTTGAAAACACGCCTCGCACGCTCGGGTGGGCCGCACGCGCGCGCGCTGCGGGCGATGTTTGTTTTCCCGGGGATCTGCCCCGGCTTGATTTACGGTTTTTCGGAAGCGGAGACTCGCCGGAGAGAGCTCCGCTGATAATTCGGTCGCGGCGCGCGTCTACCCTGCGGAGGAGGAGAGCGCGGTAAAGTGCAAGCGGCTGAATTACGATTGAGTAATTGAATAGAGGCGGAATTTATGGGCCGCGTCACTTTTGTTACTACTGCGCGATTATTAAACTTTTCGCAGGCCGGCATAGTTGTGTCGTGCTTTTAATGACCTTATTTTGCTCGAGGGACCGGGGGGGAGAGGATCGCGGCTCAAAATAGACGGCTCAGATGAAAGGGGCATCGTAAACTGCGTTAAAAAGCAATATGCATATAAAAATTTTCCGGCTGTTTTATCAAACTCGCATGTACTCCAATTACCAAGTCAATTACCGATGTTCGTTAAAGAAAATAAACGAAAATTTTTTTTTTATATATTCTCAGTTTACGTACTAAAGAGTTTTCGTACCTGTATGTAGTAAAATTCGCGTCTACATATTTTACATAAATATTGTACGAATTTCCGACGGGACTAACTTGCGTGCAGTAGAAATTTCTTTTCCTTAAAAAAAAAAAAAAAAAAAAAAAAAAAAAAAACAGAAAAAACGACTAGCGTAACATTACAGCTTACGGGCGAAACTACTTTAACGCGAGCCATCAGCGTTGAAAAAAAAAAAAGAAGGAAAAAGAAAACACGAAGCACCGACAAAAATTCAGTTCGATGTTCACTGTCTGAGCATTTCGGAACTTTACTACTTGCCGCGCGGCACGTCTGAGCGTACACGCGATGCTTCTACTGTTTCTGCCTTCGAGGGCCCTTCCAATAAAGGCGAGATTTTTGCAGTAATGAATTTCCAGCCGCGTCGCAACAACGCACGCAACGAATAAACGGCTTTACACCTGGTGGAGCCGAAAGCGCCCTACTCCACCACCCTTTCTCGGATATATATATGTACATATAAGAGGCATCGATCGAACTTAAAAAGAAATATTCCCTGCAAATAACTGGAACGGAAATTTTTTTTCTCCGCGGGGTGCGCGCATGACGAAATTCAAGTTTCCGCACCCTACTCCTATAAATACGCTCGACGGGGTGGGGTGGGCATCGAGCGGGAAAATCGGGAAAGCCGGTGATTCCCGGCCACCCCGGGACAAAGCCCGAGAAATAGCCTTGAATTCCAGCGCACCCCGAGAGCCGGGGAAAATGTTTGTTATGCGCGGGGAAAACAAATATCCCATCCTATCGGCATTTCATTGCGCGTAGACGCCGAAAATTACGTTTATAACAGCGCCTTTGCGCTGAAAGTTCAAATGGAGAGTGGCGCTCACTCGAGACTCCTCCGCGGTTTGACGCGCGATCCACGAAGACGGATGGCCGATGATCAGGAGCAAAAAAAAAAAACAAATGGTCCTCAGCAAAATTTATGAGGCGATTTTCGTTCGGGAATTTCGAACTCCGAGGGAGATTATGTCCCCCCTTCCTTCCTTTCGCGCCATAATGCTATATTCACCGGGGCATTTCCAGCCGGCGGCTGTCGCTCGCGCCCCCGGCGCTCGTCCCTTGTGAAAAATTGTACTAATTAAAAATGCGCAGAACATTTTTAATTACACCCTGGGAACCTTCGCGGTAAGAAACTGCCCCTGGTAAATCGAGAAAATAAGTTTAATTATATTTGCGCCTCCCCTCCGCCGTTGCCCCGGCGGGGCAAATAATGCGCAGGAGCTCCAAACACGCGGACAATACTCCCGCTGATTAAGAGGCGCGCGAACTTCCTCGACCAGCGCTCAAATGGCGTTAGGCGTTTTCACGAGGCGAGCGTTTAATAATAACGCGGTGGCGCGCGAATTTTTTCCCCCGAGAAAATTAAGAAATTTCGGAGCGAAACCGCGGCGGCCTCGCCGGAAGTCGGAATGAAGAATGCCCCGCGAAAAGAAGAGGAGCGCGCGCAGGGCATAAAAAATGAAAAAATATAAGAAGAGGAGAAAGAGGGGCGAAGAGAGAGAGAGAGAGAGAAAATGAAGCGCCCGGAGCTCGCGGAACTTCGAGTCGGAGGAAATAAACAAACGCGCAAGTTTTCACGCCTTGGCGTTCACGCGTCGCCGACAAAAGAAGTCCGGCAAACAAATTGGACCATTAATAAAATTTTTCGACGCCGCGCGCCGAGCGTCTCCATATCGAGCAGAAACAGAAATATGAGCCGGCGGATAGATGGCCGCGATGTATTTATCGACGAGCTGTAAAGTTCCGTCGTATATTTTGTTTTTAGTGCGTGTTGCGCCCGAATGAATCTCAAATTCGTTTATGGCGATTGATTTCCGAAACGTACGTCCCCCCGCCCGATTAATATTTTCGGGAATTTAGTTGTATCGACGCGATAAAGGCCTGTAAAATGAAGGTAATTTTTCATCTCCCCGAGAGAAGGCCATCGCGATCGATTTTGTTTTAAATTTATAACTGAAAACACAAAAAAAAAAAAGAGGTGATTTGGAAGTTTAATACGACGAGGTGTGAAAATTCTCGGCTAGCGCGGTGTTAATAGAGAAATGAAAAAAATGTATAAACATAAGCGGAAAATTCAAAGCAAATGGTGAAAATTTACAGAATTACTCGTTCGAGTGCCGTAATTCGACGTATTTCTAAAATTTATGTGAGAAGATTAAATTACTCATGCATTTACCTAAATAAACTTTGTTTATTACGCGTACTATAACTTCGGTCGGGTGTACAAGAGAGAACGAGTAGAGCCAATAAAACTTTTTGGGGTAATGTTTGAATTTACCGATATCGATATAATAAATTTCGTAACTTTTTTTTTAAACATTTATTCTTTCCGAAGGACCCGCCCGTGAAACACATTTCCAGCGAAACGATGTAATTTATGGCCTTACATCCAGCGTAAAGGACGAGCTTTTAAATATTTTCCCGAGGCCGACGTTTTTCTTTTTTTTCCCCTGGCTGTACAGTAGCGTCAACGGAAAATTGAATGAAATACCGATTTGGTTAAATTGATCTTCATATCCGATAAAGATATTTCTTTAATTTCCTCGCAGATGCCAAAAATATACCGAATTTTCGCGGTTAATCATTGCGACCGCACGCTTTTAAAACCTTATACTCGCGAGCTTCCCCCGATATCCGCAAAACTCCCTTACTATACAAAAAAAAAAAAGGTTAATAAAAAAAAAAAGAAGCCAACCTCCGCGGAATCTCTCGCTTTTTTTTTATTCCCTCTCCGGAACACTAAAAATAACCCCCGACGAAAAAAAAAAAGTAGACCAACTAAAAACAAACGCGGACGGCAACTGAAATAACAAGCCGGCGGAACAAAGTTAAACTAAAAAGCGTTAAAAATATAACTGCGCGCGTCCCACAGCAGCAAGTTCAGCGCGGGGGAGGCGTCTAGACCGGCTCCTATAAAGTCTATCTACCCCCAGCGGAGGAGGGTTAAAAATCATTCGTCTCGGCGAATCTCGAGCGTCGCGCGCCGCATCCATCTCCCGGGCACCGGGGATATATAGAGGAAACGCAAAGTTGAGCCCCGGCGTGCAAAGCCTCCCCGATGAAGTTGCTCCCCCACCCTCTACCCCCCTCGGCACGAGAGAGGCCTTTTTCTGCGATCGCCCGCGGACCTCTTCAGGCGCCCGATGCACGCACGTGCGCCGCAGGTGGTACACCCGTACACCCGCCCAACCCAACCCCCCTCCGGCCTTTTTCCTCGCGGCTAATCGCGCGCCCAACTTTTTGCCGGATATTTAGCCGCCCCGGGGCGTTTGATACGTTAATAATAATTATCGATCGAACCGCGCGGATTTGCCTTCGCTCCCTTTTTTTTTTTGTATTTTTCTTTTTTTTTTCGGGAGGAGGAAGGTGAGGGGGAGAGCGCGTTAATGAACGAATGCGATGGCCGCTTTTTGCGCGACGAACCGGCGGGGATCGCAAGGATGCGCCGCGGTTTACGCCCCATCGGACTCGGATATTAGTGGGCGCTGAAATTTTTATTGGCCCGAAAATCCAGACGATGCGGCAAGCCGAATGCTCTCGCTTCTCTGGCGCTTTGCGCGTTTCCATCACAGATTGTATTTTTTTTTTGTATTATTGAATATATCTTTTTATTTGACTTTATTGTTATGTTTAGTACTATTTCATTATTATCATATGGTCTTATTATTTTTCTTTTTATATAAAAGAATTTCGAAATAATTAGATTGGATTTTTATTATGATTAGGAGTTTGTTCGTGTATAAAGTCGAAACAAAAAGAATGCGTACAATTATCATTACATTTATTAATACGAGAGTGTTATTATTCCGGTTATTCTAGAAATTAAAAAGTGTATTTTAAAGCTTCTCTCTCAGTGCTTAGCTTTTACGGCTACACGAGATTTCATCTCGTATTAAATTCAGCTAAAGCAAGAAACAAAATTGAAAAAGTTTACGGTTAGATAACTTAACAAGTACGTGTTGTTAAATCAAAGTAGTTTCACAGCTTTTTTTTTTTTTTTGCAGCGAGCTCGAAAAAAAAATCGATCGATAAAAAAAGTTTTAGAATTATCCAATCTTTATTAGATGTGGTTCTTATGCAACTAACATTGGATGCAATCTTCAAATGATCTATCGATAATGGGTTATTATTCCTTAATATCGATAAGTGCGTTGTTATCTCATTTTGCAGGGGAGTGGACCGCTTGCTACGCGATTATAGTATAAATGAGGTAATTCTAGCATGGAGTTAATGTTGTTAATGATCTAGGCGCGTTGTCATTCAAGGAGCATACAAAATTCTGCATTTTCTAAGGCGTCAAATTTAGCAGGTTTTATAAAGCGTTTTCCATAAAAAAAAAAAATCAAATTCAAAACTGCGAGGCAACTTTTTATATCGCGCCAATTCAAAAGTCCACGGAATAAAAGTCCTCCGGTCATGCTCGCCCGCGGCTCCGTCGTCCTTTCAGCGACTTAACTGCTCGGCTTATCCATTAAAACCGGAGGGGAGCGGCATCTACATCGCTAACGACGCCGGAGCCAGTAATTTCCAATGCAATCTGCAATCGCTCCATTCGTAAAAAAGAACAGTAATCCGGCGCTCGCTCTCCACTTTACGGGATGTCGCGCCGGCTGCGAGCGTCGAACCCTCATCACGCCCGGGCATTTTATTATTATACGCGAGCGCGCGCCGCAAAAACGCTCTTTATATAAAAGCTAGCGACTTTTTCCCCCGTCGGCCCACCCTCCAGCAGGAGGAGGTAAAAAGGTGTATAGGAGGAGGAGGAACGGCCCGGAGCAGATGGCGAGAAAGCCCCCCCCCTCCCCCCCGAAGAATCATAAAAGTGCCGCGTAACAGCGCTCGTCCATCGTTTCCTCATAAGCGCCGACCGTAAACCGTGTACCACGCGCGCGGACGAAAAAAAGGGCCGGCGTTCAGCGGCCGTTAACGCAGCGCAATTAATAAGGGGATCGCGGCGGGAGCCGCCCCCGCCGCGTGACCCGGTCGCGAGCGGAAAAACCGCGTTTCTTTTTATTTCTTCCTTTTTTTTTTTTGTTTTTAAAGCCCCGTCGTGAAATGACGTAGGCGCGCACGTACACACACACGTGGGCCTCTCCTTTTTTTGTTCGCGCAGGCGCTTTTTTCGTTTATTCACCCGCGAACGACGGGAGTAACAGCGCGCTGACGTCAGACGCGATGTCACGCGCTTCGTGTGTGTATATTATATACGTAAGCGCGAACTCGCGGCCGGCTGGAGCGAGAGGTGAAAGAGGCGTTTAGGGGCCGGTTGTAATTATCAAGCCACTTGAATTTTCAAAACACGCGCTCGTTAGTGACTTTTTAAACCAATGAAGTGGGCGTTTAGCCTGCGACACGGCCTCCTCCGGCGCGCGCATGTGTGCCGCATTATTTAATTTCGTTGCTGCGAGTGTGCACTGTAGCCGGCCGTCCCTCTCCTGTTCTTTTTTTTTCTCTCCCCGGCTCCTTTTTTGCCTACCGTGTCGCATTCTTTTGACTCGGGATGGCACGTGTAATCAGAGAATAAAAAATTTGTTCTTTTTCTTCGTGTTCTTTTTTTTTTTTAATAGTTTCGACTCTTCGCTCCACGTTGATTCTACATGCAAGTGTATATAATTCTATGTTTTCTATATTAAATACTAAATTAAAATAGCTTAATGATACATGTACCTTTAAAAAAATCGATCCTTGATTATAAAGTCAAAATTTAAAACGATTGTAACAATAAATAGATAAATTAATATAAAATAAATATAAAAATAACCGTGCCTGTGTTTATTGCTAATATCTTGGGTTTCGCGTTGGTACGTTTCCATTGTCGGTGTGTTTTCTTTTGATTTCTTCTTTCCTTTTAAACTCCTCTTGCATTTCTCTTTGTTTCCTTTTTCTTTCCAGTCTCATTTCTTCTTCCGTCATGGCTGTTTCAAAACAAATACAATTTGAAAATGAAAAACTTTTTCTTTTGAGTATTAGAATGAAACATGAATTTTATTTGTTACCTGTGTAAAATATTGGTTTAGATACTTCAGGTTTAGATGCTGATGTCGGCACAATTTTTTGCGTGTCTACTTTAGCTTCTTTTTTGAAAAGAGGAACATTTATTGCACTATTTGACACTTTAAAAATTATATTCATTTATTAATCATGTTCGTATTATTAAAAATATTGCTTGTTTTATTGATTTTTTTTAAATACCTGTTGCTGCTGGAATTTTAGGAACATCTTTTACGTCTTTTTTAAGTGCATTGGAATTATGAATTGATAAATCATTTCCTGAGAAAACAAAATATATTTAAATGTAATTCCAACTTAAATTGTTTAATGAATTTTAATGCATAGTGTGAAATAATTATTTCTTCAATACCTGTAAATATATTTGGTTTAGGTGAATCTACTCTAGCAGCATTCACCACAGTATTTGAATTTCGATCTTTACCACATATTTGATCAAGATCCACAGTGTCCATCAATGCATCTGTTTGAGACATTGGAATATCTTCAAATTGATCTGATTCTGAAAAATTCAAAATAAATTTATTAATATTGTTCACATCAAACTCCTGACTATTTCTTACCCATTGGAATTGAAGCAGGTGGAGCAGTGGTGATGCTAGCTTCAATTGGAAGATTTTTTGGTGCAGATTCTATTGGTCCAGGACTATTTGATCTACTCAATGACTGAGTCTCTCTATTAAATACGTCACTTTCAAAATATGTTAATACTTTTTTCAGAGCAGCATTATAAGAACCCTACAAATAAAATTGAAAAATTTAGTTATTTAAAAAAAAAAATAAAAAAGATTCCATTTATAGTAACTTACCAATCTGACTCTTTGTATAGCTGATCCTTTACTTGATCCTTCTGAGCTATTGTACCCGATGTCTTCATGAAATATTCCATCTTTCAGTTGAATCCTTACAATTGAAACACATCCAGCCTGGTATTTTCCATGTACATAGTCAATAAAATCTAAAAAAAAATCATACTGAATATGAAATGTATGTATACATTATTTCTATTTGTAATAAAATTTTTTACCAAGAGTTTGACTACTAATAGAATGGCTCCAATTTCTTTCTCCAAATAATTGATTGGCTTTTGTGATTAAATTATTTGTTACTGCTGCATAATCAGTTTCTTTGGAGGACGATTTTGAGACTGTTAAGTCACTTTTTGATGAAGGCTAAAAAATTATAAGAAAAACATAAAATAATCAAAAAGATTTTGTAACGGAATATTTCTTTTTAAATAATATTAAAAAATACATTCTCTATATTGTACTAGTTTAACGTTTGTTTATGAATTGAACTTGAATACTTACAAATTTTATACAACTCATCGTAAATATTCTAGTTGTTTACAGTTTACCAACCACGGTCAATACAAAACACATGCATAAATACAAAAACCTAACCTTTCGGGAAAAATATTTACGCGGCAATTTAAACACTGGTACCAATTCTTTAACGTACATACTACAGTCATGAGTGCCAACCGTAGAAACGCTACACAATCGCATGCGTTTTCCACGTGTGTTTTTCATTGATTATTTGCGGCTTGTCAAACAGTGTGAAAGCTATGGTTAAAAAATAAGTCATTACTGTAATTGTAAAGGTAACATTAGTAAAATTTTATAAAACTATAAAAATACTAAACAAAACGCAAAAATGCCTGTGATTGAACGTGTGGTGTAAGTATAAATAACAAGATTCTTAGCAATTCTAACCTCCATCTGTGATAAAAAAAAGTTAATTAAAACCTTTTCTTTCCTTATTAGAAAACCAAAAACACACAAAGGAAAGAAAGCAATTTTGAGTAGAGAACCAAAACTCATAGAAGATGCAAAACAAACTTTGTTTATTAAAGGGCTGAAAACAACACCAATTATTCAGAATTGCATGAAAGATTTGGTAAGGAAATTATTCTCTAAATCATTTACAAAGTCTATAAATTAATGTGATTGATAGTGGTTAATGATTATAATTATAATTTTTACAGTTCAATTTAAAAAAACCAGATGGTCAACTGCTCCAAAAAAGAAACGAGATTCATCCATTTGAAGATGCAACTCTGCTTGAAAATTTTGGAAGAAAATTAAATGCTTCTCTGTTTATGTTAATATCAAACTCAAAAAAGCGACCTAATAATCTTATAATGGGTCGTTTGTTTGAGCACACTATTATGGATATTGTAGAATTCGGAGTAGAAAATTATTTGGCCCTACAAACTTTCAAAGTAGAGAAGATTTCTAGTGGAATTAAACCCATATTGGTCTTTCAAGGAGAGTTATTTGAAAATAACCATGAATACGGAAGAATTAGGAATCTTTTAGTTGATATGTTTCAAAGGGAAAATGTTGATCAAATAAGACTACAAGGAATTGAGCATGTTTTGAGTTTTACAGCTCATGATAATTGCATACTCTTTAGAAGTTACAAGTATGTTTTAAAATAAATCATAATACACATTTACGTAATTGAGGTAATTTAAAAATAATAACTATTCTTGTTATACAGGGTCATGTTGAAAAAATCTGGCACCAGAATACCACGAATTGAACTTGCAGAAATTGGTCCACGAATGGACCTTAGAATCAGAAGAACAAAGCTTGCCACAGATGATCTGTTTAAACAGGCTTGCAAGAAACCCAAGCAGCTCAAGGTAAATTTTTATTTGGATTTTAAACATTTTTATGAATGTTTAAATCCCACTACTTTACATTTTATTATTTTAGGCAAAGACGAAGAAGAATATTACTGAAGATACTTTAGGAAAGACCTTGGGTAGGATACACATGGGAAAACAAAGAATAAATTCTATACAGACAAGGAAAATGAAAGGTTTACGTAAGACCTTAACTGAGAAGAAAAATGAAAAGAAAAGGAAATTATTAGGTACAGAAGAAGATAGTTCTAAAAAAGTAAAAATTACTGAAGAGAGTGCTGACTAAGTTGAATTTAAGTTTTATATAATAGGTAATAAACTTTATTTACATATATAAATAAAAAAAAAACATTTTACTTTTCTCTCAGAGTCCACGACGATTCTCCTTGCCGATCCTAAAATAATCATGAATTAGTGAATGAATTAATATAAAAGAAAAATTAATAAAATAAAATTGTGTACCCTTATAACAACTCCATAGTCAGATAAACTTTTTCTTACAGTGTCGCAAAGTTTCAGTGCTTCAACATCCTTAGAACTTTTATCTAAAGCTTTTGCTCTTACTTCATTTCTAAAATCAACTAAAATATCCAATACTCTGGATATATCATTGGTCTGCTCAGCTGCATTTGATGAAGAAATACCCAATTTTGACATAACTGTTTGTAAATAATGTAAAACTGCACCTATGCTTCCTGCATCTCTTGATACAGTTATTTTCTAACAATACATAAATTAAATTATTAAAAGTGAAAAATTATATGAAATTTAAAAAAATTTATTAAATACCTTCTCCTGTTTCAACATTCTATTACCAACTGAAATTAGTTCTGAAATAGATTGCAGAACCTTTGGTGTATGGAAATCATCTGCAAGTGCAGATTTTATTTGACTTTTAGTTTCTTCTAAGCACTAAAAAATTAATTTTTATGAAATTCTAATTAGAATTAATAGTGAAAAAACTAATAAATCACCTTAAGTAATTCAGCAGATTCTATATTTCCACTATTATGGTTTCCAGAGATATAATCATTACAATCACTGATGAAGAATTCAATTTTCTTGAGCATAGTCAAAGAACTTTTTATTAACTCAGTAGAGAATGTAACACCTAAAAATAAGTTCCAATTATTAAATTTTATGGAAATATTTCAAAGAATGTAAAATATATGATACATTACTGTTTCTGTAATGACTGAGAAGACAAAGCATTCTAAATTGATTTGCAGTATAATCTTTCAAAAAACTTGGTATGCTTATTGTATTCTGCAAACTTTTTGACATTTTAGTGTCCCCTTCTAAATGCAAATGGCCAGTATGCAACCAATAATTAACCCACTGATTAACACCGTGATAACAGCAAGACTGTGCCTCTTCATTTTCATGATGTGGAAATGCTAAATCAATTCCTCCACTGTGAATATCAATAGTATTTCCCAAAACTGTGCTGATAAATAAAAAATTTACATTCCAGTGAGTATTGAAAATAAATTGTTACTATTATTTCCAATATGTTTAAATTTCCTTTGAAATAGATTTACCTAGCTATTGCACTGCATTCTATATGCCAGCCTGGTCTACCTCTACCCCAAGGACTTTCCCAGTATGGTTCGTTTTCCTTAGAAGCTTTCCATAGTGCAAAGTCCAATGATGATCTTTTAAACGCATGAGATTCTTCTGCCTGTGGTGTATCGAGTTTTCCATAGTTTGTAAGCTGCGAAGTATCAAAATATACAGAACCTAATAAAATAAAAAACAAGTATTAAAAATACTTCTATTTTAACAGTAAATTATTAGTGCATTTACCGTCTTTTCCTACATAAGCTCCATTCTTATCCGCAATCTTTTTCACAAAAGCTATAATTTCTGGTATATAATCAGTAACTTTACAAATTGCAGTTGGTTTAATAACATTCAAAGAATCCATATCCGACAGAAATTCTTTTTCATAATGCCGAGTAATGCTCTGAAAATCTTGACCAGTCTGGTTAGCCTTATTTATTATTTTATCATCTATATCGGTCAATCCCATGACCAGCACGACATTGATATCAAAAAATTCCGTCAGTATTCTTCGAATAATATCAAACTTAACATATGTACTGAAACAAAAATACAAACTTATAAAATAATCAATTTTACAGTGAACGCAAGATACCCAAAAATTAAAGTACCAAGCGTGTCCAATGTGGGAGGAGTCATAAACAGTGGGTCCGCACATGTACCAAGTGGCCACATTATTATTCCTCAATATCAAAGGAGTTTTACTCCTCGTGACAGGATTATAAACAACAACATCGGTCTTGCTACCCCTCGGTTTCGCCCACTCGATTCTGTTGCAAGCTCGTGCTCCGGAATGCACGTACCGCCTCCAGGCGCGCATCATCTTCGTCGAGGTCATCCAGCTTCTTCTTCCAATCACCTATTAAAAATTTAAAATATCAATATCATACCCAGAGTAAACACCCGGCAACACGAGCTACAGCCAAAAAGGAACAAAACGGAGCCATATTAAGCCGGCGAAAAGGTAAACAGCGCAGCCGCACCAGCTGATCATTTTAATTCTCAAGTAGTCCAAGATTCGCGTCCGCTGCAGGCATTCGCCGGCGGACCAAGGCGTACCGGGCGGCCAACCAATGCCCGCGTTGTTTACGCACCGACGCAAAAAACAGTCACTCGCGGCTAACCTTCAAAAACAGCGCGCAAGTCTCGTGCGACTCAGTGGGGTGTGGAGGACAGAATATAAAGGGAGACGGTGTGGACGAGGTATACGCGTAGGCGACATACACGCGAGGGCGAGGCGCGCATCCCGAGCAGCTTTGGCCCGGAGCAAATTGCTTGGAGTGCTTTCCCAACGACGCGACGCCGCGTTAACCATTTTACGTTCGTTGATTTATTCTAGCCGATCCCGTTTAGGCGAGCCCCGCGCGCAAACATGGTTCTCTGCAACATCGAGTGCATACAAAGAATATCGCAGTACCTGGACGTCTCGCCGGGGAAGCTATACGTCTCCGAGAACAACGTGAGTATGCGTGTGATTGGGAATGCATCGGGCGGCCACGACGACTTTTTGCTGGCGATGCTTTACGACGTT
Source organism: Sycophila texana (assembly GCA_035582955.1). Taxonomy (NCBI): domain Eukaryota; kingdom Metazoa; phylum Arthropoda; class Insecta; order Hymenoptera; family Eurytomidae; genus Sycophila; species Sycophila texana. Next base: position 6,330,366 of record JAWWEN010000038.1, read on the forward strand.
GCAAGTGCAATACAATGAGCTAGGAATTTTCGTCAGTTTTGACCTCTGCTTTTTGTGAAATTGAAAGTTATTTTTGGATTTTTAATTTTTTTTTGTTTGTTTGTCGAGGGTGGACGTGTGATCTCTTTTGGTTACGGGTGAGGATTTTGGTGCTGAAAATTTCAGAAAAGCTTTTTAAGTAATACAAAATTAATCTGTACTCTTTTTATTATTTAAATCTTTGATTATTTGTTAATCGGTCAGTTAATAAGCTACTCAACTTGTACTTAAGGAAGTAATCAGATTTTGTTTTTATAGTTTATTTTTTGTATTTAATTAATTGTTTTTTAACTTTTTATCTTTCTAATCAAATAACATAGATTTATTTGCGACTTACATAAATAAAATCAATAGTACAATGTCTCCTTGAGTAAGCATAGAAATAACTCTTTGTTGAAGCAATTATCTTATATATTTCAGGCTTTAGCTACAGATGATTTACTAAAGAATCAAAGCACCGAAGGATTTAGTACAATTGTTCAAGCCCTTGTGAAAAATTCTAAATATCCTGCAATTTTGGGAGACGATGCAGTTACACAGGCACTTACAAGGCAATGGTTAGAATATGCAGTGCTTTGTGTAAATTATGCAGATAATGCAATTAATGAAAAACGGGTTTTGAAGGTAATTAATAAACTATATTTTAAGATTATTTAATAAAATTTTACTGATTTATTTATTTCCAGGAATTGAATTCTGTATTAAAAATGAGTACCTATGTTTCTGGAACCAAAAAGACTATTGCAGATGCTACTCTTTATTACGCTGTACATGGAATTATGGTAAAACTTTTAGTTATAGTATTGAAAAATTTATTTAAAAAATTACCTTGAATTGATAATTTTCTATTTTTACAGCAAAGACTGAGTCCACAAGAGAAAGCTGAATATGTGCATGTATCCCGATGGTTCGATAACATGCAGCAAGACGATAAGCTAAGGCAAACAATGGATCTGATAAACTTTAACATGATGCATTTATATTTGTAACAAAACTACTTGAGTATTTTCTTGAAAAATTATAACATTCAGATTGAGTATTAATTATTTCTACCTAAATTTACGATTTGTGATTAGTAAATAAATTTGTTAAAAACACCTTTAAGGCAATAAATTTTTTCAATTATTATTTAAGGCAGTATTGCAGCTTTGTATTTTTTCTTTAAGCTTTATAATTATATTAATTTCAATTTCTTAAGTAATTATTAATAAATCTAATTTTACTTACAAAAGTAAAGGGCTTTTAACCATTTAATAACGATAAATAATTTTCTTATACTTTATATCAATCATCAAATAAAACAATATTTACATAATATTTATGTTTAATAGGATAATATTTCTTTTTCTATATTAATAATATTTTTTAAAGAATATTGAAAAAATAATACTTTGTTTCTCTTTCTTTCTTTTTTCGTTAATTGAATTATTTCTCAATCAATGCATCTATTTGAGACATTGGAATATCATCAAATTGATTTGATTATGAAAAATCCAAAATAAATTTATTAATGTAGTCTCAATTGAAAGGTTTTATGGTTCAGATTTTATTGGTATGGTAACTGGGTCTCTCTTTAAAATATGTCACTTTCAAAATGTGTTAATAATTTTTTTAGAGCAGCATTGTAAGAACTCTACAAATATATTTCAATTATAATAACTAATAAATATCAATCTGACTCTTTTTATAGCTGTTCCTTTACTTGATCCTTCTGGGCAATCGTACTCAATGTCTTCATGAAATATATTCCATCTTTCAGTTGAATCCTTACAATTGAAACACATCCAGCTTGGTATTTTCCATGTACATAGTCAATAAAATCTAAAAAAAAAAGAATCACACTAAAATACAAAATTTATCTATGCATTATTTCTATATTTATAATAAAATATTATATCACGAGTTTGACTTATATACTAATAGCATGTCTCCAATTTCTTTCTCCAAATAACTGATTGGCTTTTGTGATTAAATTACTTGTTCCTGCTGCATAATCACTTGCTTATTAGAGAATTTAGAGAACAATTTTCAATTTTGAGACTTTAAAATTCAAAATCCTCCGGAAGCGTGCAACTCCTCCGCGAGATGTCGCGGCATGTGCCTTATCCCGCTCAGCAAGTAAAATCGTAAAGCCGGCGGCGCGACCGATGCCATACAAATACAATATATCCCTCCGGTGTGCAGCTCCGCCGCTGCAAACGCGCGTTAAGTGCACATAATACCCACGCGGGCGCCGCTCGCGGAGCGGGGCGAGGAGGCCCGAAAGATGTCTGCCATATACGGGGCTGCGCGGGGCGGCGCGGCGGCGGGGTAGGGGCAAACGAGCCGAGCAGCGTACTGTATAGAGTCGCGCACGCTGCGAGCAGCTCCGCGGCGCGCCAGTCCTTGGCCGCAGCTGTACGCGCCCGCAACACGGCTCCGCCGAGCCGAGCAGACAAGACGCGCGCGCGCGCGACCGCAGGAGGAGAGACGACGACTGGCACGAGGAGGCCCGCGGCGATCGCCGCGAGATGCGATTAGCGTGCTGCAGCGGCGCGAGCGCCGCACCCTGCAGGCCGAGCAGCCTCTGAGGAAGGTCGCCGAGGAGAGTTCGAGGCTCGTCGCGCCTGCCACACTCCAACGCCCGGAGAGCAGCACGCAGAGATGGCCGACGACTCCAGTGTGCGCGTCGCAGTGCGGTGAGTAGCTCCCGATGGATTTAACGCACTTATTGTGGCTGCTATTTTCGACGGTGCCAAAGTCTCTTAAACTCGCCGAGCTCGCGATGAAAAGGGAACGCGACGGAGCGGCTCCCCGGATTTATCCGAGGCTCGTTGTATCGAGGTCGCATCCGCGCGAGGGTACTTACGTCTTTTTAAGCGAGTGTGTTATACCTTCGGCTCCTTAATAGCGGTGCAGCCGCCTGAGTGCCGATTGTCGCTGCCTTCGATTGTTTATACGCGCCGCCGGGATGCGTTTCGGAGCAGCGCGAATGGATCGGGCGCCTTTTGACGAGGGACTATTTTAGCCGTGATTTTTTTCGCTCGCCGACGATGCGTTCTTTTATGATTTAATGTCATTACGCAACGCGGGCCACCGGCTTTAATAACCTACAAAAAAAAAGTGATTCACGCGGGTCCCCGATCGACTTTCGAAATTTCGCCGCGGCTACGGGCTGTAGGCTTATGACTATGTATATATACATACACCGGAACCTTCGGCGTTTGCCTCATCCACGGGAGGCCGATGAAGCGAAGCGAGAAACTTCCGCAGGAGAAAATCGCGGAGGACTTGTCTATATATAACCTCGCGACTCAAACATTTCGAGAGCGAGAAATCAATAATATCCCACTCCCGAAAAGATCCAATAAGCGAAAAAGGATGAAGGTCGCGCGTTGCACAATGGGCCGCGAGTCCGTTAAATAAAAGGACGCGATTCCGCGTTTTTTCTGTACCGCGCTTGCGGAAGGAAGGACTCTGCTTCCTTCTCTGCCTCTCCACTTTTTTGGCTCGCGTTCTTAATGGTATTTACGCGAGGTCGAATATCCCACGCGTGGGAGGATGCCGCGAACGGCACTGCGTTACTTTTTTTTTTTCTTTCTTTTTTAACGTACGAGCGTACAGGCCTGCTGTCGGCGTTTCGCAACGACCTGAAAGTTACGTGGATCGATTGCAGGTCGGCTCGCGGCGGCTTTTTTATTTTTCATGCCCGCGCGCATGCACTGGCTCGCGAGCACGCGGCCCTTTAATTAGCAGCGCCGGGCTCGCGGATCCGCAGGCTGAGCACCGACTGGCCCGGGTGCTTTGAACCTGGAGCGGCGAGCGATGCGCCGATGAATTTTCATAGGCAGGCACGCGTTGCCGCCTGCCGAGCTGTGGATCGAGGATGAAAGTTCGCTTGATTTACGCTGATGATATCCTTTCAAGCGAATAGGCAATTCTGCGGATGTATAATACTAACTTAGTAAAAGTATACATTTTGCTTTCGATTGTTTTTACGATTTTTATAAAATACAATACAACAGTGGTTATTTGCGATCTGTACTTTCTGTATGTGACTTTTTTTTTGTTAATTTTATTTTAATTGTATTAACAACAAGCAGAATCATCAGGATGTTTGATTCAATAGTTGTAATTATGACTATATTGTTTAAACACAATTTTAAAAGAAAAAGAAACGTTCTATACGAAGCTTAAAAGCTTTTTAATTTTTTGTCAGTCTATATTCGATTTGAGGTTTTACACTTTTTTTTTTGTGTGTTAATAGAAACGTTGAAGAAAAAAGTATCCAACTACTTTGAGGGAAAAAAGGAAGAACGTTGATTCGGATTATTCTTGGCTTTAATACGTAAAGCAAAAAAAAAAAAAAAAAAAAGAGAGAGAAAAGAAGATTGAGCGAGTGCGTCACGGCAGAATCATTGTTAATTTCACTCCCTCTGTTTTTGCTGCGAAAGCGATTGGGACGCTCTGAAAAATAAAATTTCGAAGGGAGCTTATCGGCCGCTGAATAACGGATTTTTCGCCGACTCGACGATTATATTCAAGTACAATGCCTCGTCGTCTTGAAAAATTTTCGAGCCTCATTGTTGCGCGGACGCCGCGAGCGTCTCGTACGTACGCTCGATACATCCTATACGCGTTTTTTTTCCAATTAGCTGGATACATATATTATCCGCGAAAAAAAAAATGCACACGACGGACAAAACAAAAGATCAATCATCGTTCGGTGAACGGCGTCATTTTTTCTTTCATTCTTTTTGGTTTTACAATATTTTTATCATTGAGAAAGAGAGGGAGAGCTGCGCGCAGTCAACAAGTTACGTAAATATTCATAACTATAATAAGCTGTTTAATTTATTCTGCCGGTCGTAGTCGCGCGTATCTCGAAAAGTGCATTATAAATCAAAATTTCAATCCCATCATTAATAGCGCTGGAAAATCGCGCGAACTCCCTTCTCAACAAAGCGCGACAATATAATTTATCGCTAATTTCTCCTCGGCTTCAGCACCACTTCTGCAGACAGTGTTTCTTTTAACTCGCGAGTACAACACTTAGCTGTGCGGCGAAAAATTAGAAGAAAAATATAGAAACATCAAACGTTGCATTACTTAGCATGACTGATTGCGGTTGTCAGGGTGAATTCGCGATGATTTACGAGCGTCCCTGTCGCGGTAATTGCCGAGGACTCCGACGCAAGGCTTAGAAAGTTTTATGACCCTCCGGGTCCTAGTCCGTAGGTCACGAGCTGCTCCTTCGTGCGCGCGAAATCGCGGGATCTGAATCCCGTATAGGCGCGATCGGATAGATTTCTCTCTCCACCCGCGGCTTGCTGCGCGCGAAATTCTCGTCCTCCATAAATGCGACTCTTTTCCTCGCCGTGATTCCGGGGATATCTTAATTTCATCCCCGATGGACGAGAGCGACATATACGCTAAATTGCCGCGAGATTGTCGTAAATTTAAATTGCAAGCTCGTCCTTTGCGAGGTATCGCGGCCGTAAAACAATTCGCGAGGAATACGATGAATAAATCAGCGGTGATCGAGAGAGCCCAAGGAAATAATCTACTCTTGACCGAAGGATTTTTTTTTCTAACGAACTGCCATACATTATATATAGGTTGCTCCGCCGTAAGATATATTATGCGTCGAGGTGCCGCGGCGGCGGAGCAGGAAATCCGCTCTGAATTTCAAACTTTGAAAGAAGAAAATAAAGAGATGCTGCGCGCCTAGTGTATATATACATATATACGTAAAACCTCTTACATACACGATTCGTCGGCCGCCTTCAGAAGGAAATCCTTTTAAGATGACGAGACTCTTGTCCGTGAAAGATTATACCATTAATGCCATTTAGATAAATTGAACACCTCCGTCGCCTCGAGTGGACGGATACTCTCCTTTCAAAAAGTAAACACGCGACCACGGCCTGCAGAACTCACGACTGGAAAAAAAACGCAGCTTATAGCATCCTCGGCTGTATACAAATTCCACGTGTCGATTACTCATCGGAGCGAAGAGTCGAGCGAGAGAAAAAAAACGTCGCAACCGCCACCATAATAGAACTCGCACGTGAAATCATCGACTCTCCGCGTGTGAAAAAAAAGGCTCGGTTGACGAGCGATCGAAAAAAAAAAACACAATTCAATCGTCATCTCAAGCTGGCGCATTAAGCGGCTCGTGAGGTGTCGAGGCGACTTTAAAAATTACCGATTCGCGCGGGGGAGACGCCTCAAAGCCGCATCGACTCCCGGGGATAATCGGCCTTAATGCGCTCAAAGAGGCTCCCGAAGGTCCTCGCGCCTCCCGCATACGATATTACCTCGCGCATCCGCCTCGCCTTTTCTCTTTCTCTTTCTCTTTCTCGTCTACTCCCCGTTTATAGTTCTCCTTCTCGTCTATACTCCGCTTTTCTTTCTCCTTCTCGTCTACTCCTCTTTTATTTCTCTCTCCTCCTACTCCTCTCCTCGGTTCGCTCAGCCGGGGCATGTTTGCACTGTCCGACGCGGCGTGCGATGTCTGCTTTCAAGAGCCGGCGCAGGTGCGTGGGCGCGAGAGAGAACAGAGAGAGAGAGGCACGAACGGCGTTTCTCCTTTGCGACGTGAATGGGCCGAGCAGCGAGACACTTGTCCGAGAAGCCTGCGACTGCTCCGCCGGCACGTTTTGTCGTGAGAGCAAACCCCCGCGCTGCCTGCATTGTTTCACGGGCCGTCTGCGAATTTCGTATACGCTTGGACCTGCACCGAGTGCTCCCAGCGCGCTGCTCTCCGTGAATGGGATTTTTTCGGAGCTCGACGCTGCATTATTTGTCGCGCGAAACTTTTTCGCTGATCAGTTGTAGATTAGATATCTTATCGAATGGTCAAGGTTAATGAAAGTATACGGCAGATAAGAGACTTAAGATAACATGCTTGATGTATATAATTAAACGTCTTAAAGAAAGCAACAAAATTTATTAGCACCATGACGTGTAATAGAGACGATTATTGCGTATCTAAGCGAAAAATTCTCATTGATAAATTTAGCAAATAACTTTATTACAGTCTTAACTGCACTGCTGCGAGTAAAAGGATTTTTACTTATAAGGAAAGGTGGCACTTATATTCGAATTCCATTAAATTTTCACGAGTGCGTATGCACGTATCCATTTCAATTATTACTTATCTCGCACTCTAGCGTAATGGCGCAGTAACACCTCTACTTACTCAAGAAGCGAAATTACTCAATTTTTTTTTGTTTTTTTAAGAACCTACCGCAGGAGGAAGTTTAAAAGTCGTTCGACACGTTGCTCATGAATGAAACATTCGTCGATTGACGGAGAAATAAGTATCGCGTTAAAAACGTGGGTTTCGAGAATAAATCACCGTAGGAAGCGGCATACGGACCTTTAAAAAGTCGATTCCGTCACCTCGGTACTATACTCTCGCGGCCGAAAAGTTTCGGCACCGCGGCGGCTGCGGACCCGACGAGATGACCGACCGCAACAAAGCCTGGACAGCGGCGCGCCGGACTCCATTGTTCCGTCCGTCCCTCGACCCGTCCATGTGTACACCAGACAGCACGCGTCCCCGGCTCCGAGGTTTCCTAAGCCCAAAAAAAGGGGGAAAGTCTCTCTCCCGGTGCGGCGTGGTTCTTAGAAAATGCGTCGTGCTCGCTCTGGAGTCACTCGAAAGTCTTTACCTTCGCGTACACACTGAATTTTTCAAGCGTGAATTGACCTTTCGCAGAAGGTGACTTTAAAAAGTTCCCTTCGAAAGTTTATTCCTTTTGTTTCTAATAATTAATTCACGATGCATTTAAATTCTTAACATTAAATTGTGTGTTACGTTCGGCGCATCGGCAGGGGAAATGCAGTTTAATGTTACGAAGGCTCTACGCGGAGTATCGATTCGATGCTTCCCATGCGAAAAGCCGCTTAATGCCGTTCAGTATCACCAGTTTTTTAAGTGCTACTTTTGAAATTAAGTTTGAAATGTCAAAGTAGTCGTTATAAGCGGCTTTTTTATTTTATCTTTCGTCTCTTAATTTTTGTTAAACACCTCGGTAAGTGTGACGATTAATTCCAATTAGCAGTCGCAAGTTAAATACCCGCGGCTAGATCAAGATACTTTATTACTTTATTTTTAGGAATAGAAACGCTAATGTGACCCTAATATTCGCGCTAAACACACGGTCGTGATTACCGCATGAATTATAAAACACTTTGACTTCGAAAAATAATCGAAAATTATAGCTCAAATTAGTGCCTTATCACTGGATTAGATCTACCCACAGTGCAATTTATGGTTGCCGTAATATCGAAACTGTGCGCGCAGTTGCCCAATGGAATTCCACTACACTTCCTTTATGCATATTTAGTTTCTAATTATAATTAAATTATAAAAATCGAAGCGAAGCCATTTCAATTTTACATTTAGTTTGCATTACTCAACGCAGCAATGCAAAACGTAGTGTAGTTCGTTATTTCACTACTGTTTTTTTACAAACAATGGAGTGCAAACTGTCGGTGTTATACAAAAATATTTTTCTCTCCTCTGGGCTTAAGATTCAATTAAGCGCACAAAATAAACTTAACATTATAATACTCATTGTTTATATAAACGAACGATACTTTGTGTATATAAAAAATTTGTGCACATTTCATGCGCAGCAATAATTGCACTCGAATAATAGTAACAATACTATAATAAAGTGACTCACTCGGCAGTTCTCATCCCCACATAACTCAAATTAATTAAGAACATTAAAACAGTCATCTTAATTATAATTACGCGCCCTTCAACGGAAGCGAAACGTCGCGTAGTCTTCCAGTCGCCCCATCGCATTAAAACTGCATTTTCAGTATATTCGAGCTGTTAACTTTCCGAAACGTTAAAGCCACTAACGACGCACCGCCAAAGACTCGCTCGGCTCATTACGCACCTCGCGCGACCGCGAACTTTCGCATCCTCCGCGAGCAAAAAGGCGCCGAGTGCCGACCGTAACGAGAGAAACTTGCAAATCATCGATTCGACCTCAGAGAGACGCCGCGAGACGACTATATACGAATCAATCAGCGCGTGCTCACTGCCTCCGCCGCCGTCGCCGTCGTCGTCGTCGCTTTAATCTCGCGCCCGCGGCTCTTTAATCTGAGCGCATCCAGCCGCGCCCGAAAGCCGCCTCGCCCTGCTTTTGTGCAGCGCGTAACGCGCGCCTTTACGCACGGCGAGAGAGGAGAAAGAGAAAAAAAAATAAAAAAATAAAAAAAAATAAAATGAGCTCGCGCTCGGCCGCCTTTTCCACTCCCACGCGCGTCCCGCGAGCCGGTTACATGTTTTTTTTTTTTCCTCTTCTCGTCGCCGCGGCCCTCTCCCTTCCGCGGCGCTCATTGATATGCGAGCGCTGCCGCGCTCATTCATGCGATTTCGCGCTGCTCCCCCGGAAACGCGCGCAACGCCCGCTAATTACGAGAGAGCGAGCACGCCTGCGCCCTAATGACGATTTTCACGTGCGCGGCTCCTTTCGTTACGCTGGCCGGCGAGGAATTATGGGCATCGCGTGCCTTTTCTTCCGCTTTTTTTTTCATATGTACAGGGGAATGTATATGTACACGCTGGGTTCTTCCGGAGGCGCGCGATGCGCTCTCGAAGCGTCGTTCATGATGATCTTTCGCGGAGAGGCTACACAAGTCGAGTGCGGTTTTTTGCACTTGAGGCTCTCGCGGTGCTACTTGCGTAACAGCCATGCAAATGGTAAACGTTTGTTTTTTAGTTTACGAAGTGGCGCGTGATGTAAGGTGACTTTTGCAATTAAAAGTTTGGAAGAGGCGAGGAAAATGTGTCGCTATATTTTGAAGCAGCTTTTCACATTATCCGCGAGGGATCAGTTCTGCGGTGCGCTCGGCACGATTTATAGATAAGACATCGATATCGTTGTTTCATTTTTTTTTTTTTTTTTCAACTTCTCGGTCATCAGAATGACTCCGGGGACGTGTAGAAGAGCGTCGGTGAAACGTAATTTATGACGTTCTGTCGATACGAATCATGCAAACCTGCATTATGAAAGCGATGAAATTCATAATTTTTTTACGTAGCACCGATCGTTGTCGCAATTAGGGCAGGCCGTTCGAACGAAAAATGTGGCGCAACACGAATCGACGAATTACAATGACCTTACCTAATGCTCGTCTTATATCAATAGACATTGACGCGAGTCCTCCACTTCTCCGCTTTCCGCGCGTGCACTCGATTTAACAAAAGGTCCATTTCCCGTCGATTGAATACAAGCAAGCATAGATACGTAGAAAAAAAGAACGAAAAAACGCGAATAATTAATGAATTATTTAATTAAAACTTACTATCTAAAATTGGGAAGAACAAAAAAAAAAATCAAATTTCATGAACTATGTCAGTTAGAATATCAAAAAATAATCGACACGTATTTTTTCTTTTTTTAATTTAATGTTTATTAAAAAAGATATAG
>JAWWEN010000038.1:6340943-6376086 GCA_035582955.1 Sycophila texana
AATTCTGGTAAAATTAACTATATTCCGGTTTACTAGGGTGTATAGTTAAATTTACTTTTGACTTTTTTCTCAGTGCAATTGAATTAGTGAAAACCTACTATATAATCAGTAAAAAGAGCTCCACCAATTTCCACCAATTTTAGTGATTTTTTTTCACTATAAAATTCATCTTTAGAGGGTATACAATGATTATTATTTAAATAATAATCGATGGATGATTTTCAGGATCCGACCGCAAGTGGCACGTGAGGTGATCGACATGTGCCGGATCTGCACGCAGGTGCCGCCGGGCGAGCCCCAGGTGTTCCTGGGCCCGGACAAGGCCTTCACCTACGACTACGTCTTCGACACGAGCTCGGACCAGTCGAGTATCTACGAGACCTGCGTCGCAAGGCTGGTCGAGGGTGCCCTGGACGGCTACAACGCCACGGTGCTCGCCTACGGTCAGACCGGCTCCGGTAAGACCTACACCATGGGCACCGGCTTCGACGTGGAGATCGACGAGCACGTGGTCGGCATCATTCCCAGGGCCATTAAGCACCTCTTCGACGGCATCGCAGAAAAACAGGCCAGGGCCAGGGAGCGCGCCCAGATGCCGCCCGAGTTTAAGGTTCGTTCGATATATGTATATACGCTGTACGTGAACGCAATCGAGCGTTTTATTTTTGACGCAAAGTTCATGCGGCTCTTAATGTGCCTTTTTTTTTATTGCGGATCGGCATGCGGATATGCGTCAAAATTGATATTTAAAAATTAAAATGTAACGGTATTCTTTATTGGGCTTTAATTGGGGAAATAAAATAATGGGCATGCTTTCAATTCTTTTGAATTTTGTCGATAATAATTATTTTAAGTGAGCAATTTTAAATGAATTAAGGACAGATGAATAAATAATTTGGTCTAACGCGAGTATAAGGCAGTTTTTTTTCTCTACGTAATGATAAATAAGTAATATATTTATTAAAAATTCATCACTTTTAAAAGTGACTTTGATGCGTCATTTATTTTTAGTTTCTTCGATTATTCGATAAAGTTTTAAACGAATCATATTTCAGTCCTGGCTTTTAATATACTCGTCCTTGAAAAGCAACGAAATAATTACTTTTTTATGACGATCAATTTAATAAATATTTTATTTAGGTTATTGACTATAATTACAAATGTTTGTTTACGGTAAATTCAGTAAATTTGAAGCTCAATCTAAAAGTACCGTGAAAAAATTGAAATTTTCGAAAAATGAACTCGCCATTACTGTACTTACCGCTACACCATAAAAAGATAAATCTTAATGACCTCATTAATTTCCATAAAAATCTTACTTCGACTCACGAAATTAAGCGAACCGTATCGTGACTTCCTCAAATTTTGAAGTTGAACTGGTTTACCGCTCGAAAACCCAGCGAATTCACTTTTACGAACGGCGCCCATATTTTTATTTTAAAATTCAATACGTACTTAACGACTGACTGCATCGTCGCGACAAAAAAAAAGAGGTGAAAACCACTCGTTTCACCGTTGCAAGAGTGAAAATTGCGGGCCGCGAAAAGAAAAAATCCACCGCCCACGCGGCCATAAATAATCGAAATCATTACGCTTGCCGTCACCGTTGGAATGTGGAAATGTCCGCTTTTGTTTTTTTAATGAAATCTATAACGATAAAAATGCGCCTCTCATTGTTCCGCGCGTCAGCCTCCCATTACCATTGTAAAATTATGAAAATCGCCGTAAACAATTATACTTTCAAAATCGTCCCTGTACCACCAATAAAAAATAATGACTTCACGCCGTACGATCCGACCAAACAAACGCAGATTATGAACTTCACCCAGTCGCCAAGTAGCCTTTTATAATTAAATGCGTGCCTCGCGTAATTCAAGTAGCCGCCGGTGTGCCTCGTTAAAGAAAAAAAAAAAGGGCGAGACGTTGAAAACCCCACTGGAATTATTCTCTGTAGGCGGCCTCACGGCATATTATCGCCGCTCGAAATGGAGTGTGACGGACAACTGGAGCAAGAGGCCAGGCGTTCGGGTTACCGAATCGCGAGGGGCGCGGACGTGGGACACGCGATACGAGCGAGTCTACGAGACGCGCGAATCGTCGTGGGAAAGCCCCTCGTCGGCGACGATGCGCTCAGCCGCGGGAACGAAAAAAAAAAAAAACACTCAGCTCGCGACGTCGGGATAATGATACTTCTCTCGCGAATTACTGCTAGGTGTATACTTAGGGTCACTTAAAATATTTCCACGTGCTGTTGATTACGTGGGTTCGCACGAATTTTCCGTGTGGTTCTTTTTTTTTGTCTCTCTTTCCCTCCTATTTCTTTGTCTATTACCGCTGAATTGATGGTGTAAACGAGTGCTACTGAACTCGTTAAGATATTTACATTCCTTTTTCTTTTATACAAAATTGTTTTATCACAAACGAACGAGCGAATGAATTCGTAAATAAACAAAATTTACATGTAAGATTTGAGGTCGTAAAAAGTTTGCGTGTCAAAATGCATTTAAATGTAGAAAAATTCAAATTTGTCTGATAGCTTCGTTTAAAGCTTATATATTAACATTGTAATAAGCAGTTTGTACACGTGCCCATGAGTCGCGGCGTAAATCGTCCTACACTGTATCTAAAGGACTTTGTAACGTAACCATGTACACTCGATAAAAAGCCACGATCAAAACTTGAATGAAAGTGGCAATACTCGTATGCCACCTACAATCCAATAAATTCGATTCACCGCGTTGATGTATAAATTCATTCATTAAAAACGAGTTTCGTCTGAAAAATGAAAGTAAGACTTATAAAATGCCGACAACTGGTTTTCTGCGATCAATTTTTTATTGTAAGATAATGAACAGTTCAGCCGGTTAATTACTATACTCAGAAGCCGGCGCGTAGTAATTGATAAAGTTAAATCAATTTAACACGAAAACAAACAAAAACAATTAAATCCACGCGTATATAATTCACTATAATAATCTCTAACTTCATTCATTACTCTCGATCAGGTGACGGCGCAATTTTTGGAGCTGTACAACGAAGATCTGAAGGACCTACTGGAGCCTGGAGGTCCGCGCGGCGGAGCGCGAATCCACGAGGACACCGCGGGCAACATCCACCTGGCGGGGGTGGAATCTCGCCTGGTCACCAGTCCCCAGGATGCCTTGGAGTACCTGCGCGTCGGCGCTTTATCGCGTACCACCGGATCCACGCAGATGAACACCCAATCGTCGCGCTCCCACGCGATATTCACGCTCTTCGTGAAGCAGCAGCGGTGCATCAGGGTCGAGGATCCGGACGCCGACGTGGACACCCAGAGCTCCATGGACGGTGCCAACGAGTTCGAAACTCTTACCGCGAAATTTCATTTCGTCGATCTCGCGGGATCCGAGAGGCTCAAGAGGACCGGCGCCACCGGCGATCGTGCCAAAGAGGGCATCTCCATCAATTGCGGACTGGTCAGTTTGAATATTTTCAGAAAACTCGTGACCACGTAAATGTGCATTCCTTTCAAAGTAAATTTTGATTTTCTAATTAAAATGTATGCTATTTGTAAAGGTTTTAAATTGAATTAGAGTCTCTGTCGAAGGACAAAAGAATTGAAGGTACAGTTGCAGCGTGGAAAAGTTCCATTGCATTAATTACATGCAGCAGACCAATGAAGCTGAATTCACCACGTAATGCGCACTTACCTGAAAGCGGCTAATCAAGGAAGCGCGCATCGCAAAGTTCCGAGAAAAATGTATGCATCGGCGAGATAACGATCGAGCGGCGCGCGCTCGTCGCGTAAAAATGAAAATTTGCATTTAAACGCTCGTTATGAAAAATTCATAGAGGAAATTGTTTGGTATGCTCCGCTCGAGCGTCCCCGGGGCCACGAATCATAAATTCGACAGGACGATACTCTTTTCCATATAAGCGGCCGATTCTACGACGCGCTAACTGCTTTCCCTTTTCAGTTGGCGCTGGGCAACGTCATTTCGGCTTTGGGCGATAAGACGAAGAAGGCGCTGCACGTACCCTACCGGGACTCGAAGCTCACGCGACTTCTGCAGGACTCGCTCGGTGGCAACAGCCAGACGGTGATGATCGCTTGCGTATCGCCGAGCGACCGCGACTTCATGGAGACGCTGAGCACGCTCAAGTACGCCAATCGCGCGAGGAACATCAAGAACAAAGTCACGATCAATCAGGACAAGAGCTCTAGGACCATCGCCTCGTTGCGACGCGAAATACAGCAGTTACAGATGGAGTTGCTCGAGTACCGGCAAGGTGATTCGACTAAACCGTTGCATTATTGGAGACTTGCGTAAATATTTCGATTAGGATAAAGTTGAGAACGGGAAATATTTTTTTACAATATTTTCATAATGGACACACTGCGAGTGTACTTTCTATTCGATTCTTTAGACCGTAACTTGAAAGCTTGTAGGCTGACAAAGGATGTACTCGTCTTTTCAATCAAAGTGTCGAGTCAGCGCTTTGCACAGATAAAATATTTTCTTTTTATCAGATGACATTTCAAATTGCCTTCCATAATATTTTGAGAACTAATTTACCTTTTGAAAATACTCCAGGCAATGTAAATCAATTAAACAAGCTGCAGTCCTTAAAACGTTTGAATACGATTATTTTAAACATTTTGTTTCTTGTATATGCAGGTAAACGTGTTGTGGGCGAGGACGGCGTGAACGATGCCTGGCACGAAAATCAAATGCTGAACAGCGAGCTGCAGAGTCTGCGTACGCGAGTTAAGGCACTGTCGGAGACGGTAGACGCTCTTACAGCTAAAAACTCCTTGCTACTGGCGGAGAAGGCCGCTGGGCAATGGCTGTCGTCCGGTGCGGCAGCCGCTGGTGGCGATGTCACTGAACTCGTTCAGGGCTACCTTCAGGAGATCGAAGAGCTGCGTGCCCGGCTTCTCGAGGCCGAGGCACTTTACCAGCAGCTCAAAAAGCGGCAGATGCATGTAAGTTTGTCAAACTATAATAAATAACTGTTCTCTGAGACTTTTATAAAAATTCGATAGAGCCACGAGGTGGGACGACACCGCTGGAGAAAATTTAATATTTAATATAAATAAAGAGAGAAGAGCGATTTTGTAAAAGTCAAATTTATCAATTATTTAATCAACAATTTTATCGTTTCATTATTTAGTATCTGCAAATCGTTTGTTATGGCTAAACGAATTTATTGTTGTTTAGCATCCATTAGATATGGACAGCCAACTAGAAAATCTGCAGGTATGCTTTATACGAAGCACTGATACTGGTACATGTTTTATCTGGACATGGAATATTAGTAGAAAAATAGTATAGATAAAGTTTCAGTATGATTTATTTAAGTTTATACATACATGTATACCCGTAGATCATAATTAGTTTCTACTGCAACTTTTCACTTACTATTAGATACGCAAATCACAAGTAAACACGGAACTCTAGTACATAAGAACTATCTAAATCACGTACATCCGTTATGTAAATATATACACTTAAAAAACACAGTACTTACTATGAAAGCAAATTAAGTACAGCAACCAGCAATGAATGATTAGTACACCTTTTTAATTTATACCAACAATGATTTAAAAAAAACTTTAAGAGACGAATGAACATTTTCGTCACCCATTAATTAATTTTTTTTTATACTCTAAAGTTACACCTTTACAAATCAATTATTTTGCAATTTTCAATAATAGTTTCCATACAATTTGTAGATCAATGCAGCAAGCAATCCATATGGCGACATGTCGCACGTCATTCACAACGACTCCTCATCGATATTAATGGATGCCAAAAAGGAATTGCAAAAGGAAAAAGCACTTTTGGCTAGTCTTAAAAATCAACAAGCTCAGAACTCCAATATCAGTAGTCGAGATGGAGATGATAACGACATGGACGACACAGAGAACGGACAGGAGTCTATGAGCGAAGACGAATCAGACGATGATTCAGACAGAAAAGGTGAGGCTTCATCATTAAAATTACATTTTTAATAAGTAATCAAGATAAAAAAGATTTTAAGATTGTATAAAAATAAAATTGTAATTTTTAGTTCCTGTCTCTTTCAGTTTTTTAAACAACAGAACAATTGATGTACAAATACTCTAAGATGTAAATTTATTGTTTTAAAATGTAATGCAATAACAATGTCTTATATTTGAAAAATAACATTTGCAGAGGAAGATGAGGAAGAGGAAGCGATGGGCCGTGAGCTGGAAAATTTAACGTCAAACATCGACGTGAAACAACGACTGATACAAGAACTGGAGCAGTCTCAGAGACGGTTACAAACAATGAAACAACATTACGAGGAAAAGCTGGCGCAATTACAGCTGCGTATCCGTGACACACAGGACGAGCGCGATAAAGTGCTATCGTCACTGCAGAACCAGCCGTCGGCGCCTACGGAGAAAGTGAAAAAACTGCGCGATGAGTACGAGAAGAAATTGTCAGCCATGCAAAAGGAAGTGAAAATGCTGCAATCCGCGAGGAAGGAACACGCGCGACTGCTCAAGAGTCAAACTCAAAACGAGAATCGTTTGCGCGGCCTGCGAAACGAGCTGGCCGAGATGAAACGGGCGAAGGTGAAGCTGTTGAACAAAATGCGAGAGGAGGCGCAGCGGCACAAGGAGAACGAGCTGAAGCGCAATCGCGAAATAGCGCAGCTCCGCAAGGAAAGTCGGCGGAACGCCAATATGATTCGCACCCTCGAGGCGGACAAGCGCATGAAGGAGGTGGTGTTAAGGCGGAAACAGGAGGAGGTCACGGCTCTCCGACGCAGAGACCGCGGCCTCAGCCAGAAGGCTGCCGGAAGGGCAGTACAAGCGAAGTCTCTCAATCCTAAAGCGTTGAAGCAGCGCTGGCTGACTTTCGAGAGGACCATTACGAAGCAGGCACTGGCTAAACAGGCGGCAGCTGAAACTGAAAAAGAGATGGAAAGGCTACTGCAAGAGCGCGAGGAGCTCGGACGGGAGCTTGAGAGGTTGAAGAAGCATAGGCTCGTAGTGGCATCGACCAAGGAGGATACTAGCGACCTTGATGAGGAAATCGATAACGTCACTAGCAAAATCAGTTACTTACAAGTGCGTATCAAATTGTTATTGTTTTTATCTAAACTGCACTTGATGCATGTTTTTTTTTTTATCTTTTTATTTATAACAATTTAAAGCTTACTACTTTTTTTCTATTCAAAAATATTTCTACATTTAAATATTATTTACTTCAAGTGTGCACGTTTCTGTAATAATTTACTGCACGTTTCAAGAGAAATAGCATAATCTGTAGAATAATTGTTTTCCGAGAAAAACGGTATACTCTCGCAATGCGAAAGATATATAGACAGTATCGATTGCCCGCGGTTAATGAAGCTTCCGTCAGCACTAACCAGCGTCTCTATTATTCTCAATGTAGGACAGTATCGCCGAGTGCCAAAGAGCGATGGTGGAGATGGGTGACGGCGACGGCGAGACGGAGGGTGATCCTGGGGTCGAAGCCCTGCTTGGTACAGTTCGCACGGTCGATGAGGCCCAGTATCTCATGCAACGCATGCTGGCCTTCACCATAGAGCAAAGCTACATCGCCGCCCAGAAACAAGTCGAAGTGCACGACATGGAAACGCGGCTCAAGCAGGTGGCTCAGGAGAGTGACGTGCAACATCAGCTCCTCGAGCACGTGCTGCGGGATCGCGATCTCCTTTCCCTTACAAATAGCAATAATACGAATAACACCACGGCCTACAGCCCCCCAAGTTCGCGTAGTTCATCGCCTGACAAGTACGTTTTCATTTATTCATGTATATCAAAAAAATATTTATTAGTGTTTTTTTATAATTTATTATATGACACGTGTAACTGTTTTTTTATTCAATTGTTTTAATATTTATTTTTTTTTTATGTTTTACAGTAGTGAAAGTCTCACGCAGAGTATTGGCGGAGACGATAAGCCAAGAAGTATTAAGGTTCGTCGTCGAACCACTCAGCCTCAGGAACTGTTGTACGGTATACCGACGAATGCGGACAATCAAAAGAATGAGGATCAAAATCAGAATCAAAATCATAACCATCCGCTCACGAGGGTTCCCAGCGCACCAGGAAGTTTAAAGTTTGTCTATTTGTTAATTTTAACTTACTTAAGGCTGGCACGACTGAGCTTCACAAATCTGTGTATCTATCTTTCTACACGGCAAAATTTTTTCAATTTTATGTGTTTCATCGCATTTATCATTCATCTCAAATCATGAAACACTTCCGCTGATATTTCGCGAAAGTCAAGTATAATGACTTTACCAAAGATTTTCGATACCAAAGTGTTATATTACATTGGGAATTGATTTAAAGTTTTTACTAAAAAATTGTTAATGTTTTCTTTACAAAGAAAATTAAAACTAATCGTTAATGTTTATGACTATTTTGACTAAGGATTTGTCTCGAGTTTGGTCGTACAGTCGTAATGTAGTGTAGTAAAAATCTCTTAAAAACAGATATGGTTGTGAGGTCTATTAAAATGGTAAATTGCATGATCTTAGGGGGTTGGTACTCGCGAGGAATCAGTATGGAAGTGGGTTGATCGGCTCGCCGACGTTGAGCCGTCGCGACAGCACGTCACCTCGGCCACTGCGCAGAGCTCTACACGCAGGTGGCGGTTCCATGTGAGTGACAATGCTCCAGCTGACTTTCACTTTTATTCTCCTTTTATACCTATGTCTTGACATTTTGCACAGTGCACTTCTTTCCCTCTTTTTTTCTAGTTATAGACGATGATTCACGAGATTATGTTTACATTGTATGTGCGAAGATGTGTAACGTTAAAAAAAAAAAAAAAGGATGAAGTAAAATTTTTGTTTACAATTGGATTTTATTGAAATGGCAGCTTGGAGCTTAATTGTCGAAATTCTACACTATACACAAGACACATGCTGCTTGCACTTTTTCTATATTCTACTTCATTGAGAGCTCACGATTCTATCGAGTCGGATTGACTAATTTTTGTGTTACGACGAGCATTTGAAGTCTTTACCTTAATTTTTATGTTACAAGAAGCATTTGAACTTATTTTTATTTAAACATCAATGTAAGTTTGTACTGTTTTAAGTGTTTGTTTTTCTTTCACTGATTGTAGGGACCAAATGTTTAAGTAAGCCTTTCTAATCGTAACAATGATTTATTCTTACATTAATAAATGCCATAATAATTTTATAATTGCCATAGGCTTAATGTATATTTATGCATATATTCATAATTTATGCAAATATGAGCATCAAGATATAAAGGTGTGTACATATTACTGCGTAAGTCACTAAAAATGACTTGAGAACTGATTTATAGACACAAAATATAAATGTACTATATATGTATATAACAAAATTACCAAAAAAAAAAGAATGTACAGCTTTAAACATGTTGAATAAATGTAACATAAATTATGCGTTTTACGTACGTACCGATTTTATATACCAGTGAAATCCTGTGTGTGTGTTCAGCGCATAATAAAAATGTTGATGTTGTGGCATAAATAACGAATCGACATTCTAATAAATCGACATTTAAAGGCATTTTTAAAACAGTAACAAAAAAGGGGAAACAAGCTCGTTATCTGTCTCGCACATTCTCTAACAGTTTCATCACGAGAGGCTCGCCCACGCGCGAAATTCTCTTGCATCGCTAATCAATTAGCTTGTCTTTCAAATTCGTCGCGCGTTGAACAAGCAGAAAAGCAAGAAAAAACATATGCATGCCATGTTTTTTTTTTTCTGTTTGCTATCGTTTACTTAACATAGTCACTAAGAGGAGCATGATAATTTTTCGTTGCGGACTAAAAATAATATTTGATCACGTCCTGCTGAACTAACTTTGCTAAACTAACAACTGACGGCCCGTAACCAGGGAGCAGGTAGCCCACATGGACATATCCTCGCCGCCGGGCTCGCCCACGACTTACCGTCGTTTCAACAGCCGAGAAGAGAACGTCTTCTCAAGATTGACGGCGAGCAGGCAGACACTTCACGTCGAGCATCAACCGACAAAAGGAGTCATCTCGAACTATCAAGGAAAGGTGAGGATTAATTGACTTTTTCCTCCTTCAAGGCGAGCGCTTTCTGAGTCAGTGCAATTAATCCATGCGAAAATTGATCGCGAACTTATATCACGTGCTATTGTTTAGACTGTCCCCAGGGCAATTCTGCACTGCACTCACGTAGCCGAAGGTCACAGCAAAGCCGTCCTGACAATTTGCGCAACCAACGATTTACTCTTCAGTGGCTCTAAAGGTGTGTATAAAAATAGTAATTGCGAATTTCAAAAGAATTAAACAAGCGAACCTTGGAAAATTAATTTTGTCGGAGGTACTAATTAATCTCTAAATGTATATCATTTCATTTTAATTAACTATCGTTTATATTTCCCGCAGATCGAACGGTGAAGGTATGGGATCTAGGCACCGGCATCGAGAGCATGACTCTGAGCGGTCATCCGAACAACGTCGTAGTCGTAAAATACTCGGAGGTCCACCGTTTATTGTTCAGCGTGTCAGCAGCGTACGTGAAAGTGTGGGACCTTCGCGCCGGCAACACGTGTATTAAAACGCTGTTCTCGTCGGGTCAGTCGCAAAGTGGCGCTCTGACTTTGTCGACTCCATCGCGCACCCTCCAGATACCCGTCGGCGAGACCATCATCAACGACTTTGCCCTCGGCCTTGACGACAGCGAGCTCTTCTTCACCGCTTCGAGCGACAAGGTGCGCATGTGGGACCTCAGAAAGCTCGCCTACGTGGGAAAGCTCAGCACCCCCCACGCAGCCGCCGTTATGTGCCTCGCCGTCGCAGACGACGGTAGAGTCATCACCGGTAGCAAGGACCACCTTATCTCTCTCGTCGAGCCTAATATGTCAGGGCAGTCCGTCGGCTTGTCGCCGCCTCACTACGACGGAGTGCAGTGCTTGGCTACTTATGGAAACACACTATTTTCTGGTGCTTTTTTTATTCCTTTTGTAAAGCGTTTATGTTCATTAATAATGCAATGAAAAGCTGATTCTGTAAATTCGATGCAGGTTCGAGAGATATGTGCATCAAGCGTTGGGACTTGAGTAGGATGGAGTTGATCCAGTCTCTGAATAACGCCCACAAAGATTGGATCCTCGGATTGTGCCTTATAAACAGCGGGTCTGTAATGGTATCGGGTTGTCGCGGTGGCATTCTGAGAGCGTGGTCGGTGCCGACCTTCGGGGACCACGCCGGCGAATGCTCGTTGCTGGGCGAGGTGCGTGCGCACACGTCGGCCATCAACGCCACTGTCACGAATCAACAGCACATCTTCACCGCCAGCAAGTGAGTATGAGGGGACGGCTCGGTACTTCTCTTTCTCGCAGTGATTACTTATATACACGACACTTACACGTAGTAGGCTGCACCCGAATACGGGTATTTTTCTTTTTAATGGGATTCGGGTTTGGCCGAACTAACACACTTAATACTTATCTTTCTTTTAAGGGGATGAAAAAGGGTACTGCTTTACCGATTCGATATTTTTGTTTGTTTTATATTGTTTGTTTTTATTATATTTATTTGTGTTATGGAAGTTTTTTATGAATGCCTGAAAATCGAAGTTGGTAAAGTGGACCTATGGTAAGTTTCCATTCCCTTAACGTTGTTTTATAGGATAGTTATATTAAAAGCTTGGAACGTTGGTTGCAGCTCTGGGGAAGTGAAGCTGTGGCGCATACCTGATTCTTCTTTGACCATGTCCACGTCCACAGTTTCTTTATAACTTGATCCGCTTGATCTCTATCTCTTGGTTGGTTTCTGTTTGGTTATCTGTGTTCAGTGTTGTTCTATTTTAATAAGTAGTTTAAGATACTTGGGCGATTTATTACTGTCCGTTTTATTCTAGTCATATTCCAATTGTTCCTTTAGTCCTCTAAGTAAAATAAACTTTTCTAATATTATACTTAAAACGTTAAAAGCTCTATTAGAACGAGGCTAATATGTTTTTTTTCCCACTTCCAAATATACTTTATTGCAAGTAATGAAGTACAAATTAGACTCAAATTTATTTAACAATAAATATATAACCAACACTAAAAATTGAATGCAGATTGGATTAGATGAAAGAATTAACATAATTTTTCTAGAAAAAAAAACGCAAAATACTGCGTTACTTACATGTGTGTGATACAATTTTAGTTTCATATCACAATTTTTTTCATATCACAATCATTGTCATCATCATCATCATCATTATCATAATTATTATAATTATACTCATCACCGTCATCGTCATCATCATTATAATTAGCGTCATCTAATTTTACTAATAATGATATTTCACTAGAAGTCTTTTTACCTTAGTTGTTTGCTGATTCTTTAGCGAGTACATGTATAAATAACGCACAAGCTTGTTAGCTCTTAGAAAAATCATCATCTATTTTCATTACTTCACCTATCGATCTTGTACAACTGGCTACAGAGGAAATTTTCCAATAATTTATCTTATACTTCTGATCGTGAATTTTCTTGCATGGTTAATGAAGTTTAACTTTAATCCTAATACACACAGCTCAAAAGTATTGATATTATTTTTTTTTTAAATAAAAATTTATTATTTTGCTTCCGCCTTATTATTCATTAATTTCGTGCATTGCATGGCTGCCATCTGCTCTGCGCGTGAAGTGATGGCACAGTGAGGCTGTGGAACTACAACAAGAGAGACAACAGGACTTTCCAAAGGAGCAACTCGCTAAAATGCTAGCACACGAAGTATTTTATTTATTTAGTGATACTTGTCGCTTATTTATTTACCTCGTTTTTACCAATCTGCGGTAGGGATCTAGCGAAGATGGTCTAACTATAGGAGCGAACAAAAAGAAAATAATTGAACAAAGTCTACTGTGAACAAGAGTAACTTTAGGGTGCGTTGTGTAATTTTCCCGCATTTGTTGAAAGAAAAAAAAAGTACCGTTCGTTTTGTGTACTTTGAAATATTATAATGAACTTTTTATACGGCGTGTAACTATAGGCTATGCTATATAATTTTAAGTAGAGTTTTAATGAAATTTTTAATGAGATTCTATTGTGCTGTAAAAGTAGCTGCATCCTTTCGCGTGATATTTTATAGACTTTTAAAGTGTTACTATGATGTTACCAGTGAGTCAATGAATTTAACGGAGTTTCGTTTTTTTTTATACGATTTTTTTTAATCCACCGGAAATGCCTGTGCTAGAGTTGCGGTGCACTATTCCAAAGGCGCCTAAATGAATATTTGTAGATTGTATTTAAATAAATGAACAAATTTGGCATTATCTAGCATTTATTTTATTATGAACGTAAAGATGGTAATAAATGTAATATTTAATCTTAGTACAAACAATAATTGTTGATTAATACTGTACAGTCTGAGGTCTCTGTAGGTCCCAAAAATATGACATTGTCAGGGTTGACTGTTGTTCAGTTTTCTTCTGAAAATATTAAAGAAAGAAACCCCGATTAACTTTATATAAATAAAATTAATTATGAAATAAAGAAATTTAATTGAATAAAATATTGTATGTCATTAATTATCTTCTATTTCATCATTTAATTTTTTCTCTCTTACGTTGTTTTTTTTTTTGCAAAATAATTTTGTTTTCCTTACCTCTTTTTCTTTTTGTGTGCGCTGAGCGATTCTTGTCCACTGTCATCTTCAGCACTGTCTTCCGACTGACTGCTGCTACTACTGCTCGACGAACTGCTGGAAGAACCACTCGAGGAATCGCTAGCAACACCAGTGTCCTCCTTGACATCGATTGTATCCGCTAGAGTCGCTAACTCCGACTCCTTTTCCCTGAGTACCTTAAGCCATTTACGTGATAATTTCGGTCTCCCTCTTACCTGAGAATATTAAATATTTAGTTGACTTGAAATTAATATTATTCTTAAACAAGATTAATGTTTTTCTTCTTACCGTTTTATGCCATACTACAGGGAAGTTTGTACGAGAACAAAAGTTTTGTGTAACCGCAATGGTATCGTCAAGATTAAGAACAACATGCCACCAGCCACCAGGCACAAATACAGTTTCCCCAGGATTTTGTAAAATTTCAATGGGTAAGCAGTCTTGCGGCCATGTCGGCAGTTTTGTTCGAGGATAAATGACAGAAAACCAAGTAATAGCCTCGTCTCTTTGCCTGCCTCCTTCTGCACTAGATACTTTTAAAAGCTCTCTTGGCGTATGAGTAGGAAACAAGCACCACCTTTTGTGCCCTGAAATAAGTGCATTCCAGGCACTAGTACCCAAAGGATCTATATGAATGCCAGTACCTAAATACAATTAAGATTTACATTAATATTTTATACGATCTAATTTTACATGAAGTGAATTCTAAAAATAATTACCTGATCGTTCAGGTCCCATAACAAACCATCGATAAGGAGGTCTCCTATGTTCTCCTGCATGTTGGAAGAGGTCATCTCGGAAGTACATTGGAATTGTATAATCTTCTAACAACTTTTTTCTTCTAGGATGCTCACCAAAGGAACTATCAAAGATATATAGTGGCGAATCATCATCATTATTTTGCATGTAACGAATGTAATATTTCATTTTCATCTTTACACTGTATCCCTCATTGTCTTCACCACATTTAAATTTTTGGTTTCGATATTTTTTAGCTAACCTCTGCAAAGTAAGTATTGGATTATTATAAAAAGCAATTAAAAACTTCATTATTTATTAAAAAAAAAAAATAAAAAAAAAAGAGCAGTTTACCTCGATAGTCCACTTGTGCTGGGCTTTCCAGTCTTTTTGAACACCTTTTATTATCACAGGTATATAAGGTTTTTCGTATCTACTAATAAATTCATCTGCAGTGACTTCTGACTCAACTATTCTATCAACATTGTCTTTGAAATCCCAGAATGATTGGAATTTTTTACTATAATTATGTTGATTCCAAGATCCCTTGTCGTTAAGTTCTGAAAATAAATAAACCATGGATATAGTGTTACTTCACGTTTTGGAGCAACAGGTGAAAGTATGTTGCAAAATCAATTAATACCAATGCAGAAATCTTTCCTTGAAGATTACATTTCGGAATTTGAGATAGAAACAATTAACTTCACTAATAAAATTCATTTCTCGACAGTCCCAAACGAATATTCGAATTGATGTGACATCTCGTACGTACGAAAACTCCATCGGTCACTCGCTAGGTAAAAGGTAAATAAATGAAGTTACAGTTGATCGGTCGCTCATTTCGAAAGGCGCGCTCCTTTCCTCAAAAGGTCACAAAAGCCTACTGCAAACAATTATAAAGAGCGAAATTCGAGACAATTACCAAGACGCGATTACGTAAAAAGAACGCAAGCCAATCTCGGCGCTTCTCGAGAGTTCGCCGAAAAAAAAAATGAGCCGTCATCGCTCCGAAAAAAGAAAAACTCCCAAAGCCAAGAATCGGCGCAGCGCCGCAAAAAAAAAGTCGCTCCAATTAAGTATTCGCCGGCTCGTGCAACATTCCCTCCCACCAACCGCTCGTCAACCATCATACACTCGCATAAAACTGCATGTGTAACCGCGGGAGCGAGTGTCAAAGTGCAATGAACGTCACCGGAAGAAAAAAAAACTATTCTCGCGAGGTCATGCACACGCCGCTCGGCAGGATCCCGCGTTGCACGGCGAAAGTAACGGAGCCACGCTTCCGCGGCTCCATATAGGTTATGGACGCCCGGTGCGTACATGCCTCTCGCATCCTCTTTCTCGCACTCACCAGGCCTCGCTTTGCGCTTCACCTCCTTGATGCGCTTCCTCGCCCGGTGGTCCAGCTTAGCATCCTCCGTCATCGTGTCGGCGAGCTTCCGACGCGTCAAAGGTCCCCCCGGGGCGACAGTCTCCCTCTCTCCTCCCCTCACCACTATTTACAACGACGACCTGGGGGACAGGAACACCCGGTGCCGCGGAGAACGCGCTCGGCTCGACCGACCGTATATCAGCGCGGCGCCGCGACTGACCGCACGCGCGACGACGACACTCGGCGCCGCCTACAGTCGTGCGCGCGCACCCCTCCTCAAAACCGTCTGCACTAATGCACGTCGACGACAGTAAAAATACAGCACTATTAATACTACTATGAAAGAAGTGTACATACAGACATACCACATACAGACTACTAGCACTCACACACGTACGCCGCCGAGCGTTTTCCCGCGAGGTGGCGCCAGCAGTCCGTCTTCGAGCGCGGAAAGAGAGAGAGAGAGAGAGAGAGTGCAGAATGCACTTTTTACACGGTCCTTGCTTATCTTCCTCTTCTTTTTTTTTCTGGAGACACTCTTGATACCACACACCCGCACATCTCCAAGTTATTAAAACGAGAATAGCAGGAATGCCGAGTGGACGCTCGGCGAGAGAGGAACCCAGACCTGATATTTAAGTATATATAGAGGACTGCTCACGGCGGGTGAGGTAAGCGCTTGTATACAAGGCGCGCCTCGCGCGATGTGCCTACGTGACAAGCGGTGCGAGAGCCATGTCCCGTTCGTTTTTCAGCTGCGAGAGCGAGATAGATAAAAGCCGCGGGGTTTTGTAATTCCGAAGGAGAGTGCGCCGGAACGACGTTTCGGAGCAGGTGATGCGGTATACTTTAATTTCCTGGCTCGCTCCTCCGAAACGAAAAAGAAAGAGAGCCACTTCGGTCGGCAATTTCTAACGGTTATTCGCGCTTCTCTTTTTATTGTTGCCTCTTCGCGCGATGCCCAGCGATCGGCTCCGCGGGCGGGTTTATTGGGCTGCCCAGGCGCTGCGGGGATTTAAATTTCTAAAAATAAGCCTTTATAGCGTGACGGAGCGGCGAAATCACGGCCCGGAAATACATTGTTTTCTCTCGAGTGGCGAGTGCATCTCGAGCGAAATATCCTTTTGTAACTTTCATATTGTAATTTTGTTAAAAGTTCGAGGAATATTTTAGTTTGTTCTACGAGATCTTATAGTTTTTTTTTTCTTCTAAACGTCCTATGCATATTGAATTATATAATTCTATTGTAAAGATTTACTGTTATTGCTTGAACGTGCGCTATCGCGTTGCAGTCTCAATATCCTAATTGCTGATGTAAATTGCGGAGCAGCAGCAATTGCAAGAGCTCCTTCAAAAACTCGCAGTATTATACCTACATCCCGACAAAAAAAAAACGACGAATTCATTTCTAAAGGAGAAAACCGCAGGAAACCGCGCCGAAGACGAGAAAGTGTGCGCCTTTTTACATGACAAAAGAGGAGCGTTATATACCAGAGGAAGAAGTCGAGCCGAAAAAGCGACGCGAGTGCACGGGTGTTCGCGTACACACACGTATTCACGTATAAGGAAGGAGGCTCGGCACGTGGTCACGTCTCGGCCTTTTTTTTCTCATAGCCCGCATCGGCGTGCATTTTAAAGGCAGGCACCAACATAGGTACACTGCGCGGCAGTCGGCCCTTCGTAGGTCGCGTGCAGCCGGTCACGTACACGCGCAGCGGAGCCGCGATGCGCGCGAGTGTGCGCCACGGTGCACTTGCGCGGCCAGTGACGTCGGGCTTTGATGTGTCGTTTTTTCTCTCCCTCGCGCATTTTCCTCGACCGCACGCCCGTGGCCCAAAGTTCAACGGTTCGAGCGGCGCATGCGCACCGCTTTCGACTATATGCTTGTGTATATCAGTGTCTCGGTTGTGTATACACGGCCGGATAGGAAGAGAGAGAGAGAGAGAGACTTGACTTTGGTGCGCGCGCGCGCGCGCGCGTCACTTCACGGTGTGTTACGTGCGTGCGTGGGAGATTCGGCGTTGCCGAGACGAGCCTCTTCCTCGAGGGACGCGCTTTTCCCCACCGCTCCGTATTCTATACGCTTTTCCGCTCGATTCACGCGCGGCGAGCTATCGAACGTGCAGAGCGGGATTACGAATGGAAAATCAGTGGAGCGTCGACGGAATATCGATTGATCTCTTCCGACGCGGCGGGCGCTGAAGAAACTCCGATGCGATAAGAATTTCGCTTGTTATGTCGGATATATTTATAAGCGCGATTCTTGGTATCAATTGGCTTATCGGCGGAATTTCCGTTAAATGAATACTTCTTTTTCCTTGCGCGATGATTAACATTCGTTTTTCGTTTACAGAGTAAAAATGACCATTAGTCATCTACGCAGGAAGTGTATGGATAACAGCGAAGGACAGGAGGTAAAAAAAGCGTGTAACAATGTAGATGGACATTCGAATATATCATTTTACAGCAGGTGCAACGGTATCATGAAATTCATTTAATCATCACGTATAAATTATGGCTAGTCAGTTATCGATTATTAATTTACAATCATTATCACACTCAAAAATAGTTAGAGTAAATAAGGACTCAACAATCAGTGCAATGGCAGGTCATTTCTTTCTTTTTAGATTTTATCGCAGTTAATTTTTTTTTAATTATTTTTTGACATATTTCTTTATTTTACAGTTATCCAATAGTCACTTTAAAGAAACCGTTGAACGATTCAGCTGACAAAACAATGAACTACCAGTTTTTAGCTAAAAGCGATCCGCTTAAGCGCGACCAACAGGTATTTAAATACTTGAGCAGCGTACAATAAGTAATCGCCGGACAAAAGAGCTAAGTTTTACATTGACACCTTGTGGCAGCGCTTTGCATTTGCCCTTGAGGGGTGAGCAGCTGCAGGTAAATACACTTGATATGAGCGCACAAAACTGGAGGGGTGAAAAAATGATAATTAGGGTGTATGCGCTTCCCGCCAAAGTATAGCATGCGGCTCGCGCGATCTTACACATGCGCAAGTACCGTACGACGCAATCTTTTTCACGTCGATTAGTATCTGGAAGATTTGCCGTTTTCAGGAAAATGCGCTACGGCGAATGTTACGTCAGATTTAGCGATCGAATCAACGATTAAAAAAAGTGTATATACATCAGCAGTGAATTTAATTAGCCGCTTATCAGATTGGAATTTACAAGCCCTATAAGAATATAATTACGCATTTAACGCTCATTAATTAAGGGTGCCGTGCAGAAAGGCCGTTTCGCTTTGCATCCGTTTAAAAAAATAAATAAATAAAACCAAATTAGTCTCCCCAAACGATTGCCGAGCTCTTCGCCGAGATTCAGCAGTGATATCGCGTCAAAAAAAAATCGCACAGAAGGAAACTAGATACACCAGGAAATATAGTATATTATAGTTGGCGCGAGATCGGCCGTGAGAATGATTAGAATATGTAAATCCACCGGGTAAATGACCTCTCGAACGCGCGAATTTTAAATCCAAGGCCGAACGGAGCGCGTGACCAGGTAGCCGCTAATCCGAATCGAGCGTCGGTCCACGAAAACCCCACCCACCCGTCGCGCTCTCGACTTCTAGATCCCAACGTCCACCGGAGCGTCATCGCGGCGTTTCTCCTCCTCCCCCCCTCCCCCCCCCCCGAACATTTAAAGCAGCTCCAAAACTCCAAAGAGGCGCGGGCCACGTCCCCGTGGGGTCGTCATTCCTATCGCTCGCCCACAATCGCACGAAATATCTCGCTCCACGGCGACAGATGCATAGAGCGCTCTCCTCCGCTCACTCTATCTCTCTCTCTCTCTCTCTCTCTCTCTCATCCCTCTCTTTTCCTCGGCATAGGCTAGAGCCCCGCGCGTAAGTGCGGCAACGCCGCGACTGCACAGGTACGCACTCTAAACACAGCCGGCCGCGCACACAGCCGCGGGCCCCCTCACCAACACATCGGAGCGCGCGGGCCGAGCGAGAGGGAGAAACAGCTGGATCGAAGCCGCGCGTCCGCGCGACAGAGAGGGCAGCTCCCCGCAACCGGGGGAGCGAGCGAGCGAGCGAGCGAGGCACGGCGCGGCGAGGTTGACGCCATGTTTTGATGTCGTCATCCCCCCTCTCCGGACGTGCGCGGCACACAAGCGAGCCGCCGCCGCCGCGCGAGGGAGCGAGAGAGCGAGCGAGCGAGCGCGCGCGCGATCCCCTCGGCTGTGTGTGCAGCGCTGGCTGGCGCGCGTGAGAGACACACGGCCGTCAGGAGCGCGTCGCCGTCGTCGACGTCGTCCCCGTGCTGCGTGCCCTGTGGCCGCCGCGTTCCACGGCGCCGAAGTCCCGTCCGGGAGGCGAGCGTCCCCGCGCCCCAGGAGCGGAGCGAGAACAGCAGCAGCAGCAGCAGCGTGCGCGCGTGTCCGTGAGTGAGTGTGTTAAGCCGCGAGTGTCCCGTACTCCCGTCGTCCCCGAGAGTCGGAGGATCGCAAGATCGACAATATAGAGAGGCAACGACGACGGCTACGGCTGCAGCGGAGAGTGTGTATCGTAGCGGGCGGCCGAGTGCCGCCACTGCAGTGGTGGTGCCGTGCATAACACACCTACACGCGGAGGGAGCTGCGCGCAACTAGCAGGCGCAGAAGAGGTCGTCCATATCTATTTATCTCTCGGACGGCAAGTCTCTCTCTCTTGCACTCGCGGCGCGTCAACCCCGTTCCCCTCCGTCGTCGTCCCGCTCTCTCGCGCGCTTCGTGGGTGCCACGCGCGTCTACGTGTGTGGAAACTGTTAGGACAGAGCTAGAGGAGAGGCGAGAGAGAGGTGGCGGCGTGCGTACGACGGAGGCGCGCGTCGGTGGTGTGCTCCTTGATGCGCGCGAAAGTGCCTCGGCCGAGGAGAAGGCGCGGGAGCAGGAGGGCCGCCTGCACCGCGGCGGCGCTGTCCTAGACTCTCACGCGGAGCCGCAGAGGGAGAAGGAGTGCGAGAGAGAAGGAAAGAGCAGCGGCGCGTCCCTCCGAATTTCCGAGCGCGCGCGCGCGCGCGCGCTCTCTCTCTCTCAACCTCGTGCACTGCACCTGCGTGCAGTCGGCCCACGCCGAGCGACTGGCAGCCCCAGCCGGACGGAGAGGACGCGGGGAAAACGGCGCGGCCGTTCCAGCGGTAGCCGAGCACCAGGGGGGTTACGTCACAGGCGCGCGCTCAGCACAGTGCGCCCACGCGGGGAGCCGCGGCCGCTGCCGTTCTGGAGCCGTACCCGAGGAAGTCGTCGAAGTGGCGCGCATCAGTCGGTGACCCGGAGCACCGCCCGCCGCCGGCCATGGAGTTGCGACTGCACTCCCCGGCCGGGGCCGATCCCATCGTCTACCAGTGGCCCCTCACCTCTGGCTCCGGCAACGTGAGTATTCATTTCTTTTTTCTTTCTTTTTTTTTTTTTTTATTTATATTATTGCTTCACTTTGATTCACTTTTCTACACTCTGTGTGTATGTGTGTGTGTGCGTGTGTGTGCACGTTGTAAGCCCACTCGATGCTCTTCTTTTTTCGTTTGTTGTAAACAATCGTGGGTGGACCCGAATCGGGGTCGTTTAAATGGCTTCGCGGCAAGGTTAGGTTCTAGTTCTACATAAAAAGAAGGTCGGGGGCTCCTTCGTCGACGGCGATCGAGAGTCAACGTAAACATTGTGCGAGGCGAATACGTTGGCAGCAGAGGAAAAAAAGATGAGAGATTGGGAAATCGGAATGGAGCGAGGAGCGGGCAGCGCTTCGGAGTAATTACATAATTGGCGGAGGCCACGATTGTAGTGCTCTGGTCTATAATGTCTAGCGCACGGCCATTGTTTATCAGCGTCGAGAGGCTCGGTGGCCCTTTAAAAGGGAGAGCGGGGTTTATATACGTGCTGGCGGACGTGCGCGCCTGCCGAGTGCAGCGGCAGGCTCGAGCGTTGCGCCTCTCGAGGGTCCATCTCGTCGTCCACTCCGTCGCGCTTCATGCCGCGAAGGCCGAAGTCGAAGGAAGTGTATGTGTATATAAACGCGAGATTCCCCGCGCGCCGCCGAGCTGGTCGTGTGCACGCGGGTATATCTATACTTCCGCAAGAGTCGCGCTATCTCGCTCGCGCTCGCGTGGCTCTTCTTCGCTCGACTCGCGGTGTGTAACCCCGTTTCCTTTTTTTTTCGTTCCTCTCTTTTTCTCTCTCTTCCTCGCGGCGCTCGTGCTGCACGTTATAACTTCGCTGTACGGCACCTCTGGCTGGAGCTGTTTTCTTTCCTTGCCGAGTCGTGCTGGGAGGCTTTTTTTCCTGTATTTTACATTTTCTGATTGTTTGTTTACTTTAATGAGAATGGTATATTGTTTAAATCACTTTGTGAACTGGAGCGCAGTTGATTTTTCAATGGATTTGTTCGTTAAAGGAGTTTTCGATTGTTGCGTACAATTACTTTATTTATGTAATTTTTTATTTAATTGTTAGGGGGTTCTAAAAGAGCTTAATAATGTTTTATTCTTTTGTTGGTATTTTTCTTTTAAAATTATTCATTAATTAAAGAATTACCAGAATTTTACTGATATGCTATTGTTATTTTTATCAAGGATCGACATGACGGGGCCCTGGACGTAATAGAAACAATGAGGTGGGTTTGCGAAGACCTGCCAGATCTGAAGCTGCCTCTAGAAAACAATATTCTTTGTAATTATGACACCCGGGACTTTGAAAGCATGAAGAATTTATGTGATAGATTTAATAGGGCAATCGACAGTTTAGTACAATTGGTAAGAATAAGTTTTTGCAATTTTTTACATTCATCAATTTAGATAAGAACTATAACGAGTAATTTAATTAAATACAGGAAAAAGGCACCAGTTTACCAACACAGAGATTAAATAAGAGGCCAAGTAGGGGATTATTAAGGCACATTTTACAGCAAACATACAACCAATCTGTCATTGAACCAGATAAATTAAATCAGTATGAACCCTTTTCACCTGAAGTTTATGGAGAAACAAGCTATGAATTAGTTTGTCAAATGATCGATCAAGTTAACGTCACAGAAGATGATGTGTTCGTAGACTTAGGTTCTGGGGTTGGTCAAGTAGTTCTTCAAATGGCTGCAGCAACTTTCTGTAAAATCTGCATTGGTGTTGAAAGAGCTGATGTTCCTTCAAAATATGCAGAGGTAAAACATAATTTTAGAACGTGTAACAGTTAAATTGATTCTTTGTAATAAAAATAATTATTGTTTTGATTTTAGAGTATGGAAGTAAATTTTCGAAAATGGCTAAACTGGTATGGAAAACGGTGTGGAGAATACCGTTTGATAAAAGGTGATTTCCTTGCTGATGAACATAGAGAAAGTATTACAGGGGCCACAATAGTATTCGTTAATAATTTTGCGTTCGGGCCTAAAGTAGATCATCAATTAAAGGAACGTTTTGCAGATTTAAGAGACGGAGCACGTATTGTGTCTTCAAAATCTTTCTGTCCTCTAAATTTTAGAATAACAGACAGAAATTTGAGTGGTAAGCATCATCAAGTTCAAAATGTTTGATTATCTTTAGTTGTCTTGGATTTTAAAATCTGATCTTACTTCTTACAGATATAGGCACGATAATGCACGTCTCTGAAATGTCACCGTTGAAGGGCTCAGTTTCGTGGACTGGAAAGCCAGTATCTTATTATTTACACGTGATCGATCGTACGAAGCTCGAGCGATACTTCAACCGACTGAAGAACAACAAGCAAGGGACGCTGGAGAACGATTCAGATTCTGTGATAAATAACACTGCCAGCAATAATAATAGGATGTCAAGTAGGGGAGAGCGCGCAAAAAGAGATTTGTCTCGTCAGTTGGACAATAGTCCAAACAACTCGGAGCAGCAGAACACAAACAGCGACTCGGACGGCGACGAGGAGCACTCAGTAAAGACTCGCCGGCAGCCAAAGATGCGCCGAAAACTCAACAGAAAGACGTCAACCGGTACTACGCGGACGTCGACGAGGGGTAGGCAACGCGGTAGGGGTATCAAGAAAACGAAACCTAAAAAGGCAATCAACATTTCGGGTCTGGATTTATTACATAGTCAGACATTGTTGAGCACGTCGCCTCAAGCAATTGGTAAAAAACCACCGCCTGCGCCTGGGACAGTCGACCAGCAATTATCTTGCATTTCTCTGCAAGGTCAGGCTAATGCTGCGACCATGCACGAGGAGTTGAGCATACCCGCAGCGCCCGAAGCTACGCCGTATGCTCTGCAAATTCTTTTAGATTTGTATAGGTAAGATTCTTATATCTACATTGAATTACTTATAGCTTTACTGAAATTAATACAACAGCTAATTCTTTTTAATTTTTCTTTTTAGGGATCAGTTTTTGGCTATGTTAGATCAAATGAAAACGCCGGCGTATCGAGCGTCTGTTAACGCTGATATAGCCAAGGAAAAGGAGAGAAACTCGAAGCTACAGTCTAGAGCAGCGCAGCTAGAGAAGCAAATTAAAGTTTTGATCGACGACAGCGTAGCTTTGCTGAAAGCAAGAATGACCGAATTGGGTATAAACGCCACGTCACCTGGCGATCTGCTAGCCAAGGCCAAGGAGATTGTCCTTCGGCATAAACAGCTGCAGGCCAAGGCGAGCAAACTGCAAGCTCAGGTGTCGAATATAGAGACTGAACAAAGTAGATTAGCCACAATTAGACACCAAGAGCTGCATGAGAAGTTCCATCAACCAGGTTCCAGCTCGGGACCTCCACCGCAACCTGTCACACAGGAATATATTCTCAAAGAGATTTCAATGACACTCGCACAACGTAAACGGCTTCGTACACAAGTATGTCAACTTTCTTTCACATTTAAATTCTATATTAATCTACCTTTAGAACCTTATAATATTGTTAATACTATGTTTACTCTAGGTATCGAAATTGGAGCAAGAGTTGAACACAATAGAAAGGGTGAATATGGAGAAGCAATCAGCTTCGACCAGTCAACAGCAACAGCAACAGCAGCACCTTCGAGAAACAAGTAGCATCAAGCATGCTCCTTCGCAACAGCAACAGCAACAACAAATGCATCAACAGCAGCAACATCAACAGCAGCAGCATCAACAACAGCAGCAGCAACAACAACAACAACATCAGCAGCAGCATCAGGTGCATCCGTCACATATTGGTAAAAGCAGTGGTTCTCGTAAGAGCAGAGAAGGTCGTTCGCGATCGCAAGAGTGGCCTGATGTTCCTGATGTTGGCAAAATTCAGGAGAAAAATCCTGAATTGCTCGCTCAAAAGATCCTCGAGACCGGCCGGCAAATAGAAGCCGGTCGTCTACCAAACAGAGCGAACGCGGCGCCAGTGGTCAGCGGCACAAGACCGAGGTTACCGCAAGCCACTCTTAGCTTCGGTTCAACGTCGTCAGGCACGCAGGCGCAAGTGCCACCGCGTGACTCGTCTCGGTCCATTCAAGAACCCCCAAGGGTAGCCAACTTTGAGGACAGGCTAAAGAGCATTATAACTAGCGTGCTGAATGAAGATCAACAAAACAGGAACAAACAACAGCAGCAGTTGCAGCAAATGCAGATGCAAGGTGCACTGGTACCGGGCGAACCCGAAAGGAAGAGGCATGCGTTGCCACAGAATGTTAATCATCCCGATTATACGCAGGTAAGTTTCTTCTACCCTTTTCTTCAGAATGTTGAACGCTTTGATGGCAACTTGAAGGTAGTCCGAACGCAAAACTTCCACGCAACGAAATCGCTCACTTTGTGCATGTAAGCATAACGTAAATAATGTTACTGCTATATAAATTAATGAATTCTATAATATGCCGATGTCGCACAAGAGTTTCGGGCTGCTACGAGTTGATTAGATTTTCAAAGTAATGGACAAGAATGCAAAATATGTGAACGCAAAATAAATATAAGAAAAACGATCACGCTGTTTGTATATGCATACATACGCAGTCTGTATGCCGCATGAAAGTTCTTAGCCGTTACTTTGGGAATGCCTTAAAAAAGTCAAAGCTCGCATTTGCTTCAAAGGTATCACCCGCTAAGATGGCTCTGCGTCGACATCTCTCTCAGGAACGACTGACGACACCGCACACTTCGTCAGCCGATCACACGGGACCCTCGAGTTCCGGCAACGAATCAAAGCAGCAACACCATCCTCACAATCATCCGCACCAGCAAACGAGGGTCGAGGCTGGTACGCGAATACTGTCAGCAGCGGGCAGCGGCGGACCGAGCGGCACAGGCGCAAGCGGAAGTGGAGGCTTGCTGGTCACGAGGACGATAGGGGACCTGGTGAGCGGTGAAATTGAACGGACTCTTGAGATTTCGAATCAGACGATCATCAATGCCGCTGTGGATATGAGCGTTATGGGCAGACCCGACAACGCCTACTCGCCCATTAGCAGACCCGCCAGCGCCGAGGGCGAAACCGGCCTCGCGACCCTCGCCCACGTCGCCAGCTACGCGCCTACACCGTCTGCTTCCGCCACCCCTACACCATCTACTGCCACCTCCAGGTCGTCGGTTCTCTATCCACCGCAGAATCAACCGCAGAGGTGAATGTTTACTCTTGATTTTGTAATCAAGATTTTTTAATTGTTAAATAATCCAATAGAGAGGAATATATTTGTTTTCAGATTTAGAAATTCAAAATTCTGATTATTAATAATTTTTTATAGGTATACACCGGTTCAATTGCCGCGAGCGGACATCAAGCCTTATCACGAATCGTACTTCGCTGACAATCCTTCGACATCCATCAGTCAATCTCACACAAGCTCATCAAACGTGCAATCTTCTCAATCCACTTCAGTGAATGGCGAAATCGTTCCGCTGGAAGGACTAGCCGCCACCCTTCACGCCCGCATGCTCAACAATCGTAATAGCAATAGCGCTGCGAAAACCGAGCACTCTTCCACAAATAATAGAAGGTACCCATTCAAATAGAACAAATTTTGAATGTAATGTACAGTAGACAGTAAAACTTACACTAAAATTTAAATCTCACAGTAGGTTTCAACCTTATCCTCGCTATTCGAACAGTAGCGGAAGCGGGAGCTCCAGTGGTAACAGTGCGAATGCCGTAACGCCGCACAGCCAGCCAACAATGTCCGTGAAAACGGAGGCAATCGTTTCGACTGTGAGCACGAGCGGTGCGCCGCTCAGCCCGATAATCGAGCCGCACTCCAATACCTCGACGCCGATCGTGGACGAGCCGCACATAACGCATCCGCGGCAGCGTCACGGTGACGATGGTAAGTACACCCTTTCACGATAACGCGCTCACGCGCCATTTGACTCGAGTCAACAGCAAGTCAAAATAACCGAAACACGGCGCAGAGTGGGTGACTGCGTCGCTAACAAGCCTTCGATTATACATGGTGGTATGCGTGTGTATGCGCTACAAGAACTTGATAAGCTTTTTGCTGAAAGAGATAGTCCGATTTCTTTTTTTATCTTTGAAGTAGTTACTTGAGATTTATTTCTCATTGTAGAAGCATGAAATTTTTGTAGTTTCTTTTTACGATTCACTACGTATTTTAAGTAATTTAGTTTTTCAAAATTATTTTTGCCTGTTTTTAATTTATTATTGTAAATTATTACAGATTGAACTTTACATCGAACTTATTTATATTAATTCAATTCCAAAGGAGGACTTATTTTCAGAATCAAGCCATTTAATTCCTATCTGTATCTTTGCTCTGCCTAAAGTAATCAACTTGTGATGCAATAACTATTTATCCCTTAATAATGTTCTATTAGAATGAAAACTGCTGAACCTTTGCTTTTTTTGTCTCTGTAATGATTTACATTTCACTTTACGTTTAACTGCCTCTGCATCCTGAGTTACGTCATGCACTCAAAGCTACAATTATACAAATCGTTTCTTTTTTTTCCAAGGTTTACTATCCTTTTTATTTTTAATTCCTTTTTTTTTATCGTATCTCTTGTTTGTTTTTAAGTGGAGCTGGTCTCTAAATCTTTATTTATATTTTTTATTTTTTGTTGTTGTTTAGTGTATTTGTTAGATGCACTGTAGCTGTATGTTGGTTAGCTCTGTCTGTCACAAAACTCAATCTCGATCGCAACCCGTGCAGCTTGTTTTATATAGAAATCAGAGATTGAGAACAGACACAGAACAGAGGGAGAATATACAGAAAAAGTGTTTGGCTGACCTCGGGTTGATTTCTTTGTCGTCGGTGAGTTTGACCCGCCACGGGTTGTTTTTTAAAATTTCTCTAGTTTTTTTTTCTTGAATTATTAAAAAAATTAAAAAGAAATTAAACAAGAAAAATAACGTAAATTTAATTGAGTATTCATCCCTCACATCATTTTTTTTAACGATCATCAACGGATTCGTTCGCTGTTTACGGAAGAAAGTGCGTACATCGGCCACAGTGGCTTTTTCAGCTTGGACGTAACGTCGGACGATGCGCGGACCTCAACCGGGTTTCGATCGCTCAAAAAGGAACTGTGTCGCAAGACGTACGACTTTTATACTAGACTTGGACGACTTTCGTCATGTTTAAACGCACGTTTAACTTTCGCTTACTTCTATCGCATTTTGCACAAGAAAAGGAGACTTATCGAAGCGAATTTCATAAATGACTCACGACTATTTCTTGTTTGTTCTATCAACATAAATTACATTGTCATTGCAACCTTAAGAGGAAAGTAAGGCAATGTGCGATAGTCGTAAGCAACAATAATGCGAATTAAAGTAATGAGTGATAACCGTACGGTTCCAGATTCAATTTTTTATCATCAAAACTTCAGATTGAATCTGAACTCGTAAGGTGCATCTCGATACTTTCATGAAAATAAGCCAAAATTTTGCGAATTTTGGGCTGGCTTTTTTTAATTTACTTGTGATTGACTTGTAGCATGTTTGCATGCAAAGTAAGACAATGTAGATATTTTTATTACTCGAAAATTAGGTGAGGACGACGAGGACAAATTGCGTATGTCTATCCTCTACTTCAATTGGGTAACTAAATGTTTGAATTTTTTTACTTTGATTTATTTAGCTTTCTTTCTTTAGCTTTTTTTTATCTCTTTCAGCATTGAGAAAAAGTGAAAAGTAAAGCAATAAATTTATTTTTTATCAGTACTTTTTTTTACCACTTCGCTCCTCCTCAAGCTGCATACACCCGCATATGTCTCTAATATATCTTCCGCAATGGCTTATTTTTATGAGAATATCGTTTAGAGTAGTCAGCTTTCATTCATCGTTAATTTCATATTCTGATAGCAAGTAAGAAAATTTTATTGAAAACATTCGAGTCCATATGCAAACTAATGCAATAAGTGTGATTAATTAATTTAATTTACAATAATGCTTTAAGATTAATAATTACAATGTTAAATAATTAAATTGTAATGTTAAGTGCGCAAACTTAAAAGCAACTGTGTATTAACAATTACGTTCTTGAAGACATTTACACATTTTCTAAACCTTTTAAAAAATCTACATTATCCGTAGTCTCCTTCAGTTTTCAATCGAACTTTCTGTCAGAACCATCCTCCTCCTCGAGCCATCCAAAAAGAACTTCCTTTACGAAAAAAACGTTGAATAACGAAATTTACAGATGCAGAGGCAGACTGGCAGGATCGCATAAGCTCGGGTTTCGATCGCTTGGTAGCGTTCGCCTCGACGGAACTGGACAAACGTCGGCGATCGACGGAAGGCGTGAACACAAGCCCGGATAGCGGCCTTGGTTCGGACAGTGCCGTGCTGGGACCTCCGCCCATCGTTCCCTCGCCGGATGAGGCACTGGGTCCGCCACGGACGCCATCCCCCGGAAGTCCGCGACCCGCCAACACCAACGTCCAGGCAGGCTCATCCTCCTCGTCGTCGTCGGTACCTCTCAAATACCAGCGGCAAGCTGACCCAGAAAGACACCACTTCAAGAAGAAATTCTTTCACCGTGACTGGGCGCCGCCTCAGCCCACAGCCGCCGCTGCTGGCAATGCCAGCAAGTTCCGGCCTAAAGGCAAGGACTGGGACTGGAACCACCAGTCCTCCGGCAGGCATCACCATCCGTGGCCCGGCAACGACGAACAGTCCTAACGCGTCGGTCGATCATAGCGACGTCGCTAAACTCGGCCCCGCCGGCCGAACATTTGTACAAATGTAACATTTTTTCTTTAGCGTCTGGGAGTAATGTTATTGTGCTATACGACTCGCTCGCCCGTTACTTTTTTTTTTTTGAAGCTCGATTTTTTTTTTCGTTCGGATGATATACGGGCTAGGTTTTCGTCGTTGCCTCGGAGGAGATGTTTTTGGTTGGCGATCAATATTTTTTTCTCGTTGAGGTTGATTTTTTGTGATGGAGTGTGGTCATTGAGCCGTTGTTTCGATGAAGGTGGACGATAATCAATCTGATTTTATCCTGTTATGGAGTTTCTATTTTTTTAAAAGTACGGATACTCAACTTGTTAAACTGTTTTGCGGATAATTTAATAAACTCAAACGATTATATGAGATACATAATTTGCATGCATTCAATATTAAATTTGATTCTTTTACTGTAGCTAAATACCTTTTAAATAATGATTTTTACATTGACAATCTTAATGAAGTTTCCACGATTCATCTAAACAGCGGCTTTGGATGCTTTCATGCACTACAATTACTTTTTAAACTTTTCACAATAGTTTCTTTATTTTGTTTAAAATTTCATTCGTATGAATTACGAAGCAATTTTCAATAATATGATGAAAATAAAGAAATTATTTTTCTTTTTTTTTTTTTTTATCACTTTGATTTCTACTTGTATTTTTACATGTGTAGAAAGAAAATCTTTGCATATAAAGCTTCGAGTACACCTATAAATTAAGCAAAAAACGTCTACTTCAAAGTAATGTAAACTGCCCATGTCTAGTTTATTATTTTTATTATTATAATTATATTATTGTTTAGTTATTGTATAAAGAAAAGTTGTTTTTGTTTTGCACGAAATAAGAATGTCGCTGCATTAAACAATTCGAACGATATAGAAAAGTTATATTATGTCGCTCAGGTTCGATTCTTGTTCCTTAGGTACAATTATCACTTTTGAAGCGAGTCGCATCATAGTTCGTATATGATATTAGGAGAATTTTTCAATTTTTCGCGATTATAGCGGCATAGTTATTTGATTGCGGGATGGCTAATTCGACGATTGCAAATGCATGCATGTCGTTTTAAGCCAATGTATACCCCACCGTCTTATAAATGAGAATCAAGAGATTCATCGCAAAAGTGTATAATCAACTTAAAAAAATATATTGAGAACTCAATTAATAAAAACTATTGTGATGTAATTTTAAATGTTTGTACTCAAATGAAGATAAAAAAGATTTTTTCAAAAGGAAAGTATGTAAAATCGGGGATTGTGCACTTTTGAAATGTCATCTCTCGATAACCATTGAGATTAAAGTTCAACACGCGTGAAGCAAGCCTCGAAACATCTTTTTCACCGAGTCTTGTAAGTCTTTTTACTTAAGCGACTAAAAGTTTAAAAATATTACCAATTTGATAAAGTTGATAAAAAGGACAGCTCTCGCGAAACGTGTCGCTTCGTAGACTAGCGGACCGAGAGTAAATAAAAGTATAAATTAACATTAATACAACGGCAGTCGGTATTTAATTACTGTCGAGCCTCTTGTGTGTTCGTTGTAAAATTAGCGTTTTAGAATTTTGTAAGCGACAGCATTTTTCATCCGGCCGATGGAGAGTCCGTTAACCAAAGTGTTCATCGCTGCTTGTTTTGTAATGGCGACAACAGCAGATACAATTGTAACAATCGTGTTTTGGTATAAAAATAAAAAAAAATGTAAGACAAATGTGTAAAAGGAACTGACGAGATGTATATCCAAAGAATCGAGCGATCTTTGCGAGCGTTGAACATTTTTCAACTGGTGCATCGTAATTGAAGCTAAAAATCTTAGACATAAACAAATTTAATGAAGAATATACTGCTGATACTCGACTACGATTGAGTACCGCAATTTTTTTAATTGTAAAGATGCGATAAAAGACATAAAAAGTTATTTACTAATCATGGCATTCCCGTAGACGCGAGAACCGTCTTGTCACTGTTTAAGTGAGGTCATAGTGTAAAAAGTTAATCAAATCATACGTTGTATAGAAACGATCGGATTATTTATGTCGAAGTACCCTTATACATACGTCGGAAAAAAGAACACGTAGATATCGTAAACGATGCAGGCACCTGCAAAGTATAGCTGTTACATACACTGCCGAACCTTATATTAGTTGTATTATTGACCATTATTATTTATTGTTTTTATTGGAATATTTTAATACTAAGATTTTTGTAACAAGCAACATCTCTTATTATTTTTCATCTCCCATCTCCGTTGCACTTGTACACAATACACGCGTCATACGTCAGTCTTCTTAATATAAAACTTAGAAACTTAAGATATTCACGGAGAATCAATTGGACCACGCGTCAAAAAAAAAGTTCAGATACCTAGTGTACTATAATTGTATCGAAATGCAACAAAAAGAAATGAAAAGATTAATGACGATCATGTTTTTCTATCTGTTTGTACACATGAAACTTCTTCGACGAGATACTTTAGCGTGTAGCGATTTTCTATCGAACATTTTTGGAAGATTTTCTTGTGTACTTGGAAAAAAAAAAAATTTTACCTGCAGTAAATACGATACCTTTAAACAGAAAAAACGTCTTCTTTCAGTTTCTTGTACGATCTGCTAACTTTTATTTTGTCTCGCCTGTTCACGTATTTTTTATTTGTATTTTCTCTTCACGCCGTTCCTTAAAAAAAAGTGTGCATCCGTAAAGTCGATGACCCCGATAATGGCACCAGCATCGTTTATGCACTTTACCTACTTTAGTGTTGTAATTCCGTGCGTTTCTATAGCAATTATATTTTGCGAAAAATGCGTCGAAGATTAGCTGGGAGTATAAAAGAAAAATTCGCTTGGCCGTGAACCGCATTGGATGTGCGTGAAGTTTTCGAACAAGAAATGAGTCGCCTCGCGCGCCTGCTCCTTTTGTTCCTTTACGGCGTCGTTCGCGGTGCTGACGAGGATTTCGAGGTGGTCATTTTGCCCGCTGAGTGGATCAACAACGAAACGGTAACGCGGATGCGGCGTTAGTGCGGAGACAAGGTGTTCTCGGAAAACAGGTGATCATTTCGTTTTTATAGGTGCCGCTGAACTTTACGGCTTTCGGCAAAAGGGTAAATCTGACGCTGGAGAGAAACAAAAAACTCGCGAGTCCGGGACTCGAAGTTTGGAAGCGCGACGAAAGTAACAATTTGCGAAGGGTCGATGAATTTTCTAAGCCTTCGCCGTCCTGTCATTATCTTCACAAGGATTCGAGTACTAGCGCGGCTATCAGTTTGTGTGACAATGGAAATGTGGTTGGTTTTTTCTTTGTTTTTAATTTGGTTTATTTATCTTTTTAATATTTAAATAATTTGCTTAATCAACGACTTACTTTTTATTTTGATTTTAAGCACGGCTTTGTGTTTTTGGAGAACGACAGTCTGGAAATAACGCCATTGAAAAACGAAAGCTTAAGTGTCTTTAAAGAGCACATAATACGAGCGAGATCAGTGCCAGCCTTTGGCGAGCCTCACCTCGTGAGAAGACATAAAATTCCATCGTACGAGGAAGTATCGTTTGACAGGAGAAAAATTTTAACTCCACGACGGGACGGCTTATCGTACACCGAAGACGATGTGAATAATCTTAGCGGGAGAATTTTGCCGTCCTTGACTATAGAATTGGGTAAAAAAGAGCGTAAAAATATTTTTCCCAGCTTAATAATCTTTCGACATTAAAAGACGCAAATTACTTTTAATAAGAACTCATTAATTTGCATAAACGTTTAAATATGAATATTACTTTGTGTCGTACAAGAGGATCTCTGTATAAAGAATATTTGCACTTTAATCATACATTTAATTCGATCTGACCTTCCATCAACATTATGGCTATGTCGTCGTTTAAAAATTAATGGAATCGCCCACGATGGTAAAAGTAAAGCTGATCGTACATTCATTCGATCTCAAAATAGAATTTATTTAAGTGAGTAGAGCAGATTTTGTTTTCAAATTCATAATCAGTGACATTTAAAAACTTATATGTTTTGATTTCAAAGTATAATTATAAAAGATATAAAAATCTTTCGTATATAAACTCGTGCTTTTCATCGATCGTAAAAAAACAGCTCACCTGTGCATTGAGAGAAGTGTTGGAGTAAAAATTACTAAACTGTCTAGGAAAGTGGTTACAGACTGTTATTCTGACAAAAAATTACCATTTTAACAAAATTTTAATTAATAAAATTTATCAAATAGTATATTGTAAATTTTAGTATACCTATATACAAAAATGGTATTTTTTTTTTTTTTATAATGTCAATCTGTAATTACTTTACTTTCCCAGACAGTATAGTAATTTTTACATGAA
Source organism: Sycophila texana (assembly GCA_035582955.1). Classification (NCBI taxonomy): domain Eukaryota; kingdom Metazoa; phylum Arthropoda; class Insecta; order Hymenoptera; family Eurytomidae; genus Sycophila; species Sycophila texana. The sequence continues at coordinate 6,375,137 of JAWWEN010000038.1, forward strand.
TAACACTTATCCGACTGAAGAATTAAAAAGAAACGATAATCCATATCTTCTATTAATAAACCATTAAACGAAAAAAATGACATCCTGAACCTCTACTTACAAACTATACTCTGCTCAATTATAAAATAATGCACATGATTAAATCCTGTCCCCCTCTGACCAGCGGTGTTCCTGGACGCGTGGGCGTACAAACTCTTCCAGCCGTTCCTCTCCGGCGACGACGTCCAGCTGCTGGACCTCCTGCTGGCCTACATAAACAACGTACAGGCGCTGTACTACCACCCGAGCCTCGGCGAGCGCATAGAAATCGCTTTGGTGCGGCTGGAGTTGATGCAGCAGCAGCCGACGGACTTGGCGCACCTCGACGGCGAGCGCGACCAGGTCCTCGACTCGTTTTGCGCGTACAGCGCGTCGCTGAATCCGCCGAGCGACGATGACCCCCGCCACTGGGACATGGGCCTCTACCTGTCTGGTCTGGACTTTTACTCTGTCGAGGAGGGCAAACGAGATCCCGTCACCATGGGCCTGGCACCCGTCGGCGGCGTCTGCTGGGACATCTTCGCCTGCATCATCGCCGAGTTCGGCGTCACGAATCACCTCAACAAGCCCTATCCGTCCACCGGCTTCACCTCGGTCTACATCGCCGCCCACGAGATCGCCCACAAGTACTTGCGCTTTCTTTGAGAGAGAGAGAAGGTTTTTTTTTGTTCATTTCAGAGTTAGTCATGTATATGTCGCCGCGTTTACTCCAGATCCGGAATCCCGGAAGCGCACGATTGGTTTGCCGAGGATTTTTAAGTTGTCTTTTGAAGTGATAACTTCTTATGGGGCACCGAATGCTCAGGAATTTCAGCCTCCAAGGGTATCAAAAGGCCTCTTTGTTTTCCGTCGGTTATGCTCTCTCTCTCTCTCTTACTCATAAATTTCAATTGAGTAAAAACATTTTATAA